>JAFIRS010000223.1:600000-981521 GCA_018342105.1 Gonioctena quinquepunctata | reverse complement strand
AAATGAAGAATCCATACACTACCTATATTTTTAAATGAAAGATCCATATATTATTTAAATTCGAAATGAAGGGTCATACACCACTGAAGTACATATTTTTGGAATCTCCATGATGTTTTCTACATTCTGCTTCAATCTGAAGGCAATAGGACGATTTCGTTCTACTGGTGAATTTCATGTGCGATTTTTTCAAGAAATATATTTTTCTGAGAATCGTCTTGGAATTATGAGCATATACTAAATCAACCATTCTAAATCGAATGCCGTTTGCGAAATTACTCTAACTCTTTTCGTTCTCGAGATACGACCCACTTCAAACTTGAACTGAAATAAAGGATCCATACACTACCTATATTTGAAATGAAAGATCCATATGTTATTTTAATTCGAAATGAAGGGTCATACACTACTGAAGTACATATTTTTGGAATCTCCATGATGTTTTCTACATTCTGCTTCAATCTGAAGGCAATAGGACGATTTCGTTTTTCTGGTGAATTTCATGGGTTAACCCCTGTGCGATTTTTTTCGAGTTTTTTTTTCTGAGAATCGTCTTGAAATTATGAGCATATACTAAATCAACCATTCTAAATCGAATGCCGTTTGCGAAATTACTCTAATTCTTTTCGTTCTTGAGATACGACCCACTTCCAACTAAAACTAAAATGAAGGATCCATACACTACCTATATTTTAAATGAAAGATCCATATATTATTTAAATTCGAAATGAAGGGTCATACACCACTGAAGTACATATTTTTGGAATCTCCATGATGTTTTCTACATTCTGCTTTAATCTGAAGGCAATAGAACTATTTCGTTTTTTTGGTGAATTTTAGGGGAGATATACACTTGTGCGATACTTCTAAATACCTCATATGGACATTTTTGTTGTTAAAATCAGTGGTGGATATAATTCGAATATTTTCAAATCGAACGCGGATCATTACGGATAATTTGACCTCTAGTCATGGATAAAAAGGATTAGGGAACACGCACGATTTTATTTGTTTTTTTTTGCATCAGGTGGATCCTCAAATATTACATTTTGTGAAAATAATTTTTCAAATACAAGAATGTTGTCGAAATTTTCAAATTTGAAGGTACTCCTCGATTTGACCTCCAGTTGATTAACATTTCCCAAACACTAGTGCCAAATGTGGTTGTTTCAATAATATTGATGAACAATACTATTTCTTATAACCCAAACATAAATTTAATCCCACTTCTAATGTGATTTTTCAGTAACAATTGAATATACCATATTAATTAAAATATTAGTACAACATATAAACGAAGACAGATGAAATAGGCCTTTTCATTCTAGAATTTTTTTTGTGAGCATGCCTCAACTTCCGCCATGTTATTCGGACACTATATACGTGTATAACCTGTGAAAATGCCCTATAAGCTCCGATACTGTCCGTAGTAGAGAGGACAAAAAAACAATCAAGCAAGTTGAAGTGTCCGAAATATTCATATTCCCCGCTTTTTAACATGGTGGATGCGCTTGCGCGTAACTTGTCGTGAAAATGCCTATTGACAGTTCGAAGCAACTGGCGATAAAAGTTTGAACTATATGAAGTAACGATGCATACGTTCATCAGAGGCGCTAGGAGTACGTTTTTGAATGTGGTGTAAAAATTGGCGTTTTCAATTTTGAATTATGAAAAACATCAAGGATTCTTTCGATTTATAAGTTTGTTACCGAGCTTTCTACATGGTAATCTTTATGTGCATTTCAAAATATTTTGGAAAAGGGGTACTATTGGCCTGTGGCAACACTGCCTTCTATGAGGTAGGATGACGTAAGTTTCTATACCAGGAAATCTGAATGTGCGAATATCTTCTCGTTTCTGCTATCCTGGTTGAAATTTCGCCAGCCCGCTAAAATATATGTTTTTGTTTACACGCGAATATATCGCCACCTATCCCCACTTCACGGTCGAATAGTGAAACGTGTTTATTATTGAGTTGAATACTTTTAACCTAAATTAAATAGATGTGAATGCGGATCTGCGTTGTTGAATTTATTATTTACTTTGAAATTCCAAAATAATCCTTCTAAATGATAGATCTCAATTCGGTTTTCGTTTTGGCAGAAACATTGGCCACTGAAGTCAACAACATCAACAGTGAAAAGGAAACAATAGAGTTGTTTATTATATATGGATGTTTTGGAGTTGTGCTGTTTTACGGGGTCTCTAAATATTTGGATGTAAAACCTGAGACTGTAAGAACCATAAACAACAATTACTTCTTCTAACAACAAGAATGGCTGCACCTCCACATCATTTTATGCAAAATCTCACTAATCCTCAACAAACAGGTGAGGAAAATTTATCATGATGTTGATCTCATTATTATAGTGCAATTTTTACTTTCACTGTTCTCAATATATCTAATCTAATGTGACACTTTAGGGAATAATAACCTTCCAAAATTAAATGGATCAGGGAATTTTATTCCAATGTAGAAGAAATTACTTACATAAGATTCGACTTGGAGTCATCGGAAATACGCTTCGAGGGGTATAGGATACCCAAACTGACCAACTGGGATGCTCAAGAGGTAGTTGGGGGACCAACATATATCCATATTCAGCTGAGGAACTTGACACAGCCTCCAAGCAGCTTCAAAATGCTACAATGAACGCATAGGAAATCAGCTGCCCAGATAAACAGAAGGCAGTCAAAAGAGACGTACCTTGGTTAGCCAAACTTTGGAAAAAATTTGGGAAACTCTTCAATAGAGCCAAAAGTCTGGGACACTACAAAGTGGCTCTTTCCGAGTACAATAAAAGGAACTCAGAAAATCCAAAAGAAGAACATGGAGGCTCAACGTCTCCAGAAAGTTCTATCTAAAGAACATACCAATGGTATCATGTTCTGATAATAGATTTAATCCATTATCTTTCTGCCATATGCAAATTATTTTTCCAGTAAGGGTATCCACATGTGATAAATATTCCTTAACTTCTGCCAAAAATGCTATAACTCAACTCTAAATCCTTCTTTTCTGATAAAATAAGTGTTCTATATGAATATATCTAGTAACCAGTTGATAACATAATCAGTCATTGATTTTTGCAGCTTTTGTCATTTCTGTTTTCTCTTTCATTTAAAATCCTCAAAGTTATCTGCTATGGAGATTACACCAGTAACTGGTAAACATATTATTGTATTGTTTTTATTTATATTTACCTCATATTTTCTTTGAATATTATGCATAAGAAGCCCATTTGAGCTGTATCTGTTCCCGTTTTCGAAAATCCTGTGAATATCAATTTCATTTTGTATAATTTTGTGTACAATAAAAAAAAAAGAATTTCTCAGTTCTCTCAATATTTGCTGAACGTGATCTTTTTTAACTAATTTCAAAGAAGTTCTGTCAAAAGGATAATGAGACATTGTCTTATTTATCTGATGTATGGAGTATTGTTTGTATGATTGTAGGGGGGTCGATATGGCTCTTCAGCCTCTCCGTACCCCGACCTATTAGGTCTTTTGTACATTACCCGTGGTCTATTAAAGACCCGGGATTCCGAGACTCCTTGTGAAGCGTAACAGTTTCCTGGGAGCTAAGTTCCTGATATTTGAAGGCATTAATGAAACCCCTTTGAGAAACTTAAGCCTTTTGCAAAACAGTGCTTGGAACCTTATTCCAGTGGGTTTTCATTTGGTCAGCTTCCCAGCGCTGACACTCTTCCTTGAGGTGGGGTTCGGAGAGACCACAGAAGGGTTCTGGGACAGAAAATTGAGTGTTTGCCCCCTGCTTGACAAGGCTGTCCTCTTTCTCATTGCCTTTGAATCCCTCGTGATCTGGCACCCACATCAGTGTAACCTGATTGTTCCTAGCAAATTGTCTTAGGGAGAGTTTGCAGTCCTAGGTCAGTCTAGACTCACAAGTGTGTGACTTTAGAGCTTTTAATCTGCTTGGCTGTCTGATAGGATATAGATATTTGCCCCCCTGGATACTATACTAATGCATTATTTTCTAGTTGAGGCCAATTCGTTGGGAATATATGGTGGTTGTTTATAAACACTTCATAATTCAGTTCAAAGTCGTGCCTAGCCTAGCATGATATCTGATGGCTTGTACCTGGATTCTTGGGGAATATTTTCCAGAATCTTCAGAATTCCAATCAGATTTCCAGCATTCAAGTTTGATGCCTGGTGCACTCTGAAGGCACTCTTTGCCGCTTCCTCCATTACACACAAGTGCAGTGGCGGAAGTTTCAGCAATAGGTCTAATGCTGTATCTCTACCTCTAATGTTCGGATGATGGATTTAATCCACTACCGTTCTGCCAAATGCAAGGTCTTTTTACAGTAAGGGTATCCACCTCTGATAGTAAACTCTTAATCCTTCTTTTCTGATAAAATAAGTGATCTGTATGAATGTATCTAGTTACCGGTTGATAACAAAATCAGTCATTGAAGCTATAGTCATTTCTGTTTTCTCTTTCATTTAACATCCTCAAAGTTTTCTGCTATTACACCAGAAACGGGTAAACATTTTATTGTATTTTGTTTATTTATATTTTCCTCATATTTTCTTTGGATACTAGGCATGAGAAGCTCATTTGGCCCCTCACCAATGCAGACACAAATGGCTCCAGGAGGCATGCAGAACACAATTCCCAATCAAATGCCTGTACAAATGTCAAGTCCTATGGTACCCCAAATGACCAATCCGATGAATGGCACAATGGGAAATCAATTGAATCCTAACATGAACGGAGGTTCACCAATGTTGAGTCAAATTAATCAACATTACAACATTAATAGTCCTATGAATGGTGGTCAGATGACTCCTCACCAGGCTCCAACACAAATGCCTATGCAACAGAGACCAATGGGTAAGATTTTATTTCAGATGTATATTTTATGTTGTTATGTTCAATTCAGAAGCAGTAAAAAAATATCCTTCATGAAAATGAACTTTTGAGGGTGCCTAGCAAATGAATGTGCACTTCAAACTTTTTTAATTTTATTGTGGCAAAATAAGAATTTTGATAATATGAACCCAATATAACTTGTGCTGCAGACGTGTGAACCCTAAATTGAAATTCATCAAATTTTCATGAAAAAATAATTTTTATTAATATATGCATATTACATATGAATCTTGAGTTTGGATCGAAAAAGTTTGGTTATTCTTGTGACAAAAACTAATGACAAATGTTTGAGCATTCCCCCTGGAGTTCAATGTTTGAATAACTTCTAATTTAGAAAAATCGAATTTAAACGGTTTTCTTCACATAAAAGATTCAATATAAAATTGAACCAGAGAAAGGTAGATCTCAGGTGAAAAACAACTACTTTCCTGGCAAATACCACGCAGAACGTTGAATGATATTCACCTGAAAATCCATGCATACTTCCATAAAATATCAATGGACATTGAATGCAAATGTTTCTTCCACGCAGAACGTTGAATGATATTCACTCGATTATGTTTAATTTAAGTCGTGTTCACCTAACAATCGCATACCGGTTTCAGGCTTCTTGGCCCTCATCAGTAATGAGTAGTCAACCAGCCAAAAGTCCAAAGAACTCTGGCTGAAGTGAGACACAACGTAAACAAACCATCATCGATCTTGTAATCACCTATAGGTACCGAAAAGATAAACTTTAACTGGCGGTACCTAGTGACAGAAAGAAACACTCGAAAATCTCCCACCTCGATAGGTTTCTAAATAAAAGATACCTTCTCAGTAGGAGTGGCAAGCCCGCCTAGCATATAGTGAGAGATAAGTGCCATGTGAAGTGGAATGAATAGAAAAATCGAATTTAAACGGTTTTCTACATAAAAGATTCAATATAAAATTGAACCAGAGAAAGGTAGATCTCAGGTGAAAAACAACTACTTTCCTGGCAAATACCACGCAGAACGCTGAATGATATTCACCTGAAAATCCATGCATACTTCCATAAAATATCAATGGACATTGAATGCAAATGTTTCTTTCTGATAAGCTCGATTATGTTTAATTTAAGTCGTGTTCACCTAACAATCCGCATACCGGTTTCAGGCTTCTTGGCCCTCATCAGTACGGAGTAGTCAACCAGCCAAAAGTCCAAAGAACTCTGACTGAAGTGAGACACAATGTAAACAAACCATCATCGATCTTGTAACACCTATAGGTACGCCGGAAAAGATAAACTTTAACTGGCGGTACATAGTGACAGAAAGAAACACTCCGAAAATCTCCCACCTCGATAGGTTTCTAAATAAAAGATACCTTCTCAGTAGGAGTGGCAAGCCCGCCTAGATATAGTGAGTAGTATGTAAGTGGAATGAATAGATCGATAACGGTTTTCATAAAGATTCAATATAATTGAACCAGAAGTAGATCTCAGGTGAAAACATTTCGGAATATAGCAACGTTGAATGATATCACTGAAATTCATGATACTTCATAATATCATGGAATTGAATGTTTTCTATAGTCTGATAATCGATTATGTTATAATGTTTACTATCTTTCAGGCTTCTTGGCCTCCGCATCGATGAGGGCCAAGAAGCCTGAAACCGTATGGATTGTTAGTGAACACTAATTTAAATTAAACATAATCGAGCTTATCAGAAAGAAACATTTGCATTCAATGTCCATTGATATTTTATGGAAGTATGCATGGATTTTCAGGTGAATATCATTCAACGTTCTGCGTGGTATTTGCCAGGAAAGTAGTTGTTTTTCACCTGAGATCTACCTTTCTCTGGTTCAATTTTATATTGAATCTTTTATGTGAAGAAAACCGTTTAAATTCGATTTTTCTATTCATTCCACTTCACATGGCACTTATCTCTCAACTTCTAATTTATCAGAACTATGTCTATCATACCTACTTATGATAGACAACCTCCTTTTTTTAGTTAACTATGCTTGAGGTCTTTTTTGTTGTACAAAAACATTTTTCTATCACATTTTGTATTTCTTTCAAGTTTACTTTTCAAGCAAGTATTTGGAATTATCGTCACTTGGAAAGTTCCCAGTGAAGGAAATCCGCTTGGGAAATCAACGCATATGAAATACAATTTGTAATTGGAAAATGCTCTTGTTGAAAATCAATTTTTCACATGAAAGCGAAAAGTAGAAAGCTTAAAATACCACATATATCTTTATTTCTTCCATGAAAAAAATTTGGAATATTTTAATTATTTATTTCTGGTATTCCTCATTGCCCTTTTGATTTAATTTCGTTGATTTTGCAAAAATTAAGCCTCCATACCCTGGTTGGACACTGCTGTATAATAATATTTATTCTCCTTTAGAAAATTTACATTTTGTAGGAACGTCAGTTGGCCGAAGATCAAAGAATAAAAGATATAATATAAAAAATAGCATAAAATAATAGATAGTAGGTAGGACGCAATAGACAAACAAATATATAAATACAAAGTTATTGTAGTTCATAAAGATATTTCTGTTCTCCTTGATCAGTGCTTCGAATTTAACCATACTATAGAAACAGTTGTTGGCCGAACACATTTTAATGATATTTGAATTGTTTATTCCTAAATTCTATGGTTCTAATGGCACCAACATATTGTGTTTGTGTCTAGTTTCATAGGGGTAAATTGATAAGTATGTTGTATGCTTATTTATCTTTGACTTAACCGATATTATTCTTTGAGATACATCATTGTAGATCGAGTTTAAAGTTTTGGGAAAGTGGGTTAATTTTTTTTGCCAGTTCAGTGAATTCATTATCTGAATTTCAAACAAAATAGCAATAAATCTCTCTCTTACCAACAAAATCTATCTTTTGAGCCCTGGCACCTTATGACTAATAATATTTTCCATACGAACTAATTTTGTATTTTATTCGAATACATCAACTCTTTTTATTTTCAATTTTGACAACTTTATTACCAAAATTACTGTTGAAAAGGTACAATGAGAAGGTACAAGTGATAACACTACTTTATTTTTAGGAACACAATCAACATGTCATTAGAAATTGCATTGTTCAATCAGTGAACTTTGAAACAAGTAAATTTTTAGTCATCTGATTATTTTGTAAAAAAAATTAATGTGCAGATTTCATTCATTTTTACAATAATAAGAGTTTCACAAGAAACTGGTCATTTTCAAGTTTTAGTGTTTTTATTACATTACAAGCTTTTATTTAGTTTCACCTGTCCCGATGTTTGTCATCAAATCTTACAAGTTAAATTTGACGCACTTCTAGTTGTTCGATTAACGTGAAATTTGGCAGGTGTTCATAGTTCCCGTGACAATGCATTTGTTAGAGAAAAAAAATGGCTGATCCAAGATGGCGGACGAGATTTGTGTTTATGGTCCGATTCGATTCAAAATTGTTATAGATTCAAAAGCTTGTCGCATCTGTATTCGAACTGAAAACTTTGCGAGGCAAGCTCTTGAATCTATAACTCACGGAATAACCTACGTCACACATCCAAGGCAATTATTTTGTACTTTTGAGGGTATTAGAATAAAAGCTTGTTTTTAAAAAGGTTTTTTTTATTATTTTATTTCTATTGGTATGTTTTTGGGTACCCATCTTGTTTCTAATAATTCATAATTTTGGATATTTTCTACTTGCCTTTGCACTGCCTTGTTAAAAAAGCACATAAATAATTTGATATAAGAAATTATTTGGACGTATTTCATTAGTGATTGTTTGAATGAGGTAGTAGAAGTGTGTAACCATTTTTTGTAACCTATCTATAATGCTCCTTTTCAGTCAGAGGTATTTTAAAAATATATTCATGGCTTTCAGCATGTTTTTTGGTTTCTTCCACCTCTTTTCATAGTAAATATGGCAACATACTTCCTCTCCAAACGCTGCTTTTTGTTTAATTCTGTGGGCACTGGTTAAGGCGTATTATTGAGGTGAAAAAATAGTTCAGCTCAATAATACGCCATTTGTTTTGAAGGAAATTGTTGAGATTTTTATATAAATACATTTTTTATCTAATTTTAAATAGAAGGTGTCCGTATTATTAGTAATTATATATACAGTGAGTTTCAAAAAGTTTGCATCATATGGGAAACTTTTTTTATTATCCATTTGCCATGAAATTTAATTACCGATAAAAATTGGTGCATTGCGGAAAACTGGCATTTGAGTTCTAATTTTTTTTCAACCTCAGAGTTAAATAAGCTCATTCCTTTCTTCCTCACTAAGTTACTACACCTGAAGAGTAGGCATGTTTCTTGAAAAAGACTTCAAATTCGTAGCCAAAACGTCCAAATTCTTAAACAGGGTTCAACCTGGACTTTGAATATTCAAAATAATCCTGACAGCGAAAATCTATTGATTTCTTCCGAAAAAAATGTACAACTGCCAAATGATGAGAGACGTGTTATTACAATAACTGAAGTAGTTCGAATTTGAAAACTTCTTGAGAGCGTTGTCTAATTATTATGGGTGATCGTGAAGTATTGCCAATTCAACTGAATTTACTTATTTCACCATCCCCCATCAATATGGATTTGAAAAGCCTGGTCGAAAAAAAAACCATATGAAACTGTATAGTCTCTAAAAATAAAATAGTAATTGCAAGAATTCTGTCCAGTTGAATGAATGCACCCAATCACTGGACATCGATGGATAATTGAAATCCCATTTAAGTAAATATATCCTTTGATTTCAGAGTTTGCACCAGCATTGAACCATCACGAGATGCCACAACAAACTCCAGGTGTAGCTCCTACACCTCCTTCTGTCCCTGTTCAGCAGCAACAGCAGCAGCAGTCCAAAGAGTTCAACACCGCTTCTCTTTGCAGATTAGGGCAAGAAACTGTGCAGGACATTATCAGCAGAACTCAAGAAGTTTTCCAGACTTTGAAGCAAATTCAGGTCAGTTGAATATATCTAGTCGTTGGCGTACTGTATTTATTTTTGTAACAATGTAATGATTCGTTTAAGGGGAAATAAATCCATCCAAAACACTTATTCTGAAAGTTTTATTGATGAAAATTCTTATTTTATATTTATATTGCTTTATGAACAACAAAAAACATGTAAAATTATTATTGGTAAAACACTTTATTCTCGGCAATTTTTCCCATTGATTTTTTTCTTTTGACAAACCTTCAAAAAGTAATGATAATTAGCAAAGAATACCTCAATACGACTTCCTTTCTCTAACACATAATATAGTGGGTTCATAGTGACTATTCAATATTGATTTCTGTGAAGAGATGAACATTTTTAGGGTAGATTTTTAAAATTTCCAGATAATCTTTTCAATAATTATTCCATACTAATTAAAGAAAACATAATTTTTTTTCGTTGTGGGTTGAATAATTAATTTAATACCGTAAAAAGGAATTGTTTTTTCTGAGTGTTTTGATATTTTCAGCCTCCAAATGGTACACCGCAATCTCTGAATGCTAGCAATGAAAAGAAGGCCAAGGTGCAGGAACTGTTGCGCACCATTCGAGTCCTCTTCAAGAGACTTCGTCTAATATATGAAAAGTGCAATGAAAACTGTCAACTCCAGGGTATGGAGTATACACATATCGAAAGTTTGATACCTTTCAAAGATGAAATTGACCCGAAACATGACGAGAAGAAGAATTCTGAGGCTTATAGATGTGCTTGCGAAGAAAGCAAAGAGGTTATGGAGCAAGTTGTTTTGAAAAATAAGCAGCTAAAGGAAGTCGTTGATCATTTGCGTAGAATTATATGGGAGATCAACACCATGTTGACTATGAGGAAGTCTTAGAATGCTTGTTTTGTTGTTGTTTCGCAGTATTAGTTCAAAGATACTCGTTTGTAATGTATTTTTCTTTCTAAGGAATTTCAATCCATTTCCGTTAGATTTGAGTATAGATTTTGGTATTTCCCTAATATGAAATGTTATTTAATTGTCATATGGAATTATTAAATTTGAATTATCAATAAATGAGAGTGTTATTAATTTTCCTATAGAAAGTCAAACCAGGAACAATAAATTTAAATTGTCATATTGTATCTTATGAGAGATTCCGAACTAATGAAGTAAAGTATGTTACTCAAAAAGGAACCAACTGCCAAAATTAGAATTCTTTGTTATTGGTGTCAAACGACTTCCAACAACTTCATTCTGATGATAGAAAAAGACCCAGAGCATAGATCCATCATTTATAGAGAAAGAAGATAGTTAGTCAACCCTATGTTCTTGACCCTATAATAGGGTCAAACCATAGGAAGTATTTTAAGGTTATCAAATGCCCTCCTACAATCAGCCCTATATGGTAGACCCACCAAGATTCTCACGGCCCTCCTCTGCATTCGAAACCCACTTGTTGACCCCAAACTATGCCCCCAGGCTATGATAGCATAGCTTATGAGAGGATAGCACTGAGAGAAGTAAGCTTGTCAGATAACTGCAGATGATACACTCCAACAAAGTACCTAAGCAAAAAAAAGTTCGACATCAATCTATCACAACAGTAATCCGTATGTTCCTTCCACCTAACTCCTGTATCCAAGTAAACCTCTAGGAACTTGAGATTGGCCAGGTTTTCCATCTCAGGCACATTCCGTGTCATAAAAACCATTGCTTGAGTTTTTGTAGCGTTTAGCCTTGAACCACGACTTAGCCCATGACAATGCCTGCCCAGAAGACTCCTTCACACAAGGTGGGCCGGCTCCGGAGAACCCCGTGCACGTAGGCCTCTCTATTTGGGCCCATTGTGCGCCCACTTGCTCTGAGCTGGGCATGCCGATTTCTTTGTCAAAATTCAGCCATTTCCTCAGCTGAATCTCCTTGACGTCCTCTGGGTTCAGAATTATGCTCCCAAGTTGATCCCTCAGTGAGGATGTGCGACGATGTCTCGTCATCTTCCAGGCACCATCTGCATAGGGGATCATCTGTGACCCCGATGAGCTCCATGTGCCTGTTCAGGTGATTGTCCCGTTAGGAGCCCAGTCACAGTCTTGATGTCCCGTCTGTTAAGTGACAGGATCTCTTTAGACATTTTTATCCTTGGCTCCTTCATGTGGAGCTTTGATTGCCTCATGCCTGGCGCCTCTTGCCATGTTTTAAGGAACTGCTTTTGTAGCAGTTCCTCCATGTTTGAGATTGCCAGGCTGCTGGGTATTCCCAGGATGGGTTCAGGTCCAACTGGGGTCTTTCCCGATCCTATCTTGGCTAATCTGTCTGCATCCTCGTTCCCAGGGACACCTGAGTGTCCCGGGACCCATATGAGGCTGACTTTGCTTGTTTTCGATAATTTTTCTATGGCGTTTCTACACTCGGGACACCAGTTTGGATACAATCCTATTTGCGCCTAACGCCATAATAGCAGCTTTGCTGTCCGAGTAGATGGCAGTAGGACCTCGACTTTTATTGTCGAGATCTTCCTGGATACAGGTGAGTATAGCATATACTTCAGCCTGGAACACTGGCATATTTGCCTAGGGTAACTGATATTTCTCTCTTTGTTCATTCTTCGTAGATCCCTGCGCCGGACATTCCCCCAAATCTTGATCCATCTGTGTACCAGGTTGATCCATAGTATGGGGGTATGCCCGGCGCATTATCTTTCCATTCCTCCCTTGTGGGGATGGCTATATTGGGTCCTTTTCTGAAATCCAGAACAGCCGGGGCACTGTCTCTTTCCATTAATAGGACTGGACAAATAGCCGAGTGTCCATATGGTCTGCCTCAGTACCGATCCATTGGCTTGCGCCTTTGAGTCTGTATGCAGCACGCATGGTCATGCTCAATGAGAAGGTGCAGAGGTGGTAGTCCTAGTAGAACTTCTAGAGCTCTAGTAGGCGTCTTCCTACAAGCCAGCCGTTGTACTTTATCAAGTATGTTTCTGGACTTGCCCTTTGATGATGGATCCGTACGTTAGTGTCGGGCTAATAATCGCTGTATATATTCAATGTAGGGTTTTGGGTGTCAAGCCCCACGTGTTACCGAAGGCTCTGCCCAGTAGGAGATGGTAGCCTTCTTGGTTCGATTTGCTCGTTCCAGGTCAACTTGGAGTCTATGATGACTCCAAAGTGTTTGGTCGACCCTTTGTATGGAAGCTGTCTTCCTGAGATTAGTATCTCTGGAAGAGTTTGTGTTTCTTGGTGAAAAGTACCTTTTTCTGGGTTGACTCTCAGACCTCCGGCAGAACACCACTGTTCTACTCTGCCAAGAGCTGGCATAATGATTTATCCTAGCAGGTTTACCGGTTGGTCTTACGCCAGCATGACTAAGTCATCTGCATACGCTTGTGTATACAGTTCCGACTCAGTGTTCCATATATGCTATACTCACCTGTGTCCAGGAAAATCTCCACAATAAAAGTCGATGGCCTACTGCCATCTACTCGGACAGCAAAGCTGCTATTATGGCGTTAGGCGGAAATAGGATTGTATCCAAACTGGTGTCCGAGTGTAGAAACGCCATAGAAAGTTTATCGAGAACAAGCAAAGTCAGCCTCATATGGGTCCCGGGACACTCAGGTGTCCCTGGGAACGAGGATGCAGACAGATTAGCCAAGATAGGATCGGGAAAGACCCCAGTTGGACCTGAACCCATCCTGGGAATACCCAGCAGCCTGGCAATCTCAAACATGGAGGAATTGCTACAAAAGCAGTTCCTTAAAACATGGCAAGAGGCGCCAGGCATGAGGCAATCAAAGCTCCACATAAAGGAGCCAAGGAAAAAAATGTCTAAAGAGATCCTGTCACTTAACAGACGGGACATCAAGACTGTGACTGGGCTCCTAACGGGACATAATCACCTGAACAGGCACATGGAGCTCATCGGGATCACAGATGATCCCCTATGTAGATGGTGCCTGGAAGATGACGAGACATCGTCGCACATCCTCACTGAGTGCCCAGCCTTGGTGCACCAGAGGGAGATCAACCTTGGGAGCATAATTCTGAACCCAGAGGACGTCAAGGAGATTCAGCTGAGGAAGTTGGTGAATTTTGTCAAAGAAATCGGCATGCCCAGCTGATTTTCTCAGAACAAGTGGGCGCACAATGGGCCCAAATAGAGAGGCCTACGTGTACGGGGTTCTTCGGAACCAGCCCACCTTGTGCGAAGAAGAATACAGTTCCGACTCATTTAGTTCTGTGAGAAACTCGTTTACTACTAGGCACCATAAAAGGGGTGACAGAAGATTTCACAGCGTCAGCCAAAACGACACTCTTACAGGCAGTTGTTGTATCGTTCGCAAAGAGGGTATGATGCACAGCTGTGTTAAATTGTGGCGCCTCGACCTAGATTTTAAAATCATGCAGTGCAGGTGGAGATATTCACGGGTGTATAACATCAATTTATAAAAAAACTTGTGGTTGAAAATTAAAATATTTCAATTGTCAAATTTGTTTAAATTTTGGGAGTCGCGAAACAGCAAAGTTTGGTAGGTAATATATATTTTTGTTTCTGGCTTAAGGAACTACTGTTAAAATTTCAAAGGAAAAATCTTTTTATTTTCTTATGGACTATTAACTGCAGTTGTGCAAGAAGTTAAATCACACCCTGTATATATATTTCTAAAATATAGGATATGATCTGCATTTATATTTTAGGAATCACTTTTCTTTGAAGCATTAAAGTTTTTTTTAAATTATTTAAACATCAAAGTAATAATTTTTTTTCCTGATTTTTACTGCATGGAAATCGTCAAATACACAAGTAAAAATACGAGTTAAAAAATCAAGTGATGAAATATCCATGTGAGAAAAAAAATATACATATAGAAAATGTACATAAAAAAATAATTCAATAGTAGTGGTAGGAGATAATCATATAAAAAAAAAATATATAGTATAAACAGTAAAATAGTAACCAAGCAAACAATCATGATGTCAAGCAGCCAGATCAGTTTGAAAATTTTCATCTAGTGAATAGGCATTTTTGAAGGGAATACTTTCAACGCTATTTTTGAAATTGATGGGATTAGATATTTTCTTAATGAATATTGGAAGTTTATTAAATATTTTTATAGACATAATATGAGGTCCATTTGATACAGATGTTAATTTAGGAACAGGAATTATCAGATTATAATTTTGTCTAAGAGTATAACCAGCGGCTATGCGAATAGTATCCCTTTGCTGAAACTTGTGGTAATGATTCTTAATGTGACACAATTCAAAATATACATGGATATCACTGTTAAAATTTGTAATTCAGTGAATAACTGCTTACAAGAATCACCATATTTTTTGAAACACATGGTTCTTAATCTTTTTTTGCGAAATCAACAGATCATTCAATCTACTGCAGTTACCGTAGCAGACTAAGCAATAATTTAGACTTGAGTGGACAAAGGCATAGTAGTAGCTTAATAAAATATTAATGGGGACAACATTTCTAAGATTCCAAATAACGAAACAATGTTTGGATAATTTATTAGAAATAGAGTCAATATGATCATTCCAGGATAATTGGGAGTCAATGTTTAACCCTAAGAATTTGACTGATTGTTTCTGTACAATAGATTTAGTATTTGCTCTAACCAATATACTACAATCCATTTCTCTAAGCGAGAAAACAATGGTATTTGTTGCTATTTAGTGCGAGGCCGTTTCTGGAGCATTAATTTAGCATATTTGTTGTTATGACCATAGGAGTTTATGTTATTTGGATTTATTTGCCATTATCAGTTTATCGCACCAGAGCACAAATGAAACTAACATACAAGCCGTTGTCTACAGTGAACTGGGCGTTAACCATATGAAATCGGTGTTGTGTGCATCCAAACTTCTCGCCTGATTAAAAGGCGACTACTGTTCCTATAACTTTAATTGTATTTTACTGAATTTCAACAAACTTAAAATTACCTCCACCCTTCTTGGAATAAATGAAAATACATTAGTGAGATTTACCAATTTTGTATGGATTCAATATATAGAACAACCCATATTGAAACTTAATTTTGACCACCTCAATAGATTCGAATTTGTTGGCACACTTGCAGTCATTTTTCATCTCACAAATAAAATAATTATCAACTTACTTAATTTTTCAAGGATAATTCAAATCAGTATAAGAAAAAATAGTTTTACAAGCAAACTTTATCTTAATGTCCCATTTGGTGACTAGGAACTATGGGAAGGAGGTATAAACAATAAATAACTGTTCATTCAAATGGAATCTTGCTATGAGCTACCTCAGAATAAGAAAAAAAAGGAATGTTTGTCAAATTATTGACACGAATTATTAAAAAAATCTGTATTATTTTTTATATCACATACAAACAGTACATTTCGTTAACAATAATTGAGAATACTACAAATAGCAGGCATCCTGAGAAGAATAATACATTTCAGTCTACTTTGAAATAGATTCTTCAATCAATAGACCTACAACTTAAAATTAGTTAGATTCTCAACAGTGACCTATATTCTAAATATGATAACAGCCTGATTCACTCAAATCATATCCTGATTCTACTATATACATAGTGATTGAGGAAAGGTAGTGGCTACAATGTTTATTGTTGAGAAAGTTGTTAATTTATTTTTACTCGTGATGGACTAGAAAAATCAGAATATGCATTATTCAATCACAGTTGGAATCACAGTTTTCCCAAAAACATATGGATGAGTTACTTACAAAGAAACATATTTATCGATGAGTTTGAAATATTTTGCGTTATATTTGTGAAATCAGGGTTTTGGGGAGATTACATTTGAATCGATTTGTTCAATACAAAAGTGGAGCTCTGTTATCGACAGGAAAGTTCAAACAAAATGTATTCACTATTGGTTCAGATATATGAGCTTCTATTTAGACTAAAACAGTGATATTAGCTCTACTTTTCTACTAACACCATACATATACAGAAAGCAAATGAAATGATGATCAAATATGATTCAGTCTTATTGTAGTAACCTTGACATTCATGGTTATATTCCAGATATAATGCTGTTTCTCTGCTTTTCCAGTTGGACAGCTCTTAGTTATTCTAACAATTATTTTAAATTATTCAACGTGTAACAAATATCAATTAAAAATTCAACATCAAACATTATTTTTCAAACTCATCTTTGAATTGGGATGTGCATGTGGCGCATATATTTTCGATAGATAAATTCTGGCATACTCTACAAGGAATCATATGTCGATTAACAATATCCTCGGTTTCAGTTTCTCTCTCTAGTTCGTGACGTTCGGCTTGGTCTTCGAGATCAACATGCGCGAGTTCTTGTTCGATTTGATTGAGAACTTCGTTCACTTCTGTGTCTCTCAGGAGATTCGAAGCCTCTGGGTCCCTTTCGAGAGCCATCCTCAAATCATTAACTGATCTGTAGGATATCATTTCTCCATAATCCTCAACAATTTGGCGGAGCCTATCAACGCTACGGCTTCGATTGACTCTCAGCCTCGTGAAAAATCTCTAAAAGAAAAAAAAAACAAGATTTTTTTGAGGTTAACTAATGAATTCAACTTACACTCCGAAATTCACTCCTCAAAGTTCCAGTGGTGCGATCGTGAGACAATTCACTTCTTGCTCTTTGTGAACGATTCGAAGGTTGACCACTATTACCAGCTGACATTATGTATTTGTTGTCTACTACAACTTTAACATAAAACAAATTTAAAATTCAGCAAACTAAACATAAACATGCATGTGATCGATACGGATTGGCTACTTCCTTCATAGGCAGTGCTGCCAATTGAAAGTGTACAATATGCTGACTAGCTTCTATCAAAATGCGGAGTTTTACTCCGAGAATCTTGAGAATGCTTACAAAATCCTTACAAACTTATTTCATACGTAATCTATGGTATATAAGGATTATTTCGGGGATCGACTTGTTCTAATAGATACTGATTCTGAATCGAAACCAGAACAAACTAGACTAGAAGAGTAGAAGAACAACTGAAAATGCAAATGTCTACTCTGTGCTAGGCTAGGTCAGAAGTTGGGTTGGTAGCATTGAAACCCGTTGATATAATTGATGAAGTTGAATTTATGTTATAAGAAATATTATTGTCTATATAAATCCTTGAAACAACCACAATTGGCGTTAGTGTTTGGGGGAAGTTATTCAAGTGAAGGTCAAATCCAGTTTGAATAGGGGAGTGCCGCACAAGTTGCCAACTTAAAAAAAACTTCAAAAGTTCTTCCTCTCCAATGGCAATTGTTTGACTTTGGTTGTATAGAAAATCGCCAATTCGATTCAATTTTCTGTCTAAATATGTGAATAATTGGGGGCACGAACTGAGATATAATATTGACAGATGACAGTCAATAATGCACGAAAGCACGAATCAGATTAGGAAATATAGAGGCAAAATTCCCTATCAATATAACTAAAACATATAAACACTTTGGAACTAAAAATATATGATGCAGCATATTCAGTTTGTGATTCTCTACACAACCCTGATGGAATTATTACAATTGGAGGGGCAGAAGTTTTTGAAGTTGGCAACTTGTGCGGCACTCCCCTAGTGAGGAGCAACTATAAATTAGAAAATTTTGACAAAGTTTTGGGATTTGAGAAATCATTTTCACAAAATGTAATCTTTGAGGACCGAACTGTCGCAAAGAAAACATAAAATAAAAGCATGCGTGTTCCCCATTTTGAATTTCGATAAACAAACATAACACAGAACCCAAACTGGCAAACTACTATAGACAAAGACGTGAAGAGTTAACGACTAACGAGTTTTGTGTCATGATATGACTGGCCATTGGCCATATACCACACGAAACAAACACAAGTAGTCAGAAATATGAACGATTTCTTGTTCCACCCCTTAGTGCAAATTGCTTACAAAATCCTTACAGTTCGTCATTACTCCACGATTACTCCGAAGCTTTCAAATTGCTTACAAATGGAGTAATTACTCTCAAATCGGCAGCGCTGTTCATAGGCAAAATTGCGGAAAATTTCAAATAGGAATGAACGTGGTATGTCCCGATATTGTTTCCACGAATGGTAAACTCAGCTGCGTTCGTTGACCACAGCTGTTGGCAAGAAATGAACGGGTAGCACAAACTCTGTTTCATTAGAGCTTCCTTAAACCTCACAATTTTTATTGTATGTATTCAATGCATATAGTATTAAGTACCAATTTTGATAATTAAGACAGCAAATGTAAAACAAAACATCGGTCGATCTCGGTCTCTCTCTCTCTTTCTCATTGGCAGCGTTCAATTGATGTGCAGGCCCGAAAATGAAGGTGAAATATGTATTGGTTGATGTTCGGTTACTCTGACTACGCGCTGCTAATCTGACAAGGAAAGACATATATAACCCGACTTCACTTTCATTGCATTGCTCTTATGGCCAGTTATCAATATTCGTAGCTAATAAATATATGATTCAATGCCTTGCTTTCCAATCAATGGAAATCGCATCAGATAACTCACAACGCTTGCTTGCAATGAAAATTGCTGAAATTTTGGGCAATGTGAAACATATCTACATATGTTGACACGACATAATTTGTTCTCATTACTCATTAGACGAATGTCACAATTCGCGTCTTTATGAAACAGTGCTAAAGTACGCATATTTCTTCCGACAAGGTTACTGCAGAGAAAGCCATAAATAATAGATATAAAGGTCTGGTTCCCTTGCAACTAACATTCGTCTGTCGCTGACGAACGCGCTATACTGTTCGTATGGTCTTATGTATGTTTTATTTGGAACGTACCAATAGGGAACACACGTGATTTTATTTTAATTTTTCTTTCAGTTCGGTTCCCGGAAATTTCATTTTGCGAAAATAATTTCTCAAATCCCAGTTTTTCCAAATTTAAAGGTGCTCTTCAAATTAAACTCGATTTGACCTTCACTTGAATAACTTCCCCTAAACACTAGCGCCGTTTGTGGTTGTTTCAGGAATATTCATACATAATAATAATTCCCACAACCCAAACATGAATTCAACTCTCTTTTAATCTGATGTTTCGGTAACAATTGAGAATACCATGATCATAAAAATATTAGTACAATATATAAACGAAGACAGATGAAATGATAGTTAAGTTCGAAGTCACTAGCGGTAAAATTTGAACTGTGTGAAGTAACGATGCATACGTCCATCAGAGGCGCTAGGAGTACGTTTCTGAATGTGATGAAAAAATTGGCGTTTTTAATTTCGAATTATTAAAAACATTGTAAATTTGTTTAAATTTTTTAAGTTTGTTGCTGAGCTTTCTAGGTGGTAACCTTTATGTGCAAATCAAAATATTCTAGAAAAGTGGCCCATGCGTGTTCCCTATTGATATACGCGACCGCCAAGAAGCAGTCTAGGTTTTCCTTGGGTAGCAAATCTATTTTGGCATTTCATCATGAACTCGAATGTTCTAATCTGCATGTTATAATGCCACAGATCTCGTAAATATTAGTAGATATCACACACTGATATTTTTATAGCACCTGAAAAGGCATCGCAGTCATAACACCGATTTATGTAGATACTACTAGCAGGTCAGGGACAAAATCACATTTTATGGCATGGCCATAATCCATTACTTCTGGTTCAGGTTACCATTGGAAAGACCATTCCTTCATTATCATGAGTCCTAATGGATTTTGTTACAATCTTAAGGCAATTAGTGATTTGGATTGTTGGAAGGATTTGAGGTTGTTCCTCAGTGTATTGATATTACTTCGAACAAAGTATCTTCCAGTCACTATTTTTTCTCTTGAAGACAATCATGTGAAAAAAGTTACTGACATATATGATTTGTATTTAGAAGTAACAAAGTGGCGACGTTGGATCACGCTTCCGGTGATGATGTCGACTCCTTTTGTCGAATGCTCGTTATCAACGGCGTGACTAACGCATTCCAAACATTTACTTGACTTCCTACCACGAGGACGCTGCCTGTCCTCTACCATGGCCGGAAGGCGAATACTTTTAAACTTGAACATTTCGACATTTTGTGATTTGAGAAATTATCTTCACAAAATATAATATTTGAGGACATAACTGAGGCAAAGAAAAATTAAAATAAACTCATGTGTGTTCCCTTTTACCATATTGAAGAGGCAGAAGTTTTGAAGGTTTTTTTATGAGTTGGCAACATGTACGGAACTCCCCTACTGCACAACAATTTCGAAGCTTGAACTTGTCCAGTAACCGGCAACGCACATAGCTTGAAATGAGTAGCCCATGCAGCGTGGCCACTTTTGGTAGATTTCTACTTTTTTAGTAGATTCAAGGCCAGGGCCAGATTAAAAGGTGTGGAGGCCCTGGGGGCAACAAAGGAGTGGAGGCCCCAAATTATTTTTCAAACTAGTTGAACAATTTTTTTCCTTCAAGTGTTTGAATAATTCATTGCGGAACAAATGAAATTATTTCAACACAAGCATATGTAGGTATAATAAAATACAAGAAATAAACCTAATTAAATTACAGCATTAACCAATGGATTCTTGTGAGCTTTTTTCGACGAAAAAACATTGATGATTTTGGTGAAATCCTGCTCCCGGAGTAAATCACTCTCAATGCTAAGAAGCGATAACTTGGATATGCGGCTTTGTCTCATCGCAGTTTGCAGCCTATTTTTTATAATTTTCATTTTGGAAAATGAGTGATTTTGTTTTAGATCAGCTAATTTCGATACGATATATTTTTCTATTTTTCGACGTGGTTGAATTCATTTCTTTAGTGTATAATAGTGTGATGATTTACTTTGTGATTGTTTACCGCATATACACAGGATTTATCGGATCAAAGATCAATATTAACCATTCATTTTGACAAGAATGTTCAAAACGATAAATAAGTGGAAAAAGTCGGAGAACTGCTGCATATCAATGAGGCCCCGGGGCTGCAGCCCCGGTTGCCCCCCTCTTAATCCGTCCCTGTTCAAGGCATTTTTCCTGAAATTTCAGTAGGTAATTTTTTCTTAGTAGATTTTGGTAGATATTCATTTTGTTGTCATTGACTGATTCTATATATATATATATATATATATATATATATATATATTTTATCATGTTTGTTTTGCATTTTTGCCTCTCGTTCCTTTTAACCCTTTCTCAGTTATTACGTTTCATACTCTACATTTCAGAAGTGGCAACCTTGCATTTCACTTGACATTCAGAAGTAGAACCGCGGAGCACGGTAAAATTCGAATAATACGATTTCAACATGAATACCCCACAAGAGGCTATCTTGAACGATGGAAGATAGTGACTAAAGTTTATCTTTCAGTCGCAGATGATTCCACATCTGATTTTATCAACATCCTGTTCATATTATCAAACAAAACGATTACGATTATTACGAAACAAACGAAAAGCAACACGTCGCCGGAAGGTTTTTTATATCGTGGTTCGTTTAGTTTGCATCGCAAATCACAATGATTTTATTTTTTCGTTAATACATTTTTTCACCGAATGTATTTGTGCCTCTTTTTCCTTTTTACTTCGACCCTTACCAGTTATCACGTTTATTACTCGATATTTTAGAAGTGGCAACCTTGCATTTTTCGACATTCGAAATTGAAACTGCGAACAGAGGTAAAATATAACAACGCGCAACCTCCGCAACGCACTCACTGCAACGCAGGGTCGTGCTGACTGCTGACTTGCTGATGGCCAGTCAGAGGTTGGGTTGTTAAAATTAAGAATGACTAGATGTGTTTTTAGCGGTCTGCACGAATTAATAATAATAAAAGTTTATTCAAACGTTAATTTGTGATACAAAGGGTTGGTAGAATTTTAGTATATCTTTTTTTTGGTTTAGTAGATTTTGGTAGAATTAGGCCAAATAATTGGTAGATTTCTTTAAAAAAATGTGGCCACGCTGAGCCCAAGGGAACTACTACAATACGTTGATTTATAACTCTATTGAGGATATATTTTTTCTCGTTGGCTCTTTCACAATATGAACGGTCTCTTTATGATTCATTTTGAGGGTTCTGTAAGTGAGGAATTGACGCTCACGCTGTCTATGAAATTTTAAAGTTCAATTTGAATTTTCTTTACTTCTATGCAGGACTAGTGACATTAATTCTTATTTTATTATTGACAGTAATATTGAGCAGAATTTAGGTCAAGATGAAAATAGCATATTATTAAATTTGAGAGGGAATAAATTCCATGAAACGATCGATAAAAAGGTTTGATAAATTACTTTTTGCCGCGCCTTGGTCTCTATGACGACAAGGGTGGTGTGGCGGTTTTATTCAAGGGAATGGATTTGATTATTCATCATGTACCACAATGGGGAATAAGTTAGTGACGTTTACAGACCAGCAGATAGAAAATTATCAGGTATAAAGTGCTCTGAAGTTTCTATTAGCTCTTAACCAATTTGTGTTTTATCAGGACTGCACTTTTTTCACGAGAAAAGAAATTTTAAGGTGCGTATGAAGTGAATATTCGATATTATGTATAAATCGTGTTGCGAAAGAATGCCTGAAATGATAACAATAGAGGGGATTGAAGTGTCCCAACGTTTGGTTTCTCCAACAATCATTGTATATATAGATAATATAACATGAAGCCTCCTATGGATCTGTTTGCAAGTGAATGTCGAAAACCCTAACATGAATTCTACCCTGCCCAAGGAATATTTCGGCATATTCAACGTTGTTACAAGATATAAAGGAACCGGACAATTGCTATTTTATGAATCGAGTCGTGCGAATCCGAAGCAAGGAGTGATATGAGCTGAAAAAAGCACAATGAATTAGGTTATGTGAAGTCGGCTTATGAATTATTGGCGGAATCGTCAGTTCGGAGAAACTATCTTTGGTTCCTGCTTCTCAATGTACTTTCATAAGGTCCAGTAATCAGCCAGCGAAGTAAGCGCACACGGTGAGTTTGGCGAAGGCGCTAAAACCAGCGCCATATACTAGTGACTTGCTTGTCTTGCCTGGCATAAATTATTTCTGGTATTTTTCAATATTCCACCTCCATACGTTCAATATACATAAACTTTTATTGGTAATCGTCCTCTGATAGTGGAACTATACAGAGGTGGACTGGGAGGCCGGGCGATCGCCCGATGGGCCGGTGGAAATTTTCAATGAATGCAAAAAAATATACATAAAGTAAGACATGTCAACAAAAACAAATAGTTTTTGGAACACTATCGGGAAGACAAGATAGTGGAGCAAGAACAAAGCACTATTGAAAATTTTTAGCAATAACGATGGGGTATTTATCTGTGTCAAACTTTGAATAAAATTCCGAAATCTGAAAATTTCAAACTCTACTATGTGATCAAGCAAAAAGTCTTCTCGGCGGCTCTCTGAAGTATGAGACCCTTGTAACTGCAATGTTGTTCAGAAAAATCTTCAGTTTTACCACTTCTCTTTCGAACTATCTACAAACAACAGGTATCGATACTTTACAAGTATGGTCGAAAAAACTATGGAATCTCTAAAAAAATATCGAGAGAATTTGATGCAATTGTAAATTATACACATAAATTTATTTAATAAAGCAAATGAATAATTTATTGCGAAAGAAGTCTCATTGAGCGAACAAGAATGCTTTTCTGTTCAAAGAACATAAAATAGAAAAAAAAAATTGATGAAAAAGGAGATGATAAAGCACATCAAAATCCCATCGAAAATTCAAAATAGAGATTTATAATGTAACCATTGATAAAATTATCACCGCACTAGAATCCAGATTCCAGAATTATTTTGCGATTCTGAACTATTTCATCCATGACGATTTCCTGATCAAAAACAATTTACTGAAAACTCAAAAAGAAAGTTTTAAGGAAAGGTCCACAATGATTAGCCTGCTGATGAAATTAGCCTTGGCAGTTTCCAAATGACAAACATTGATGAATATATTCTCAAGCGTTTTCACTGATATCATGTGAAAGCTCTTTTTCGATATTGGAATTTATTATGAATAGGTTAAGAAATTCTCTAAGCCTATTTGGAGGCTTTCATGATGATGAGCTGTGAAAAATACATTTTACTATCAATAGAAAGCAATGATATTATCTTTGATCTCGTTGAAAAATATGATGCGACTGTTTTATTTTTTGTTTTTATTCGAATAATTTTGTTAGTCTTTTTCTTTTTGTAATCTTAATATTGATCTTTTTCCCCAAATTTTTTTTTTAACTTTTGTGAATTTTATTTTATTATTTATTTCATTGTTTTTTTTTTTTTTTTTTTTAAGTTTGTTTTTATTTTTTTATCTTTAGTATTTGGAATTATTTTTTTTTCGCGTTTTTATCTATATTACTGAAATATGTGAAAAAATTATATTACATTTTCTCCCAAAAATTGGCCGGTAGGGTTCAAATCGCCCGGGCTGATTCAAAGGTCCAGTCCGCCCCTGGAATTACACTGTTATCCCTAATGTGTGTCCAGGTACCACTCCAGCATTTTGGGCGACCTGAACAAGATTTCTTAGTACCCCTAAACAACAAATACTGGAAAAATATAATGGCATTTTGTGAAATAATCAAAAAATCAAAACAAATATTACCTTGATTTCAAACATGAATCATATACTTTAGCTTTTCAATGACTATATAAATGTCATTCTCAAATGTCATTGTGCACCACAAAGTGGCGGATCCAGGGAATTCATGGGGGCTTTTGACCCTCCAAGCCAAAATGTATGTAATGTATAATTTAATAACTAATCATAATTAATTTCTTATTTTCCAAAATGATTTCTTAGGTACTATGAACATGGAAACCGTGACTCTGCAATGTATACTTGGAGATGAAGATTGTGAAGTTTGGTAATGACTAAAGTACATTTTTTACTGTCATTTTGAAGTAATTAAAACTATTGAACGATTAGACATTGAATTCAGATACATGTATCACTCTTAAGTTTATCAAGCATCTATCTATATCGCAAGCAAACAAAATTTTACTTCATTGTGTCCTGGCAAAAAACATCAATTTTTAAAGACTATCTGAAATTATATGAATAACCACCAAGACGTATGGTACGCTTCAGATTTTTTTTTGTTTTCAGATAGGCTGCGGATCACTATTAACTATTATTTATATATGTAGTTCGTTTTTGTCGCACCAAGGGAGGGGGAAGGGGTGAATCGTATTAATATTTATTTGCTTGGATATTTTTGTGAAATTTCAAACTTCTCTCATTTCCCTCATTCGGAAGTTAATTTCTTGTTTCAAGAATGAAGGCGAAACTAGATTTCATCACTTTTACCACGTTTGTAGCTCCGTTAGTGTCTGTACCGTACAAATTTTGCAATCGAATTTGAAGTAACTTCCCGATGAGTTAGAAACTTGAAACTTCGGAAATGGCTCAGAACTGGATGACAATACAATATTAACTCATTTTCTTGTCCATCTGTTTGTTTTTTTTTTGCGGACCACAAAAAGTGAGTTTGGATCACTCAATCTCTCCGTACCGTTGACCAGCAGACGTTGTTTTGCGATCTAGAGTGTGCTCCGCGATAGTGAACCCTATTGCGATTCTCGACCTTACAGGCATCGTGCAAGGGAGAAAGTGAGGTTGAAGCTCCAGAAAATAGGCAAGAGGAACGAGCATATAATAAAACCCGAACATAGAATGGAAGAACACTCCCAAAAAATCGGAATACCCAGAAGGAAAAATTCAATAAGGCAATGAGCGACACAGAGTTGAATGAAATGATTAATTATTAAGATATTATTTTATGATATTCCACGTTTAAAAACGGACTAATACGTATAAAATAATTATTTAAATAATTTTTTTAATATACCACGTTTTTAAAACGGACTAAAAAGTATAAAATAATTTCTCCTAGCCCCATACAGATTTATATCCCCATACTTGTGGTGGTAAAAATTTACTTAAATAATTATTTACGGCTGAACGTTTGCCGATTGAATTACTATCAAATGAAAAAAAAAAAAACTATATGCTCTGAATTCTTCAACAAAATGGAACATTTCTATGCTAAACATTGATATATCGGATTTTTCTAAAAAAAGAACATGAATAATATTTCTGTTTATGACCTTGCTCGTGCTTGATTCAGTGTTCCAAGCCTGACGTGATAATGACTAGTCTTGCATAAGTCAGAATGTACTGCTCAACTGATTTTTCAGAACCTCCATTAATTGAAAATTCATTTATAATCTAGATAATATTTTTCATCAACGACGAGAGGAGCAAGGTATTGTCACGTCCTGCTTGGGGAGACCCTGGCCCCCTAACTGTATAGGGTGCCCACTAATTATCTTGCTTGGCTTGCGAGAGGTTGAAACATTTTACTTCTGTGATTGTGACCAACCTGGTATAGTGAAATAAAAAAGTGAAGTGAAAACTATTATGGTTCATTAAAAATATCATAAAACAAAAATATACACAATGGACAATACAAAAATACTAAGTGAAATGAAAACTATCCTGGTTTATTAAAATTGTAAGAGAGCAAAAAATAACATGATGGTGAATACAAAAATACATGTGAAGTGAACAATGACCAATGGGGGTATGTACCAGAAAGTAAATAAATAAAAGTAACACTTACATTATTAAAAAAAACCAGGGAAGGAGATGTGTCATCATAGACTGGCAGCACAAAGAGGCCCAATAAAAAGAACATAGTCAGAAACAATCATTTCAATTTATCGAAAGAAAGAGAAATTTGTTACGAATCCAAGAAAGTCATCCGCCTACAGCTGTTTCATGGTTTCCCAATCATCAGGACGGCTTGTGGTCTTTCTCAAATTCGTACCAAAAATCTCATAGTGCTAATACCTACCGGCAAGTATGAAAACGTGAAATGCACAAAATTATAGAGGTCTGAGCTTCACCCCACAAATTATAGGTGTCACCTCTATAATTTTGTGCATTTCACATTTCAATTTATATCAAATATCGTTTAGTCATTTATTGCGTTGGCCTATTGCAGAATCAGCTTTCTTGCCATTGAGCCCTCAGGAATTGGATTGAAACCCGATACCTGGTTAATGAACGGCGATGAACTTTGAATTTGCAAGAAATACTGTATTTCAATAAATGTAATACTGGATGATGAATTACTAATAAATAAATAAACTACGGATTTTCCACTCTGAGTTCAATTATTAGAATTTTATTTTCATGTCTGGTAAACTAATTTTGAATTTTCAAAAACGAAATGATGGTATATTTCTATCGGGTACTATTTTTCACACTCGACAGTATATACGTTTAGGAAGGGAATATGTGTGTGTGTGTGTGTGAGATTGCTTTGCATTCACCTCGTATCTGCGAATCGACTGGTCAGATTTAGCCGAAACTTTTTCATAAGATTGGCTATGATTTCGATTGTGTTCATCCCTCTCTTCCACCAGATGGTGCTACAATGCAGGTTCTTGTATTGAATGGCTTAATACATTTGAATTCATTATTGATTGGAGATGGTTGGACGAAAGTACGTTTGTTATCGTCGCAACTCAACAGGGGGCACTGCGCAATCGATTTTCCGAACGGATTGACCGTCAGACACGTCAACAAGATAGTTTTCGTCTGACTGATCCATCTGAATGACCTTTTTTGAATTTAAATAATTCAACCGAGATAGTTGATATCATCCCGAATCTTTTCGATGAAAGTCTCTTCCAATGATTCAACTGTCCTGAGTAAAAGATCCGGACTTTTCTTGAATGAAGTCCATGCAATCGGTTCGTCGAAACATTTGTAGCGTATATTTTGAGAACCCAGGAGGTGGAATACGACTTAAATAATTTATACTGATGAATATAATCAAACAAAACTAAGTGGAAAACGATAAATTGAAAATAAATAATATTCTAGTAGAGATAGTGTTTATTATAACCGAACAAATATTTCAACATACAGTTTTCTAATTTGACCTTTCCATTTTTTTTTCGGCGCTATAAAACGCCTGCCCACTCTTTCTTTTTCTCTTGTCCATGTTGAAACCTTCACGAGTATATATAATAAATCGACAATTCACAACAGAAATCAACATCAGTTGAATTTGCTCACTTATCCTCTCTTTTTCAAATAACGAACAACAGATCATTGCGAAAAACAGGATACTATCGTTTACTATTTTACAGATGAGGGCCGAGAGCCCGAAACACGTTTTGTTGAGCTGCCTCCGTGGTGACGTTGGTTGTTGCCCTGGAATGCAGGGTCTGCTAACCGAAACCACAAATGTGCGGCTGGCTTCTGTTTGTTGACTCCGTTGATTTGTCGTTTTCTACCAAGTGTTGTTTTTCCTTGCACTTCTTCACCGTACTGATGAGGGCCGAGAGCCCGAAACACGTGTCTACGGTTAACGATTTCTCTTTGAGGGCTATGTCCATTAAATTTCTTCCGTTTTATATATATATATATATATATATATACATATATATACAG
Source organism: Gonioctena quinquepunctata (assembly GCA_018342105.1). Classification (NCBI taxonomy): domain Eukaryota; kingdom Metazoa; phylum Arthropoda; class Insecta; order Coleoptera; family Chrysomelidae; genus Gonioctena; species Gonioctena quinquepunctata. The sequence goes on along the minus strand of JAFIRS010000223.1, from coordinate 952,296 downwards.
GGTGTTACCAAATAAGTGCGAAAGTTTTTAGGGAGTGATTCCTTGTCGAAAATTAAAGGGGGTCTTTTATGTAAACAAAAGCTCTTAGGCCTTTCCTTGAAAAGTTACACGCTTCCAAAAATGAGAAAAAAAATTGTTTTTTTTCTTGAAATTGCTGAATAGTTGAAGAAATGGCTTTTTGTTGTTGAACTGCATCTGGAAATTTGATTATAAAAAATAGTAATAACTTAAGGAAAGGTACTCACTTAGGATTTTGTAAATTGAAAATTTTACGATAATTTTTTTTTTGTAATATCCAACAGCAAACAACTAGTTCCTCGGTTAAAGCCACGCTGGACATTGAACTACATCTGATAGATATTTTAATCTGAAAGTAAAAATCAGATATTCCAGTCCTAATAAGAATAGAAAATCATATAGTACGGAAATGTATTTTTTTCAATAAATCTGTCGTTTTGCAGAGTCTTCAAACGATTTCGAGAAGTACGCCCAGATTTGGTACCCAAACGCATGAGGCAAAACGAAGCCGTTACTGTTCAAATACCATTGGAAGACAGCATAGAAAAAATCTCAGAATTGCATGTAATAGCACCATTCCGAATAATAATGAACCATACATTGTTATGATTATTTCTAGGAGAATCCCTTCAAGACACGAATATGCCAAGTATTCTCAAGAGATGGAAAAGGCAATTTGTCTTTTGAGGATTTCTTGGATTTGCTATCGGTTTTCAGCGAGCAGGCACCTAGAGATATAAAAGTTTTTTATGCCTTCCGGATATATGGTTAGTATTTTCCAAAATAGCTAGCAAGTAAAATCCGAAGAATTGATTTTTAATGTCCTCACTTATAATCTCCCTAGAGCATGAATTATTGCCGGAAATTTTTTTAGTACCAGAATTTTTTGAAAATTATCACAAGTCGCGAAGCGACGAGGGATAATTTTCTTTAAAAATTCATGTTCGAGACAAATTTCCTGCAATTAATTCCAGCACGTGGGGGATTCGGTAAGAAAATTTTATACCGGAATTATATTTAAATAGAAAACATTAAGTAAATATTTATTTTGACGTTATTCACAAATAAATAGAAGGCTGTGTGTAATGGGAGTTTTGGAGGAGATTTTTTTCTGATTTTCCCCGTTTCCTAGTAAAATAAAATATATAATATCAGATGAACTATTATGTAAAATTGATTGATTTCATACAATTTTCTTACTAGGTTTCAGGGAAATGACGTTATTCACAAATAAATAGAAGGCTGTGTGTAATGGGAGTTTTGGGGAGATTTTTTTCTATTTTCCCCGTTTCCTAGTAAAATAAAATATATAATATCAGATAATTTTTATATAAATTGATTGTTTCATACAATTTTCTTACTGGTTTCAGGGAAATGTCAATATTGATTAAAAATGAAAGTGGATGTTCGTATTGCGGGATACTTTTTTTTTATTTTTTCCGTGCCCTAGTAAAATAAAATTTATATATCAGATACATTATTATATAAAAATAATTGATTTCATATAATTTTCTTACTAGGTTTCAGGGAAATGTCAATATTGACTACAAACAAAGGTGATATACAGCAAAAAATATATAACTATACCTATACATATATACTTAAAATTTTTCATATTCTTTTAGGTTTAATTCTAAGAAAATTAATATTAGCGTTAATAATTTGTTTTTCAAATAATTCAGGAAATCCGGATATTTTATTCTTTATTCTAAATAGAATGTTGTTGGCGTATGTTGCCGGTTAAAAAAATATTTTATAAAGTTAGCCATGGATTTGACATTCACTACTCCTGTCAATCAATATTTTATTTGTGGCATTCCTCATAACATTGTATACAATCATAAGTTAGTAAAAAAGTGATAATAAAATGAACTTTCAATCGTATGAATTGTGTTCCTTTTGCAGCCACATTAAAATATACCATAAAAATGTAAAATATCTAACATACCTAGTGGAAGAATCTGGATTGAATCCTGAGCAAGAAAACTTATTCAAAGAGATTGGCAACATTCTGCGTGATATTGTGCCTTCTTTTGGATACAAATCTAATACTCAAAGAAATAAACTGGCGTCTCAGTATTATTTTTATTTTATGAAACACAGGCATATTGTTAAAACAAACACCGGTTCTGTGTTTTATTCACCACTTAGAAAAGAGGAGGTAGAAGTGGAATTTTTGAAGAATTTAAAATTAATTAATGATATTATAGAATGTACACCTTAATAAATAATTGTAATATTTCCAACTTATGAAGTAAGTGAATAAAGAATAATGTCAATATTATTTCAATATTATTTTTGTCTAATTATATGATAGCTGTCATGTGCCGGGAAATTTCCACTTGTTAATTTTACGTCTACATGCTAATGTGGATGAAAAATTTTCAGAAAATTTGCTGGTTATCATAGTAACAATGTCGAAATAAAGCATCTGATTGGTTGAAAATGACTGGTATAAAATTTTCAAATTAATATCAACTCACCTTGGTTATATTTTATGAATGTTTTTTATAGATTTTGATAGTGACCAACATATTGGACTAGAAGATTTGGATCAAGCGTTGCTTCTTCTCACGAGACATACTCAAGAATTGACTCCAGAAGATAGGCAGCAGATCGTAGAGAAGGTAATCGAAGAAGCAGACGTAGATGGAGATGGCAAACTCTCCTACATGGAATTTGAACATGTCATCACAAGAGCTCCCGAATTTTTATCAACATTTCATATTAGAATCTAACACTGTGAAATTTCGATGTCATTCATTGTACAATATTCAATGAAAATTCGTTAGGTTCATATTATGATACCGGTTATGGTAGGAGCAAATATTTTGACGTACACTACCGAATAAACGGTTTGGTCGAATGAACGAAACTTTCGTTGATTCAAGCAATTTTCTATCTCACAACTTAAAAATTCACTCGACTCGACTATTGTTTCATCGAGCAGTTATTCAGTATTGAACGACAAAAAAATTGCTTCAGCGGAAATTAGAAATGGAATCGGAAAAATTATCTGTTTTTCAATTTCTCTTCAGACTAAATTCAAAGAGAAATGCTCAAAGATGATAATTTCATAGCGTGAGCAGTCATTTCCCATTACAAACAAGGACATTGCACCAAATGCTGAATTCCATTTTGAACTGAAATCCGATTAATATCAAACTAGTTATAGAGTGTTATATCCCCGGGAATTTACAAATGATGTATGTATAAGCCAGAAATTTCGCCCAAAGATGCATTAGTTGGAAAGTTTGTATTCAGAAAAAAAATCCATCTCTCCAACAGCTACCGTATGTAGCTTTGCCACGTAATTAAACTTATATCAAAAGTGACGATTTTTCAATTGAAATTATTCAAATTCTAACAACAAACACTGTTTATCAATATTGCACCTCACTATTCAATGTCTTGGAAAAAAAATCGATGAACTAGAAAATTTCCTCGAAAAAAAGTATATCAGTTATATACAGGGTGTAATCTTACCTCTTACACACCCGTGAATAACGAGTGTATAATGCATTTTACAACGAATAACAATGGCTAAAAATCTGAAAAAAAAACATGTTTTGTTCTTTGTAAAATTCGACTAAATTCTGGGTAGCCTCCCACCTGATTTCAGGTGACCTGCCCAGAGGAGCACTTCGGCAATTGCCGAATGCAATAAACATTTAACTCGACATTTGAATGAGGTAGAATGATGAACTAACTGTGTTGTGAATGTACACGAAGAGTACATTTTCATTGCATGTTGCCTGAGATAGATATTCAATTTCAAAGTGAAGAAAACAACTAACCTTGTTATATCCAAACTGGTCATAAAGTCAGAACTAATTGACTTCATACTCTGCTTTGAGGCACTTATCATAATTATCACCGCCGATATCGTATCAATTAATTTGAATCATTATTGATTTCCAACCCTAAAAACAATTAGAAACCTCTACATTGAATTTATAAAATTCCATCACATCGATATCAAAATCTTTGAAAGCACCACAAGAGTAAATAAATAATTGTTTAATAAAATACTAGCAATTATTTATACAAAAATGAGGCAAATAAGACTGCACACCAAAGTTATTAAATGACCTAGATGTATCTATATTTTGTAGTTGTATACTTTACATTCGTACTGTCTTCTTTCTTTGGTATTTTGTGAGATAATCATTTGGAGGGACATATGGTTCATATAATAAAAAATCAGTCTTTCTTCAACATTTATTGTCAGTACATAGTTCTGAATCGACATTTTAGCGAGATTTGGCATTATCCATTGATAGGTAATATAAAAATAATTAAAACAATTATCTTCATGAGAAAATATGATCCACTATTCCTGAAAAAGAAAAAAAAGTGGTATGAGAAATAACATCAGATAATCACTTAAAAATGGATTATTTTCTTTTTTTTTTGGGGGAACGTCATATATATGGGTGTAAAATTCAATAATCCGAAGAAATTTCGAGGGAGAGTTTTTTTTAATAATATGCTACATGAAAATGATAAACTTTATAAAAACGGAGGAATAATTAATCTTTTAAAAGGTCAAGTTTATACTCGGGTTTATCATTGTTATTCAGGACCTTTCTTCTTTTTGGGAGTGATGCATCCTCACCAGATGAATTCCACTTGAATCGGAACCAAAATATTTAGCCTTCTATTTATTTTTTAAATTTATGAAGATATAATTTTTTTTAATTCGTATAAGTTCGTTCCGGACAAAATATATTCAATGGAATGACAAGCATACAGGGTGATTCAAAAGTACTTTGACAAACTCCAGGAGGTGATTCCTCACAATATTCTAATATGAATTGTCCAAATAAATATATGTCCGGAAACGCTTAGTTTCCAAGATACAAGGTGTTGAAGTTTTATTTTTATTTTCGTTTTTTTTAATAACTTTCGAAATTATGACCATAATCGAACAAAAATTGAAATTGAGAGGTTTTTTGAGGTGTCAAATTCGAACCTGATGTTATTATTGCTCTTATTCGTAGGGGGCGCCACTTACACGTCTTTTATTTTTTGAAGATTCATAACTTTTTTGAGCGTACTTCCAGCACATTTTTCAGTGGGAAAATCAATTACCCTATCATATCTACGTAAGAAAGCTACCTTTGTTACAAGTTGCTATAAGCTACCGTTTTCTAGATATTTGGACTTGAAAATTTCAAGTCGATTATTTGATAATCGATACGTGTTGAAGTTATTATTATTATTTTGCATTTTTCACAAGAATGCTTAGGAAATGAATTTGACGTTTAAGTAAGTACTTTTGGTTTTTTGTAGGGGGCGCCACCTATTCTATCTATTTTTACTCGTTTGAAATAGTTATTTTTGTATCAAGGGTGCAAAATCTGTATTTGTTTTAATAAAATTTGCAAAAAATATCAACATTTTATTTCAAGAAATTTTGAATATGTAGAATAAAATAAAATAAAGGAAAATAAATTGTTCACAGTGTTCACCTTCAGCGAAGATACAGGCATTCAGTCTTCTAGTCATTGAAACTCGTACCCGCTCAAAAATTATTGGTGTGTTTCTTATTGTTTCACAGGCGTCTACTATTCGGTTTCTCAGATTTTCCTCGTTCGTTACTGGAGTTTTATATACTAGTGACTTCAAATGTCCCCAAAAATTAAAATCTAGCGGGTTTAGATCTGGGTACCTTGGTTCCCACGCCTGGTTAGGTTCTTCTACACCCCTACCGATCCATCGATTTGGATACACAGTGTTGAGGAATTCCCTGGCTACAACGCTAAAATGGGCCGGAGCCCCATCATGCATAAATCACATGCGGATACGCATTTCTAATGGTACATTCTGAAGTAGTCCCGGCAATTCATCTTCTAAAAAGTCTCTGGAAGTTGCGCCATTCAGTCGAAATGGAAGAAAGAAAGGATTTATTGAGTATTTATCAATTATTGCCACCCATACATTTACAGAAAATTGATACTGATAATGTCTTTCACTAACTGCGTGCGGATTTTCCAGAGCCCAAACATGGTTGTTATGAAAGTTTGTGATAGCATTTCGGGAGAAGTTTGCCTCGTCCGTGAAGAGTACATATCTTAAAAATTGAGGATTACCAGCTAATTTTCTCAAAAACCACTGACACATAGTGATGCGTTGGAGAAAGTCTCGTGGCAAAAGAGCTTGTACCCTTTGAATATGGTATGGATAAAATTGTTGATCGTGGATAATTCTCCAAACTGTGGACTGAGTAGAATTGAGAGCTTCAGTAATTATTCTTGTACTTGTTTCTGGATTCTCCTCGAGAGCGTTCAAAACAGCTTCTTCCAATTCTGGGGTTCGGACTACTTGTGGTCTTCCGATAATATCAGCTGCCCTCTTAAAGCTACCTGTTTCTGCCAAACAACGGTGGAGACTGGTAAATGTTGGAGCTGAAGGCAGTACTCGATTAGGAAATCGCTCCTGGTAAAAACGTCTTGCTTCGCGCGCATTGCCATCCGCAAGGCCATAAACGAAATGCATATCGGCTAAATGAGCATTATTGTTTAAATAATCAATTTTTTCAAAATTATTGTTTTGAAACTTACAGAAACTTCAACAAAACGTTTGACTGTCACATAATATGTAATTACCAAAACTGCTTACTTAAACGTCAAATTCATTTCCTAAGCATTCTTGTGAAAAATGCAAAATAATGGTAATAACTTCAACACGCATCGATTATCAAATAATCGACTTGAAATTTTCAAGTCCAAATATCTAGAAAACGGTTGCTTACAGCGACTTGTAGATATGATAGAGGATTTGAGTTTTTTACTGAAAAATGTGCTAGAAGTACGCTCAAAAAAGTTATGAATCCTCAAAAAAGAAAAAGACGTGTAGGTGGCGCCCCCTACGAGTAAGAGCAATAGTAATATCAGGTTCGAATTCGACACCTCAAAAAACTTTTCAATACCAATTTTCGTTCAATTAAGGTCAGTATTTCGAAAGTTATTTAAAAAAAAAGAAAATAAAACTTCAACACCCTGTATCTTGGAAACGAAGCGTTTCCGGACATATATTTATTTGGACAATTCATATAAGAATATTGTGAGGAAACACCTCCTGAAGTTTGTCAAAGTACTTTTGAATCACCCTGTATACCAAAATTTATATACAAAATATAAACTTGAAGAAGACCTGATAATTATATTCTTCTATCATTAATATAATATGATTTTCCAATTTCACTTTTAATGGTGCAAAGGCAAAATAGTTATGAATGCAATGAGTATGTAGTTGAGTTCCAGGTAAATATTTTACTCACAGTTTCTGTATAAATGGTTACACACTGTCTATATAAGGTGCATAGATTGATCGAAAGATTTATTGGACAACTTTACATTCACATGTTCACACAGATTTAAAATGGGAAACCTTATCAATTCTCTGAATATTTTTTCAAGAATTCAAGTACATCCGTAAAAAGCGTATATACCTTCTATTGTGTTGACCCTGGAAAGGGGACAATTAATTACGAGAAAATGCAGTTCAGATACTCGTCACTGTAATAAAACCAGTGTTTTCAACGAATTATTTGATCTAATTTTGTACGATTTGGGATTGATTAGCTCGATATAGAGAATAAGAATATTTTTATTAAAAAAATAGATAACAGCAAACTAATTCATAATATATCAGTAATTTCCTGGGACGAGGTGTATTCCTCAAAAAATGTCGAATGTCGAAAAACATTTACCAAGCTTGTAACGAGAGCACTAAAACAATAAAAATAAAAAACAGATATAAAAAGAAGAAATCCTGGATAACAAACTCGCTAATTCGCTCTGTGAATGAAAAAACAAAATGTACCTACAGCTTAAAAAAGAACCACCCAACCCACAGTTGGCAAACGAATACAAGGCTTGCTTACAATAAAATGCTGGCAAAATTATTAAAAAAAAACGAAATCCAATATTATAAGTCCCGAATAAATGAAAATAAAAATGATGCAAAACTGCTATGGAAAAATATTAACGATATGTTTGGTAACTCCTCCAGAAATGAAGTAACTAGTATCAAAGACAGCTTAGGCAATACAACTGATGACCTACCCAGGAAAAACCATTACAATATGTGATATTCCCAGAATTGTGGCCACTGCTCTGCCGATGGCAATAGTCCCAACAATATCACCTCAGGGTTCACAGTGACACGAAGACAAGGTAAATCAGATATTCTCACCGACATCGACACTATTGTGAGAAATGAAATCGAAGGGCAAGAATAAGAATGTGGAGAAAAATGTATTGGCTACAAAAAATGCTTCCAGGAGTAGAAATGCTAATCCTAGCAGAAAAAAGAAAAGGATGCCATCCCCAGAAGACACCTCAGAGGAGGAAGATAGCAGAAACTGTTTAGTTTGTGGGGATGGTATATGGAGAAGAATGGATACAGTACACGAAATGTAGAGGCTGGTCATATCCTCAGTGTACCGATGGTGATTTGTACTATGTTTGTCACAACTGTGATTCTGATGATGACAATATGTAGATGAACAATATATTTGTATTTTTTTTCAATAAAGTTTGAGAATATTGTCATAAATAGTATGTGTTACAATATACCCCATACCGTGTGCCAATATACCCCAAACCATGTGACAATATGCCCCTTGTTGGGGCAAGTAGTCACACGAATCATATCTGGTTATCCTTAATGAGAACCCATATTCTATATCATCATAGGAACAGGTAAAAATTATCGTTCGTTCATGAAAGACACTGCTTCATTTCCGCCATGGAAATCCAGAATAAAAGGTACAAGTTACAAGATAAAAAATAAAGAATGAAAAATGTGACAACTAGCCCCGGTCTCCCCTATCGTGGAGCACTATTTTTTAAGTTGTGTGTATGCGAAAATGAGAGTTTCTCATTGAACTCGTTAATAAGTTACCATCAAGAATTACGACAAGTAATTTCCATTTTGATCATTGCTGATAGCGTTGTTTGTAGAGAATGAAATGCTCTTTACTCATCCAGTTTCAACTGATTTCAATGTTTTTTTATTGAATTTCGATAATGTTTTCAAATTTCTGCCATTTGACACCGAAGAAGTATCATCTGCGAGAAGAACACAGTTGACAAAATTGACCTAAATAACAATCGCCCCTATACGAACCCTTGAGGAACACTATGTAAGACATTTTGGACCCCGAAAATGTGTCATTCACTCACTATAACTAGTAATGACTATTCAATTAGTTCATCAAGATGATTTTCAATTCTTTATAGAAAAAAAAAGTTCGTGAATTTCGAAATAGACATCTTAGCCAAAAATCGCAACACGTTATTATATGGCTCGCTCGCCAAAGGATCGATTAGTGAATTTTCGTTGTTAGAACAAATTTGACTGATCCATTCATCATTGAATAACTTGACGAAGAATAGATATTAGGAACATGTCTCAACATATATCGTTATTTCTTCGAAATAAGACCCACCGTAGCATTTTCTAGCATCTGACAAACAGTTTAAACATAAAGGAGGCAATTGATTGCGTAAAAAGTCGAGGGACGTGTTTTGTGCTGACATAACAAGCAAACCTTTCCCTAATTGCAGTAATGAGGATGTTTAGTTCGAAGAAGAGAAAAACGAAGGGTTGGGGTCAGAGGCGGATCTGTCTTCCCAAGTTATGGAAACGGGGACAGGGGATAGTATAAAATTCGGATAACTTCCATTTCTCAGATCCATTATTTGGCTTTTAATTTAGAAAACTCCATTGATTTTTAAATTGAAACTTCATTGATTTACCGGCAGAACGCTATGAGTGTTCATTTTGTTCAGTGATTCGTTTAAGCACACGAAAGCTTCAGCTAATGGTGAACTGTTTTTTAATCTCCAATATTTGTTAGTAAGGTTCTCTATAGCTAGATTATAGGACGATTTCGTCAGATATTCCGATGTGGTTTTGAATGCTACTAACGGCCGGAGATGGGGATGATTTAAAAGCACCGATACATATTTTAATTGGTTTGACTTGCAAGTGGTCGAGTAGTCGAAGGTTTGAGTTTGCAGTTGATCCATACGATATACACCCGTAATCAATGATTGATCGGATGTAAGATCTGTAGAAAAAAGGGGATGTGTTTGCGTCCGCACCCCATTTGTCCTCTGAAACACATTTGAGGATATTTACGCCTCTTTCACATTTGGATATGGTATAATCTATATGCTTTTTCCATGTAAGTTTCTTGTCTGAAATAAGACCTGAGTATTTGTAAGAACTTACTATGGGAAAAGAAAGAGATCTCAAGTTTATATAGTTTCCTGCTGTCAGCCTATGGCGAGTAAAGAACATCACTGCCGATTTTTCTGCCGCTATGGAGAAACCATGATCAAGTAACCACATTTTCAGGCAATAATTGACGTATTTCAGATCTACAATGCAATAATAATGGGATGTTTATATGCAAATATCATCTGCATACTGGATGGTACTTATAGGCTGATCAAAGACCTCATGCTTGCAGTATATACAGGGTGTTATGTAATAAGTGTTCGATATTTTACAGGACGATTACTCAGTTATTTATAAGGTGAAAAGTTCATATAAGCATGGGTCCGCAAAGCATTCATTTTTGATATAGGTGTTGAAAAATTATTTTTATTTTGGTTTTTCGTAAATAATTTTTGAAACAATGTTGATATTTAGACAAACATTGGTATTTGGGGAATTTGTAATATGAAAATTCAAATTTTATCTAAGTTTGGCCCTTAACTGTAGTCTTTCTATCTTTTGGAGACTCACAACTTTGTCATGCATGTATGTATCATATTTTCTAGAAGAAAAATCGGTTCCTCTATTATTTTCACGTGAAAAAGGTATGCCTTTTAAAAGTCGCTACAAGCAGCCGTTTTCGAGATATTTTGATTTAAATTAATCGATGCATCCAATCTTCTTCTCATTGATTCGCAAACTCTTTGAGAATGAAAGTATCGAGTAGGCAAGTAAGTTTATTCCAATGTTTTTTTTGTGCTGTCATGTCAAAAATAATATCTTGACGCATAGTGAAATAGTTTCACTTATTATTATTGTGATTATTTGTTAAAGAATGGTAAACTTTACCAATGCAGAGTATGCTGAGATACATTTTACATACGGACTTGCTAACGGAAATGCATATGAGGCTAGACGTTTGTATCAGGAGCGTTATCCGAACCGCACAACTCCTACTTAAAAAACGTTTTCGAAAATTCACGCTCGGTTAAGGGAAACAGGAAATTTTGAGAAAGCCTTATTCAAAATCCTTTATTTGAAAATTAAATCCTGTTTACCGACGAAGCAAATTTCTTACGTAACGCTATACGCAATTTTCACAACAATCATTTGTGGTCAGAGGACCCCCCATGCGATACAGGAATCACATTTCCAAGAACAGTTCTCTCTTAACGTGTGGGCAGGAATCCTTGGAGATTATTTTATAGGTCCATTCTTTATTCCGGGAAGATTAAACGGAGAGAGATATCGTCATTTTCTTGAAGAAGATTTGCCTATTTTACTGGAAGATGTGCGGCTTACACTACGAAGTGAAATGTGGTTTATGCATCCAAGCGCGAGAATTTTTAGATCAAACTTTCGGAAACCGTTGGATAGGTCGGGGGAGGGCCTCAACCATGGCCCCTAGGTCACCAGACCTTAACAGTTTGGATTTTTTCCTTAATTTACCAGACACCTATCCAAAATGGAGAAGAATTAAGTAATCGAATGATTAACTATTGTAGAACGATTCAAAATACTCCAGGAATTTTCCAAAGAGTGCGTGAATCGATGAGAGGAAGATTGGATGCGTCCATACAGGCAGGTGGTGGACATTTCGAACATTTATTGTAAAAAAAAGGTTTCAAAATTGTTTTACTTTTCGAAAAACACATGCATCCATTAATTTAAATTAAAATATCTCAAAAACGGCTGCTTGTAGCGACTTTTGAAAAGCATACCTTTTACACCTAAAAATGATAGAGGAATCGATTTTCCTTCCAGAAAATGTGATACAAAGTTGTGACTCCCCTACAGGTCTTTCGTAGGCGGCGCCCCCTACAATTAAGGACCAAACTAAGATCAAATTTGAATTTCTTGTATTAAAAAAATCCCCAAATACCAATTTTCGTCCAAGTATCGACCTTATTTTAAAAATTGTTTACGAAAAACCAAAATAAAAATAAATGTTCAACACCCTGTATATAAAAAATGAAGGCCTTGCGGACCCATGCTTAAATGAACTTTTCACCTTATAAATAACTGAGGAATCGTCCTGTGAAATATCGGACACTCATTACATATAATAATAATAATAATAAATCGTCTTTATTTTCTTTGGTACAAAGTAGGCGAAGTTTAGCTATTGCTACTCTTACACTTAACCTAAGTTGTACAATTAACAGAAAATTTTGGTAATAACGACATTCATAGGGTAATAAAAAACATAATCATTAAAAGTCAAATAAACAAAAGTCAACATAAAACTGGATAATAGAGTTTCAAGCCTTTTATATTGGGGATTCACAAAATTTTGCTTTCAAAAATTTCTTAATTTTAAATTCAGATAAATGAAGGTTATTGATGAGGAGTGAGTTGTAAAGTTTAACGGCTTGATAGGTGAAGGATTTCTGAAACATGACTGAACAGTGACGAGGAACATTAAAGTGATGTTTATTTCTCACTTCCAATGAATGAAGGGATGATCTAGGAGTTAATTTACAATAGAGCGCCAAAGGAATCCTGTTCTTTATTATTTTATATAGAAAGACACAAAAATTGTATTTAGAACGATTAGCCATTGTAAGCCACTTCAGTTCCGTTATTTTATTGGAAACATGATCGTATTTTTTGAGGGAGAAAATGAATCGACAACAAAAGTCCTGTACTTTCTGAATACGATTCTGATCAAATTTAGTGAGTAAATCACCGTAAACAATATCACCGTAATTGAACCTAGAAAGGACCAGTGATTCACTGAGTAACTTCCGTATGGGTTGATTAAGGTAGTGCCTATGTGGATAGATCACTTTCAAAGAGCTAAATGATTTTTTGAGCAGACTGTTGATATGTAAAGTGAATTTTAGATCGGAGTCAAAGATAATACCCAGGTTTTTCGTGGATTCCACAATAGATAGAGGGGTACCGTCTATTTCAATAGATATATCTTGTGTGAAGCGCATTCTTAAATTTTTATTACCAACTTATATAAAATGACATTTGCTTTTATTAAGTATTAAGTTATGTTTATCAGCTAGGTCGTTTATTATTCTGAGGTCACTATTAATGTGGTTTTGAACAGATTGAATGTTTTCCATATTGAGGTTTGAATAAATCTGGGTATCATCTGCGTATGCTTGAATTTTGCAATATTTAATAGAGGTTAGGATATCGCTCGTATATAAGATGAAGAGTAGCGGCCCAAGAATGGACCCCTGAGGTACGCCGGAAGTTACAATTTGAGAAGATGACATATAACACCCTGTATATATATAATATATATATATATATATATATATATATATATATATATATATATATATATATTGAAAAGACTGGGCTCAATACGGATCCTTGAAGAAGTCCTTGATTTACAGTTCTGGGGCCATGCAGAAAGTTGTTGTGGTTACTCTACTTTTCTATTTCTGAATAATTCAACGACACTGGATGAAGCTTTTGAGTCTATTCCGTAATGAGTGAGTTTTGATTGTAAAATGTTCAAATCAACAGCATCGTTTGCCCCTTTGAGATCCAAGAAGATACATGCTGTATACTCATTTTTAGAAAAATTTACCTGGATATCGTTATCAATCTGAGTGCACGCGTCTACAGTACCTTTCGTCTTACGAAATCCGTATTGGGACATAGGTACCAATGAGTTATGTTCGAAATACCATTCTAAACGTCGATTACCCTTTCGAATGTTTTAGCAAAACATGATAGTAGGGAAATAGGTCGATATAACGATGGGTCATTTATACCACTTTTTGGTTTGAGAATGAAAGTAATAACAAAATCTCTGAATGATGCAGGAAGTGTTCCTGCTAGCCACCACTGGTTATATATTGCAATTAATCGGTAATAGGTCATGAGAAATCTCACCATAAAAAACTTCAACTAGGCGAAATGCAAATTTACTGAATTTTTGAGTCTCAAAGAGTATCAATCTATCTATGGTAATTGCTCCGATGTTAGCAATGCTTATGGTAATTTTTTTAAAATTGTGTACCTTTTAGATTTAACATTACACGTGGATAACAAAAGAACTGAAGAAATTTCAATTTATTAACCGTGCAGAATCATTGGATATTTGTCGTAAAAGAAAACACAGAATAGACGCAACACAATATTTTCTTTTTATGGATACTCCACAGTGAGCACGTAAAGGTTGGTATACATTCGCTAAGGCCAGAAGAGAAAAATCGCTCTGACAAGTCAATTTCAATATTTAAACGTGCACGTTTTGACATACAGTGTGTCTCACTTCTCATGGAAGCACCCCCGTATCTTCCGTTATTATTGGGGTAGAATTCTGAAATTTTCATGATCGTTAGATATACCGAAAATAAGTCTGAATCTCTTCTGGGGTTAACCTGACTGACATACACTGCGCGCCAGGGACGATGAGTATACCGATTTTTGCGAAAAATAAGACTAGGGGGCAAGATTGGCTCAAAATTCTTACGGATTCGTGATCAGGACATCAATTTTAGTAATATCTGAAAAATCCGAATTTGTCTCACTTCTCATGGAAACACCCCAGTATCTTCCGAAATTATTGGAGTAGAATTCTGAAATTCTCACAATCGTTAGATATATCGACGATTGGCCTAAATCTCTTCTGGGGTTAACCTGAGTGATATACACTGCGCGCGAAAAATAATATTAGGGGACAGGATAGACTCAAAATTCTCACGAATGCGTGATCAGGGCATCAACTTCAGTAACAACCCATATTTCCGCTTAAAAATTTGAATCCGTGAGAATTTTGAGCCCGTTTTGCCCCCTAATATCATTTTTCGCAAAAATCGTTATAACCATCACCCTTGGCGCGCAGTGTATGTCACTCAGGTTAACCTCAGAAGAGATTTGGTATATCTTACGATCGCGGAAATTTCAGCAATGTACTCCAATAATTAGGGGAGATACGGGGGTGTTTCCAAGAGAAGTGAGACAAATTCGGATTTTTCAGAACTGTAAATTATTCAACGAAAATATGGATCGTTACTAAAGTTGATGTCTTGATCACGAATCCGTGAGAATTTCGAGCCTATCTTGCCCCCTAATATTATTTTTCGCAAAAATATGTATGTCCATCGCCACTGGCGCGCAGTGTATGTCACTCAGGTCAACCCTAGAGGAGATTTAGTATATATAACAATCAGGAAAATTTCAGAATTCTATTGCAATCATTACGGAAAATACGAGGGTGTTTCCATGAGAAGTAAGACACACTATATAATTCTTTCGGGCGACGTCATAATTGTGCCAGTTATGACTTCATCGATATTAAAAAAAAATAGCAAATGCCGTAATTGAAAGAGGGCATTTCTCTGCATACAATACGTCAAATTTCATAGCATGTTACAAAAGGACATTGCCGAGAAGGAATCATTTGAATGTTCAAAGCACTACTTATGATGTGACTCTGGTAGGTACATTTACGGAAAACCATTATAGTTAATTTTTACAGTATCCAGAGGGGTGTGCTGAGCTATGTGATGATCATACTCACCATTGTAAAAAACCTTCCGGAATATCCTGATAGTTTCGTTCCATCTAACGATAAGTTTTCTGAATATACTCAAACTCAATGAAATATTTGACAACACCGAACATATAACATCATGACATTGTTGACATCTTCAAACACAATATCTGTTGGATGTATAACACTTAAAACATCTGATACAGAAGTAACATCAATGCCGGACAATGGTAATGGATAGAATTTGAGGAAATTCAGAAATTGGATGAAGAGAGAGCAGTAGAAAACATCAACATCAACATTAAAGATGTCCTATTCAGCCTTTTTACTATCACACGATCATAACTCTTGATAAAATTTAGATTTTTAATAGTTTTTTTAAGTTTTTTCTTCAACGTGGCTTTTTAGACTTTAGAAGATAAACAGAGGATAGGTATTGCATGTCCTGAGTCAGTTGCTCAGTCAGGCTGGGATGATCACAGAGTTAATACAGATATTGAGAAGAACGTCTCCTATAGGGAGGAGGACGAACCAGACGGGGGTTGAAAGGACCTAAAGCAGCTTCGTTGGTGGAAGAAGCACTCCTGTATATGGTGAGATTTCGAATTCTGCTACAGGGCCCTTTGGGCCATTTGTGGTTCATGCTCCAGTAAAGAATGGGACCAATGGCAGAATGCATATGTCCGAGAAAAAGAGTGATTTGTTGGACATATTCTGGAGGAGCATGCAATAATTCTTCGTAAAACTGACAGACGACATAGGGAAACCAGCAGACTATGAAGAAAAGCGAGAGACATAGAAGACAGTTTGCCAACCGTCTTCGACTGCGTAAGGTTGAAGTGGGCGGTGGAGTTTCTTCGATTGTGTCTTGAGCAGTTGGGATTCTCATCTGTTCTCTACCCTGGAAAGAAAAACAATTTGAATGGTTTTACTCTTCAACGCATGTTTTCAATATTCAACACTATACTACTACTGTATCTGCAGGGAAAGGCAACTTAGCCTCATGAAAGCTGTGACTGTTGAAAGGGATGCATTTAAGTGTTTTCAATGTTGAGATGTTTTTCAAATGGTAGTTAACTTGTGACAATGGTCGATTTTACTAAAAATAACCTATATGAAATCGAAAATTGAAATTCTGTATTTCGTGTAAAATTTTGTATATTTAGGCAAAGCGCTTTCGCCTCACGGCCATCTTCAGTGCTTATCTAAAATGAATATGATATAATTTTGATGTACAAATATGAAAAATTGTTCAGTCCCTGTCATGAGAATAAAAAACCATCTTGATCGAATTAAAACTTATGAGCATTCTCACATGTGTTGTATGTTCCTGGTTCTAAGAATCACATTTATAATGTTCAAATTAATGAAAATTTCCTAACTCCGGTCTATTTCAACTTCGTTTAAACTTTTGAAAATTGTTTTGGCCAACGACTCGACGCCGTGGTAAAATAGCGTGCTGTCAAGTGTCACGTTGGGTGCGATATTGCCAGATTTACAAATTTATGATTATGGGTAATGACGTCATTTAAAATTTGGAATTATAATATGGAAAATATATAGAAGCAGTGTGGCTTGTATGGTTGAGAGAAATATCGAGAGGAACTAGATAGTGAATTTCAAGTTTTGTCGCGAATCAGGTGCAATAGGAATATCATAGAGGTTTGGAAAGCATACATTTTGACAAGTGCGATGTTGAAAGATAAGTGCCATGTGAAGTGGAATGAATAGAAAAATCGAATTAAACGGTTTTCTTCACATAAAGGATTCAATATAAAATTGAATGATATTCAATATAAAATTGAATGATATTCACCTGAAAATCCATGCATACTTCCATATAATATCAATGGACATTGAATGCAAATGTTTCTTTCTGATAAGCTCGATTATGTTCAATTTATGTCGTGTTCACCTAACAATCCGCATACCAGTTTCAGGCTTCTTGGCCCTCATCAGTACGGAGTAGTCAACCAGCCAAAGGTCCAAAGAACTCTGGCTGAAGTGAGACACAACGTAAACAAACCATCATCGAGCTTGTAACATCTATAGTTACGCCGGAAAAGATAAACTTTAACTGGCGGTACCTAGTGACAGAAAGAAACACTCCGAAAATCTCCCACCTCGATAGGTTTCTAAATAAAAGATTCCTTCTCAGAAGGAGTGGCAAGCCCGTCTAGCATATAGTGGAAGATAAGTGCCATGTGAAGTGGAATGAATAGAAAAATCGAATTAAACGGTTTTCTTCATATAAAAGATTCAATATAAAATTGAACCAGAAAATGGTAGATCTCAGGTGAAAACAACTACTTTCCTGGAAAATACCACGCAGAACGTTGAATGATATTCACCTGAAAATCCATGCATACTTCCATATAATATCAATGGACATTGAATGCAAATGTTTCTTTCTGATAAGCTCGATTATGTTCAATTTATGTCGTGTTCACCTAACAATCCGCATACCGGTTTCAGGCTTCTTGGCCCTCATCAGTACGGAGTAGTCAACCAGCCAAAGGTCCAAAGAACTCTGGCTGAAGTGAGACACAACGTAAACAAACCATCATCGAGCTTGTAACACCTATAGGTACGCCGGAAAAGATAAACTTTAACTGGCGGTACCTAGTGACAGAAAGAAACACTCCGAAAATCTCCCACCTCGATAGGTTTCTAAATAAAAGATTCCTTCTCAGTAGGAGTGGCAAGCCCGTCTAGCATATAGTGAAAGATAAGTGCCATGTGAAGTGGAATGAATAGAAAAATCGAATTAAACGGTTTTCTTCACATAAAGGATTCAATATAAAATTGAACCAGAAAATGGTAGATCTCAGGTGAAAACAACTACTTTCCTGGCAAATACCACGCAGAACGTTGAATGAGGTGGGAAATTTTCGGAGTGTTTCTTTCTGTCACTAGGTACCGCCAGTTAAAGTTTATCTTTTCCGGCGTACCTATAGGTGTTACAAGCTCGATGATGGTTTGTTTACGTTGTGTCTCACTTCAGCCAGAGTTCTTTGGACCTTTGGCTGGTTGACTACTCCGTACTGATGAGGGCCAAGAAGCCTGAAACCGGTATGCGGATTGTTAGGTGAACACGACATAAATTGAACATAATCGAGCTTATCAGAAAGAAACATTTGCATTCAATGTCCATTGATATTATATGGAAGTATGCATGGATTTTCAGGTGAATATCATTCAACG
Source organism: Gonioctena quinquepunctata (assembly GCA_018342105.1). Classification (NCBI taxonomy): domain Eukaryota; kingdom Metazoa; phylum Arthropoda; class Insecta; order Coleoptera; family Chrysomelidae; genus Gonioctena; species Gonioctena quinquepunctata. The sequence goes on along the minus strand of JAFIRS010000223.1, from coordinate 933,371 downwards.
TTCTGCGTGGTATTTGCCAGGAAAGTAGTTGTTTTTCACCTGAGATCTACCATTTTCTGGTTCAATTTTATATTGAATCCATTATGTGAAGAAAACCGTTTAATTCGATTTTTCCAAGTGCGATGTTGAAAGGTGCAAAGCTGGGGTTGGTGGTGCGAAAGTAGAAAAACTGCTGGAGAGGAATTAATTGAATTTAATAATAATAATGAACTAGTGGAAAGACACAGACAAGTTTTCCAAAAACTTAAGTGAATCATCAATACCTATGTTTCCGCTGATATAAATTCAGTAATAAGACTCGGTTTGACAAACCTTTCCTTCTACCTATATTAATCGCCCATTTTTACTATTGTATGCTTTTATAAATTCATGTAATTGGTGATTAATAAAATACTACTACTACTACTACTTCAAACTCCTTAAGTTATATAAGTTTGGCTTGACAAAGTCGATTACGTTATGATAATAAACTGGTGAAAGGACTTTCAAGCTCCTCGTGTTATATAAGGTTGGCTTGACAAAGTCGATATTTTTTAATAAACTGGTGAAAAGACTTTCAAACTCCTTATTCCGTATAAGGTTGGCTTGAAAAGGCTCTTCCTGAGAGGATGAAAATAGTGAGAGAAAAAAGGACTTTTCAAGAAACCCTTGATCCATACAAGGCATTCCGATGTGAGCCTGAAGTTAGAAGAAAAGGAGTGTTTTCACACTTTTGAATAATATTGAACACTTCAAAAACAAGTTAGTGGGATATGTCGGATATGGAGTAGGTGCAAATTAAGTTACAAGATGTTCTAACATAAAAATGTAATTGAATGAGAAATGTAAATCGTCCGGTCGTGATATTTACAGCCAAGACCTATAATCTGAAAATTATACATGTGTATGTCGCTCGACTACATGCTAATCCTTGCATTCATTCTAGTTTCCATTCTGATTTATGTTATATCTACCACATAACTTCAACTGCATTCTGCGGGATATTTCATTTCACCCATGCCTGGCAGGATAACCAACCGTTCGGCAATTTGAATAAATTCATTCCGAATTCAACTGTGCTGCAAATTTTTAAATGATTCTGAATAAATTACCGAGGCGCCCAGAAAAGCATTTACGTAATTGGGAGGTGTGATAACAAGGGATGTATAATCAGAGCAAGGCCCATTCAAATTCCATTATTTGAATCATTCAGAACTATGTGCTGGCAGCTTGTCAGGAGAATTTAGTGACATAAAGGGGATTTCCACTATAGTAGGGAAAGGGGGTGAAAAGTTGTCGTAGCTTGAATATTTTACCAGAATGCCACATCTTGCTCAGAAAAACGCTGCAGTTTATAGAGGGCGTGAAGTCGCGGAATACGGCTGATAGTGTTGGCTCCATGAAAGTTTCCAAAATTATATAATACCTTACCAATAAATATTCAAGAGAGTGAATTCATTTTTGTATTCATAAAAAATTTGGAACATCATATATAAAATATCCACTTGGAGTTTATAGACAATTGAATCCAAAAATCAGGTTGATAAATTGTCATTATGTGGAGAGTAAAAGTAATTCTAACTTTTACTACTAAAAACTAACCCTTTTAAAAATGGTCTTCTATTCATTATTTATATCTTTATAAAAAGTTTGTGCGCAACTATTGTGAAACTCACTTTTTAATAAATGTTTTTTAATTTATTTAATACAAATACAAGTACTTTATTCATCACTCGAAGCTATTATTCGAATCATAAATTATATGAAATATACAAAAGCTTTTGTTTGAAGGTTGTAGACGATGTGGTAACTTGATTACTCTCGTTTCGGATGCCAATCGTCTTGATGGATTTGAAAGATTTTCACGACGTTTCGAATGCTTGTATCTGCAATCTTCTCCTAGGAGAAGTATTGGAACAACTCCAGAGAACGAAGACATCTGAAGAGCAACAACAAAGCACAGTGATCTGCCTTCCGTACATCACAGAGGGGTCTCCGAAAAGATCAGAAGGATCGGAAACAAGTTCAACATCAAGAGCTGCTTTCAATCCGGCAGTACTTTACGGAGTTTCCTGACCATGACCAAACCTGACAACAAAAATGAAATCATTAAAAATTGCATTTATGGAGTTCCATGTGAATGCGGAGATTCCTACATTGGAGAGACAAAGAGGCCGTTATCGGTAAGATTTGATGAGCACAAGAAATGAACTCAACGTGGAGAAACGTCAAATTCAGGATTCGCTGACCACGCCTGGACTGAGCACCGTCGAGTTCTATGGGACGACGCAAGTGTTCTACATAGAGACGAGCATTGGTTCAACCGAAAGTTCAAGGAGGCCGCCTACATCGAAGCCAATAACGCCTTTAGTCAACCAAGCGTTGAGATCAAGAACGTATGGAAACCACTGATTGCTCTTTCTGGCGGGCTGCAGAGGCGCGAAACTTCACGCACCACCACACCGCGCGAAATTACACGCACCACTGCACATGGCGGAATTACACGCATCATTGCACCGGCATTCATATACATTGGTAAGTAGCACCTAAACTTGTCAGTATTCACCTGAAGACGATTGCAGATACAAGCATTCGAAACGTCGTGAAAATCTTTTAAATCCATTAAGACGATGGACGTCCGAAACGAGAGTAATCAAGTTACCACATCGTCTACAACCTTCAAACGAACGTTGGAAACCCGGTACGGACCTGGCATCAGCGACAAGTTCAGAGGCTACGAAAGGACAATGATAAAACTTACCAAGGAGAAAACTCACATCCAGTTCCTACGAAGAGCCAGAGACAACAACATCATCCCAGACGGTTTCCAGGTTAAGTTACCTATTCCTGGGGAACGAGCACAACGCATCATGGAGCGGGCCAGTCACGCACTAATGAGGTCGCAGATCAACTACCACCGTTGGAAGAAAGAGATGCTACTACAGGATGCCACAGCCAGATTCCAAAAATCAGAGAGTACACCTTAGAGGAGGACAATCAACCCATATTTGCCAAGATTGAAAATACATGCGAGAGAATCCGCCAGGAACAAGAGAGGAGGCATCAGAAGAAATGGAATCGAATAGCAGGGAGAACACGGACTCCACAAACCAACGAGAGTAATCATTTTTTTTTATGTTCTGGTTCCCACGAAAAGGGATATCCTGTAATGTTCAGAGAACATCGTGGGAACCTAGGGAAAGAAGGTAGGAGTTGGTGTTCTTCTTAAATTTCTGAAGGTTGTATGCCTCGGGGAACACCTCCCTAGGCAATGAGTTCCAAAGCCTCGCTGTTCGTTGGATGAACGAGTCTTTGGAAAGTGATGTTCTGCAGGTCTCCAAGGTGACCACGAAGGGGTGTGATGACTGAACTTGACGGGTTAATCTCGAAGAGACTGCCAAAGCAGGAACGATTGTTGATATTTCAGAAGAGCATCGCCCATGAAAATATCTATAAAATAGAGACAAATCGCCAACTTTTCTACGGTGTTCCAGACAAGTGAGCGAGTTTGTAAGCGAGGCATCACCGACGAGACGAATTGCCCTTTTTTGGACAGAATCCAATAGCCTCAGGATATGTTTAGGTGCCGCACTCCAAATATGGGAACAGTATTCCAGGACAGGTCGGATCTGTGCCTTATAGATCATAAGCAGCTGACTGGGGGTGAAATAGCTCTTGGCACGAAACAGAAAACCAATTTTTTGGGATGCACTTTTGGCAATGGACCTCACGTGATTTTCCCAGGAAAGGTTATTGCTGATAGTAATACCAAGCATCGATATGGATGGCTTCAGTGGTATGGTTACTCCTGACAAAGTTATGTTAGGCACAGTGAGATCGGCTTTTCTAGAGAAAAGACATGCTTGTGTTTTGTTTGCATTGAATTCTACCAAGTTATTAGATCCCCATTCGAGAATTGTTGCTAAGTCCATATTTATATTATTAACATTTCTTCCTCGTTCATTTCTGGTTTCACGGGCTGATATAGGGGCCCTGGAAGAGAAAGCGGTATGGAGGGTACTATCATCGGCAAAGCTGTGTACTGGACATGAAGTTGCTTTCAACAGGTCGTTGATGTGAAGTAGAAATAGTGTTGGTGCGAGAATGGATCCTTGCGGAACACCAGCATTTATGAGTAGAGTGTCAGATGAAACTCCATCGACCACTACATGGAGAGACCTGTTTGAGAGAAAACTAGCAAGCAGAGAACACAGCTGAGGGGGCAAGCCATAAGACGGAAGCTTGGCGAGGAGTCCCTGGTGCCAAACTCGATCGAACGCCTTGGAGATATCTAATGCCACAGCTAAAGTTTCTCCATACTTTTCAATAGATAGCTGCCATATATGTGAGACGTAAGCGAGCAGGTCACCAGTTGATCTCTGATGGCGGAAGCCATATTGCCTATCGTTGACAATTCCTGAGTCTTCCAGATATTTCATGAGCTCGATGTTGATGGCTTTTTCCATGACCTTTGAAATAATAGATAGCAGTGCGGTAGGTCTGTAGTTGCTAGGTAGGGCCTTTTTGCCTTTTTAGGGACTGGCTGTACTCTTGCAATTTTCCAATTGGACGGAAATACCCCAAATTGTAAGAGTGGTTGAACAACTTGCAAAGAACAGGTGTTAGTTCAGGGGCACATTTCTTGAGAACAATCGGCGGGATTCCGTCAGATCCACAGGCTTTGTTGGTGTTGAGACCCAGCAAAATCTTTCTGATAGTACGTTGGCGAAAGGTGATCTCGGGCATGTGACTGTCAATAGGTGTAATGTTCGGGGGTTGTTTTCCCGATGAATCCAGAGTGGAATTTCCAGCAAATAGGTGCGCAAAGATATTGGCTTTTCAATAGGTGTAATGTTCGGGGGTTGTTTTCCCGTGAATCCAGAGGGAATTTCAAAAGACCAAGGCTTTTTCCTGGGCAGTCGTTGCTAGTGTTCCATCTTCTTTGGTTGGGGGAAGAAATGAGCTGGAAGTGAGGTTTCTTCCCACAGCTTTGGCGAAAGACCAAAATGAACGGGATCCGTTAGGACATTCAGCAAGTTTTGATCTTATTTTGGCTTTGTGGGCATCTTTTGAGCATTCTATTGTCTCTTTACATATGCCTCTAGCCTCGACATATGCTGCTCTGGTCTCAGGGCCCGGATTTTTTAGCCATCGATGGTATGCTGCCTGTTTGGAAGCCACAGCTCTAGAGCAGTTTCTGTTAAACCAGGTCTTATCGGATGATGTTCTTCCTTCGGTATTCGGTATGTAAGTTTGCATCCCCAACATGATGATTTCAGAAATTGTCTCAGCACATCGTGTTGGATCTACTGAAGAGAAACAAACTCTCTTCCATGGAAACGCTGAGAAAAACATACGAAGACCTTCCCAGTCGGCCGAATTGTAATGCCACATGAGACGGGGTGGTATTGTGCAGCTCGATGGTAAATGGAAAGAGCATGTTGTGGAGATGAGGGTGTGATCAGAGTTTCCAAGTGGGGCACAAACTTCTATTCTATACGGGTCAGGATTGGTGGTGAGGAAAAGATCTAGTGTATTGGCAGACTGGTTGTTGACATCAGGGATGCGGGTTGGTAGCTCGACCAGTTGTTCTAGACCATGAGTGATGGCGAAGGCCTCGGAGTCTGGGATAAGACTAATTGAGCTGATTGCGACCACGGGTTTTATAATAGTCCATAGGACTAACTGTACAGTGTTTTTCAACTGCCTGATGAGAAAACATGCAGAACTCAATTGTCAAATTCTTTGAACCCCAGTTTCGAATCAATATATTTCTGGATGAGTTCGAAATGAAGATCTTCACCAAGTCAGTTATATTTGATATTTACAATGTTTAAAGCTAGAACATTTTATCTAGAGCCGCTCCTGATCTATTTGGATTCATCCAAAGCTTTCACTCAGGCACACAATTCTGGGCTTTGTGACACTCACACTGAACTCGGTCACCTTGCTTAATCGGATGAATGTAGCAATCAAAACAGATAGAATTTCTATCACAATATACCCCTTTGTGACTTCAACTGATTAAGTAAATTCCACTGAAAGGACCGAACAGACCTTTGAATTGTGAAAATAAACTGTAAACCTGACAGTCATTGAGACAGATTCAATTACGTGTTTCATACCTCTGAGGAGATTTTTGTATCAAATTCCATACAATTCAAATTAAGCTGAGTGATGACTTGAAATGAAGAGATGAGGTGTGATATATTCATCAGGAAATAGGTGATTGAAGTTTATTAATTTTTGTTTATTTCATAAGTTGTCAAATCCGACATTCTCATATCATTCTCAAGAGATGCTGATTGAATCTTCAAATGACCCCAAGGATACGCCGCATTAAAAGTTAGTTCCTAAGTTTATTTTTCTAAAAGTTACAGAGGATTGAATTTGCATAATTTTGGAGCGTAAGCACCATACGTCTGAAGAAAAAAAGTAGAAACAGTTGATTGGCTATAACTAAGGCAAACATTGTTTGTGGAAGGAACCAAAAATATCTGCGTGTAGGGTGAGGACTGTGCTTTTACTTAAGTTGAGTAAAAAAAAGTTAAGGCCATTTTGGTAAGGCGATTTTCTAGGGTCGGGAATAATAACTATTATCCCAAGAATCGTTACGTTATTTATGACGCCAAAACACCTTTTCGAACTATTTCTAAAAATCTACTTTTCCCTCGGGCGCCAGATTTTATAGTGGTTTACTCCACTTACCAGGGGTAGCAACAAATGGAGATACGAAATGTCCAGGGGTCTGGTCTTTTGACTCAATTGAAATCTCCAAAGGTCTGTAGGCTTTAATTACAGCCCTTGAGACTGGATTCCTGTTGTTTTTGATTGCACAGACAGTCAGACAGAACTGTCGTTATCTTAACTCAAACACTGTTCGGATTCTATGGTTGATATGCTGGCAAAGGGAAAGGTACTTTCCATAGAAGCTTTCAAAGGTAATCACAATATAACAATTTTATTTAAACAGTAAATTTTCACATTTTATATTTATTAAAAACGGTTATCAGAACTTCAATAACATATTTTATTCACTCAATTGGATAGGATAATTTTATCGAAACATTAACTGAGTTAATTTTCACAATTTTTGAATTTATTACCCACGCTTATGCTATCTTCAATATAATAATTTTATCGAAATATTAGATTTTTCTGTACAAGTATCGGGAGGATAATTTATATTCTGAATTCTTTTCCCGACGATTGCTGTCACTCGGTCAATGCCAGAATTTGAGCTTCTGTGAAAACTGACATACTTACGAAAAAAAAAGAATACTACAATCTCAACCCGGACTTAAGCCCAGAGTTTCGGTGTACAACCGCGAATCACCGAGCTCTTGTCTATGGGTGCCAGCACACAACAACAACGAGCTAGATGTGATACATCAGTTTATATATTACGAACAATGCAATACCAAACTTCTATGAATTACTCTACACTCTCAATACCCGTAACAGCCGCAAGAGTAAATTTACAGTAATTATTATAAAATCAATAATATACCTCACGACATAAATCAATCCGAAATAACAAATAATGCATAACTTGATTTATCGTGAAAGTTACGGGACTGGGATATTTTACACTTGTGCGATTAAATTATTTCCACAGCTGACTCGTACTTTCAATGCAACATTTGCAATGCACGAAATTAAATCAATTAGACGTTTCGCCAACCTGATAAACTCAAACGGTTATCAAACACAGTAGGGGGGAATATATACAACAGGGCGGTTGGTTATAAAGGTGTCTCAATGACACAATCAAATCCACAGATTATCAAAGGTTTATACATAATGTTTCACTTACGGTTACATTACTACTTAAACAAAGCTTTTGCATGAATGCTTATGCTTTACGGAAAACTATTTTCTTTGACGGTCGCGGCTGGCAGAAAGATTTCAATCACTTGTTCTGGAGAATTCAAAAAACTTGTTCTCGGAACGAAAGCCAAAAGGGCTCGCTCCCGGACGGGGAGTAAAAGAGCTTGTGCTCGTCACGGAAGTAAAGAGAGCGATCCCAACAAAATCTCGTCTTTTATATCCACCGGATTTAAAAGAAATATAGGACCAAAACCGTATGAAGAAAGACTCTCTTTTTTGTATGATTCACATAAGAACTGGACCAAAAAGCAGCTTATCTTTTTATCCCTTTATGTTTACGTTTTTACTAATATTAATCTACCGTCTCATAGTAAAAACAGTCAGAAAAGTATTTTAGTCTTTTTGTACAGTGCAAAAAGGTATTAGAACTTTATTTCGCTCGGTTTTGTGATCGTTCCAGTAGATTTGTATATTTACACTTATTTTCTAAACGGGACCTTATTTTGTTGCCAATCCATGATAAATATTAAACCCCCAAATAGGCATGGACGTACCAAAGTTACTTCAAAATTTTGGTTAGCCGTTCTTGGTAACGGAACTCGGAAAAATGCGTCGTTACACTATGCACTAAAAAAACTTTATTTTAATAGAAGTTCTGATAAAATATGCAAGTTTCACAGGCTATATCTTTCAAGGTCCATGGTCCATCTTGATCCGACAAGCTGGTGTATAGTTATAATATCTCAAGGCTAACTTAGTAAAGTCTCACATGGTGATTTACCCGCCCCGACCCGCCCTTGGCAACGATAGGGGTATCGATAATTAATGTTTTTCTCACATACTATAATAAGAATAGAGTGATCCAGTGTCTGTCGAATTTCAAGGTTTTGTTGCGATGTTTCAAGAATAGTTTCTGTATTGAGGATATAAACCACTACTACATCGAGAATGAAAGGAGATCCTGTGAAAATATCTGGTGTCCCAATATTTTTTTGTCTACGAAAATATATTTCATACTCCCTCGATCATCAGGAGTAAATTGAAAAACACATTTTCTAGGAGCAATTTCACTTTGCTATGATGGAAAATTACGAGATCCACCCAGATTTCGTGCCATCTACCCCTCTGTTATCTAATGCCCTTTTGAATGCTTTATGTTGACTGTTGTCAAAAGCGCCTTCCATGTCCACAAAGGCCATACCACTGTTTGTCGGTGCATTTTGTATTTCAATTGTCAGTTGCAGTAGTGCGTTCTCTGTGGATTTGCCCGCTTGATAAGCATGCTAACTGGGGTGCAGTGGCACCTGTTCCAAGATTTTCAGGGCAAACGATGTGAGGCTGATTGACCTTAGGGATTTAGGATGTGTTGTATATTCGGTATGATACTTTGAAATCTGTGTTTTTTTACAATTATAACCTGTCGTGGTATATGACATATTGATTTGTTTGAGAATATTGTTACGAAAATAAGTACAGTACGCCACTGCGTGATTATCAGAAGCCAGACAATGTAACGGTTAGGGATTTACAAAGCAAACATGGAATCATTGAGATGTTTCCACGAACCGACACACAGGTTTTCGAAGCTCCCGCGGACACTAGGGACAATTATATATAAAGTTCAGCGTACCGCAGACTAGTGTAGTAATTCATTCATAATTCATTCATTTAGTGCAGTGCGGTATATTTCAGAAGTGATTGATGCGTGTGCTTCAGTCGGAATTACTTGTTTTCTGTTAGATACAACGAAAAATAGTTTTTATCGTAGAAGGTTCAATTCCCAGAATTTTTTTTATTTTCAAATATCCAATTGAGAATTTTTCTCTTTTCAAGTGCAATCATAGATTTCTTTGAAATTTTATCAGAAGATAGAATATGCATTTTTGTATATATTCACATGATTTTTCAGTAGAAAATAATCAAACTCAAGCTTATTTTGAGAATTTTTCCAACACATCGTGTCATGTTAATATATGTATTATGCCCTTTGAGAGCTCTAGCAATAACTAAAAATTTCCTTACGTCTTCTTGGTTTCTTCAAACTGAACTGAATTCATGAGATTTCCATCAAGTAAATTGGTTCAGCATTAAAAAGCTACTTTGTACTAATTAGATCCCTTTCAGGTTCACCTACAGTATTCCATTCCCTTTGAGAATGTTAATTCTCCAGAGAAGTTTGAAGTGAAGATGTGAATTATCTCCCACTTTACCTCAATGGCGCATAAGCAAATTACGAAGCTCTGCTCGTGGATAAAAAAAAATTAGGGCACAGAGCCGGACCTTTCACTAAAGTAAATGGGACCTTTCACTGAAGGGAAAATGTTTATATGTTCGATTTCAAACCATAATGATGTATCAGTATTTCCAGAAGATTTCAGGTTGTACCTGCAAAATGAAATCGATTTTTTTGTGTTTCGACTGAAAATGTAGTCCACGTAACCATGGTTACAACGGTTTGGTCTCTACAAGGGTGTTAATTGTGATATTTTGTGAATTCTTCGCTAAAATCTGCCTGTCTCTCTGCATACATGTATGTCTATACAGGGTGTTTCTTAAATGAATGCTGATCCTGAAGGCGATTATCCTTGGATGTTTTTAAGAAAAATGCTTCATATGAACATAGGTCAATATTGGTACATGCAAAGTACACTTAAAAATTAATTTTTTACAGAATGTAGGATTTTTAATGTTTATAAGTTGCGTTCCTGTTCAATCAAAATAATGATACGCCACTGTTTTTTTTCAAATAAATTATTTTTATGATTGTCATCTATCTTCTCATGAAAATGGTCTGGTGACTTTTTTCCGTCCGGCGGACGGTTAACGATTTAAAAAATAAAATACATTCATTTGCTTGTCCCTTTGCGTTTTATTGTCTTTTCTCAATTTGTGGTAACCAAACCAAAGCATCTAGGCAAGATTTTTATAATTGTATAGTAACTTTTATTTAGTTTCAGTAATAAGTACGCATAAATACCTTTTTATTTAAAAAAAAAACCATGAATGCACGCTTCAGCCATCCTTCTCGTTGACTTGCGTACTCTTTGAAATATTCCTGGAGTATTTCTTATGGCTTCACAGCAAACTATACACGGTTTCGCAATTCTTCCTCAGTTTGAATTGGTTGACTGTAAACCTAGGTATTGAGATGACCCAATGAAAATAATCCAGACTGTTTAGGTCTGGGGATCTAGCTGGCCATGACTCTGTTCCCCCACGACCCATCCAGCGATTATTGAAGTTTTGGTTGAAATATTCGCCTACCAAAACACTGAAATGAGAAGGTGCACCGTCGTGCATAAACCACATGCGATTTCGCATTTAAATAGGAACATCGTCCAATGGAATTGGCAAATTATCTTATAATGTAAAAGGATTAAACGTAACAAGGAACGAGGAAGTGAGACTGAAGAGAAACAAAGAAATATAAGCAGAATTCGGAGAAGAAAGTATCATTATTCACAACAAAGCACAACGATTTCAATGGGCAAAGCACATTATGAGAACGAAATCAAATGAATTGATTGGAAAGATAATTCAATAGACCAAAATGGAGGAACGCCCTAGAAGAAGATACAAAGGCATTAAGAATGAGAATCAAAATGCAGAGATAGAAAAAAGGGATGAGAATGACTGAGACTATAAACAAAATCTTAAAATAAGAGGTCCAATCCACTTCAATAAATATATTGAAAAAACGCCTCTGCGTTAGCCTTAATTCTAAGGATTGTACGACTCAATGAAGATGATAAGTTTTCTGCCATTTTTGAAAACCTGAAATTGAATTTATTTGTTGTTGTTCTGACATTTGATAGAATCTTCGTTATATTTGTGTTCTGTACCACTTAATATTTTTTGCGTTATTTATGTTATGAAGTTTTTACGTAGCTATAACAATGCGTATTTTTTGTATCCAGTCTGACGTCAATATATGAACCGGATACGAAATTGTTGATCGCTTTTGGTGATAAACAAAACATTATTATTACAGAGAGTAGGTAGTGCTATTATCTTTTCATAACTGAAGGAATGTATGTACATATACACTACGTACTAGACAATTCTCTTGCTTAGTCATTCAAACCATCGTAGGTTTTTCTGCCCACGCTCGATCGACGATAAATATATGTTTTATAGTGAATAAAAGAGTTTCAATGGCATTCCATGAGAATTGTAGATATAAATAGCTTGCCTGGTTCTTGATCCAGGATATGCTGATGAGTTGTAAATTGATTTGAACTCGATTAATATACAGACAGCTTCTTGTTCAAAGAATGGACTTCAACACTTCTGAGAAATAGCAGAAACTGCCATAATCTGATGGCCTTTTATTTGAATCATCTATATCGATGAGAATTTATCAAATTCAATAAAATGAAACAAATGTTTATGTTAGTTATTCCGTTTTTATAACAGCCTGGAAGGATAATCCTCTTCAGTAAACTTAACTGAATTTTATTTGCATTAGTTTTGTGGAAACCAGATCGAAAACACAGTTTGTTTAATAAATGAATACATATATTCGATGAAACTGGACATAATGAGATCTAGACTGATGTTAATGACTATAGTTTCAATATTGTCTTGCCAAAAATCAACATGCTAATAACTGAGAGAATTCCTTAGGAAATTAGTTATATAAAACTTGGAGAAAATATTTAAAAATAAACAATGCATATAATTTTTTAACTTTTTGGAGGTTTTTTGTGTATACGATGCCGATGCAGTGATTCCCATTAGTGCGCAAGGAGCAACAAAGTGGATGAGTACCTACTGTTTTGTATATAATTCCATATTTTGGTTTATATTGCCGGAAAAACATTTCAAATGATTTGGCAAATAAGTCTTGAATATTCATCCACGAATATCATCCCGAATATAATTTATAATAATGAAGGTATTTATTTTCAATGAAAACAAAAAAGAAAAAGAGAACAGTAGATATCTAGATAATACTGTAATGGAAAAAAGGCGAGGTGTCAGTGAATATAACCATGCAAACTGATGACATCCAAATTGTGTGAATTATATCTTTGAAAACAGCCATTCATGACAAACATAAACCAAAAATGTTGTATAGTGAAGACATAAAATAACACGACAGTTTGGAATTATTAATATTTTGCTGTTGTTTTATAAACTCCATCATCATTGGGTATGATGCAAATTCCGAATTTTCACATCAAATTCAGTGGATATTTGGGCGTGTCCATAACATGTTTTACACACCGTACATTGCAATGCTATCCCCTATCTACAAATATGCGATAACAAAGTTAATTAACGACGCATATTTGTTTACGTTTATTGGAAACACGAAAATATCGAGAAGAAAAACTTTCGTTCTCTGAGTTCATGTAAAATAATCAGTTTCAGATATATTTAGAACCATAATTGAGAGCCCAGCTGAATTCTTCTCAATATGGATAAAACACTATTAAGGTATAACAACGAATATATAAATTTATCTGTACAATTGTCTGTTGTTTGAGAGTTTAGAGAAATGTATGGCATCTAATTCTGTGGAAATCACCCCAGCATACCTATTTCTCAGATCAATACGTACGTTTTCTCATAAGGTCAATTGTATTCAACCTCAGAGACCCTATACAGGGTGTTTTCTTAGTACATGGAGAGAATCAAGGGTATATTATTCAAGAAGAAAGTCCAAAGCTGCTTTTTTCTGAGAAAGTCGAATTAAAAATGCCTTCATTTCAGACACTACTGAAAATGAAATCTTTGCATATTTTCGATGAATGTTATGTGTGTTATATTATGTGAATTATATGACACCATCGAAACCCACAGTCATTGGCGTTGAAACGGGGATTACACGATCATTTCCCCATTTATGTAAAATGAGCTGTTGCTTTTCGAAGGACTTAAATATTTTAACACAATTATGTGCAGAGGAATATACATTTTCAATCTATCTTCAATCTTTGAGCTTATTTACCCTTTACAGGATATAAGATATTTATGAGTTTAAGATCTGTTTTACTGATCTTTTAGAAAGTTCTTTTCATCTTGTGTGATCTGGTGTATTTCTGCTCATTTAGTTGCCAACGATGACTTCACTTTTTCTTACAGCATTCTTCTCGGTCTAACGCTACCTTTCTTTCTATTTGTTTCAGCTTCAAACAATTGTCAAACTATTCTCTCTTCTAGTATTATTTCTAGATGTCCTTACAACTTCAGTTGTGCTTCTTCAATTCCGATTATCATCGCAAATTTTCAGTCGACATTCAATTGCAAAATGTATATCCAAGGCACAGTATGTACAGTTGTATATTATATTTATATATATACATACAAATATGGAGACAAATAGGTGAAAAGCGCATATTTCGATCGTCTCTGATACCTTGTATCTCAGAAGCTAAACACACATTCCACAAAATTGCAGGGAAAATAACCCCTAAAGTTTATTCACGCACTACGGAAACATCCTGTATATGAATCACATACACGCTTATTTCTGAAGTTTCAACATTTCGCAAATGACTCACGGCAAATACTTGAACAAATACATGGATAACGTTCCAGTCAACAACATGTTACAGTTAAGCACTAACTGATTCAACATAGGGATGTATTTCCCAACAAACCACAATGCAAACCAAGAGTCACAATAATTATCCGACTGCAACGTGTTTTGGTATTCAGTTGTGAATTATCAAAGTTGTACACACTCGAAAGTTATGATGGATTATTCGGGTTTTCCATCATGAGAACTATTCTTATCATATTTTGATAGAGGTGAACATACATATTATACAGGGTGTAACTTAAATGATGTCATTAATTTCAGAGGGTGATTCCTTGTCATATTTCATGAAAAAAAGTTCATATAAACGTGTGTCCTAACTTGCTTCGTTTCCGAGTAACGAGGTGTCAAAGTGTTACTATAAAATAGGTTTTTTATTAATAACTCTAAAGTCTTTACGCCGATTTTGATGCACTAGGTACGTTTGTTAGCAGTAACAAGGGGCTTCTTTTCATGAAATTAGTTTACGGATTAAAATTCCAGTGTCGTCACAGAGGGTTACCTCAATGATATTTATAGTAAAAATCATGTCAGCCACTGTTTTTCTATAACTTTGATATTTTTATTAAATTGAACAATTAAGAAAAATTATTAAAAAAAAATATTTAAATACATCATTTCATGGAAATGCACTGAAATGGAAAACATTATTTATTTCTTTGTTTGATCTAGGACATTCCGTAACCGATTCAAAATCGTGCAGTGCAAGATTACCAATTGTGTATCCACGGTGAGCCTGTTACAGAATAACCTAGACAAAAAAATGAAAGGAATCCTCTTGTTCTTTTTAGTGCTTTTGTATAAAAGTTTCTCTTTAAGTTTTTTCATTTTTTTAATTTTTAAACATTACCGAATCAAAGTAAAAATTGATTATGTAGTAAAATAAGGGATAAAAATTATTTACTTTTAAATTGAATACATCTCAAACTCGACAAGGTTGAAATAACTTGTGACATTTTTACCGACATTAATTTTTAAAGTGAAAAATTATTTACCCACGACACTGGTTGTACGAAATTCTTGATTGTTTGACATGATGTTTATAGTTTCTTTTTTAGTATTTTTCATAGAATTTTAAACTAATACCAGCGATAAGAAAATTCTGATTGTTTTACACAGTAGGTACAAGTCTCAAGTATCGTGAAATTGTTTGAACGTGCATGCAAACACGATTGTTTACATACTATCAAGTAAATATGACCGAGGACAATAATGTCACCACAGTTAGAGGAAGCAATTCTCCAAGAAGTTGACAACAATTCATCATTAAGTACCCGAAAATTAGCGTTACAGTTCCATGTCAGTCATCAAAGTGTTTGGAAGGTTCTGCATACGAATTTATTATATCCATACCACAAACAACGGGTGCAGACACTGTTACCAAGAGATCTTCCCAGACGATTGGAGTTTTGTCAGAGGTTTCGTCAACAAATTGTAAACAATCGCAATTTTACGTCTGAAATTTTATTCACAGATGAGGCAAGTTTTTCACGGGATGCCATCATAAATGTTCACAACAATCATTCTTGGGACTACGAGAATCCTCATGCCATTGTAGAAAGTGGATTTCAGCAGGAGTTTTCGGTCAACGTCTGGGCGAGAATTTGTGGCGATCATCTGATAGGGCCGCATTTTCTTCCTCCTCGACTCAATGGTGTGACGTACAGACAATTTCTAGAAGGAACATTGCCAGAATTGTAACAGGATGTACCTTTGCTAATAAGGCGAAATATGTGGTTTATGCACGACGGAGCACCTGAAGTAACCGCTCGTGAATATCTCGATGATACTTTTGCTCACCAGTGGATAGGTCGTGGGGGACCTCAACCGTGGCCACCACGATCTCCAGACTTGAACCCTCTGGATTATTTCTTCTGGGGATATCTGAAATGGCTTGTTTATGCGAAACCAGTTGTCGATGAAAATGACTTGAGGAATAGAATTATGCATAATTCTAATGTCATACGCAACACCCCAGGACTTCTTGAACGTGTGCGGCAGTCAATGAGAAGGAGACTAGATGCTTGTATTGCAAGTGGAGGTTTCCATTTTGAGCATCTGCTTTAATAATTTTTCATTATTACCTTTGTTGCTTTCCGAATAAATCAGACATAAACTAGCAGTTTGAATACTTCTTCCATCTACTTGCCAAACCAAACAGATTTTCATTTCACAGTATGTTCAAATGGCGACAAATAGCAAAACACATTTTTACACTCAAATGATCGTAACCCCCCATTTCTACGCCACTGTTTAGCCATTAATTTCAAATAATATCAAACTCAGCGAAAACATTAGCGTACAATATTTATTATCGTAAATATCAATCTGGTTACCCTCTGCGACACCACTGGAAATAAAATTCAAAATCTAATTTCATGACAAGAAGCATCGTATTACAAATAAAACACACCTAGTTTAATCAAAATCGGCGAAAATAATTTTAAGTAATTCATGAAAAACCGATTTTTCATTAAACTTTGGACACTCCGTTACTCGGAAACGGAGCAAGTTAGGACACACGTTTATATGAACTTTTTTTCATGAAATATGACAAGGAATCACCCCCTGAAATTAATGACATCATTTAAGTTACACTCTGTAGAATAGGACACTGATCTCTAGTTGGAGGAGGAGAATAATTAATAATACATTTTGTTCTAAAATGCATGCACGATTTCATCCCCTATCTGGTTGCAGAATAGCTTCTGAATAAACGATGATTATTTGGCATTTAACTCATTCACTATCCAAAAGTCTCTTGCTTGGTTTTCTTTGGGTATCAATTGCATAGGCTTTCGGTCTTGTGCCTTGCTGAGTTGAAGTTGTATGATTTAGGATCAAAGTCTAGGCGTGCGATTCCATTCTTAATACTGGTTCATCTGAAGTTTAAGCCGAACCCATTCAACTGAGCAAAAGTTTGTTTATAGCAGCTACCCATTCTGGACATATAAACCCTATAGTATTCATCTGAAAAAACTACCATGTCATCTGTGAAACTGACTACGTCTCCGCTCCTGAGTTGAACAGTTCAATAACGTAAATTAATAATGATATCGGGCCCAGAATTGTTACTTGAGGAACCCTAGAGTTGACGTTTTTTGGCTAGCTTCATTTATCGTTTATTTTGGGTTACTATTCATTGAGTGGTAGGAATTTCTTCTGCATTTGATTTTTTCAGCGAGTCAAGTAAATCATTGAGGCACAGCCTTGTAGTCAAGTGAGCAGTAGCATCTTGCGCTGATCTAGTTTCTCAGAATCCGTATTGCCTAGCCGACAGTTTCTTTCATTGCTTCTGGAAATAACCATTGTTAAGGAAATCAATTATTAAATACCTCAAAGATATGACAATGAACTCCTTTTCTTCCCATTCCATCTTCTTTTACAGGGTCCATCCAATTTTGTGAAATTAACCAACCTATTCCCATTGGCCGAAGAAGAACGTTTTAAATAAAATCACATTTGTTGAAAATGTGTGTCTCTGTATTTTATATTTTTCAACAAATCGAACATTGGAATCCATGGTCTTTTGTCCAATAGAATAATTTGATGATGTGGTCCAGCAAGTCTGGAATGAGGTAAAATAAAAAATCTACGCCTATGGTCGGCATCTAAGATCAAAGAGGCTATTCCTATTATGCTTCTCTCGGTGTTTTTAACTCATTCAACTACAATACTATATACTTATACTTCGACTGATTCTTTGGAAACTCTGGAATATCACAAAAAAATTCACGTATCTTTGTTTTATATATTTCATAGTGAATGTTTCTCCAAAATCACATCTCTTATTCCAACTCTAGCAGTTTGTATCAGACAAATTCAATAGACTCGGTCAGCTCACCCTGACATTGTTAAGCTTGAAACTTGCCGAACATCGCTTTATCAGGAATACTTTTTTGTCACACGTCAAAATTTTGGAATTTACCGTCTGAGGAGGTGTTTCTCAACGACTAGGTTCTATATATTTAGGAATAATAATATTTTTTAACTCCTTAATCATGATTTGGGTTTTGGGACACAGTAATGAGTTGTCTGAGATTACTAAATTGCCAACGTTTATTGACGTCTTTACACATGATTTATAATTCACTCGTGTTATACACATTGTTGTTACTGAATTGTAGGGAATAAATGTAAACATACAAACAACACAAAATAGTCAACACACTTAAAATATAACGAAGATACGAAAAGTGTCATAATACAACTATTTAACAACAAATAGAGAAAGTTGTATGGAAAGCACGGAGGTGGGAACAAATAAAATATATTTTCTTGTGAACCTTGAAAGAATTAAAAAGACGAAAAAACAAACAAAAACGGATGCTTTATCTCATCCATTAGTATGGTCTTGGTCATGGCATTGGAAGAGCATTTTAGTCTGGTACATTAAGAAATTTTTTATATTTATTTAAAATATGATTGTAGCAAACACTTAATCTTTCAGTGTCTGTCCTCATATTCACAATATCATTCAGGAATAGTTGAATCATTTCACTGATATTTCTCTTGTAATGATTACTCTCTCTGTCTACAATTTGAGTTTCTTCGAAAATGAATTCATGTCTCTCGTAGAAATTATGTGATGCTAGTGCTGTTTTGTTCGATTTGTCTTTTTTTTCCTGCAATCATATTAATGTTGTTGAATTCGAGTCTTCAGATATTGTTTGGTCATCCCAATAAAACATTTTCCACAGTTGAGACAATTGATTTTATATATCTCTTTGGAGCAATCGAAAGTTGGTGTCTGAGTTTCGTGAAGATGCTTTTCATTTAATTTATAGGGCAGGGGGCTATTTTTATTTCATAAAGTTTGTACGTTTTTAGGCAGTTCACTATGTTTTCCTATAATCCATATATGGGAACTTATACAGTGCTTTCGTGAAGTACTGAATGAATTCATTTTTAGCCAAACTATCCATTTCTGAGGAATCTCTTGAAACAGATCGATTTTTGATCTCAATTTGCCACATTTATAAGGGAAAATTAAATATATACGGTGATTGACGTTTGACTAATGACGTCCGCGACAATTTTTTCAAATGGAACACCCTATATATTATTCAATTTTTGGAATCTCCTGATATCACACATAGTGTTTGTATACAGTGCATCCGTTGAATTCAGTGCTCTCGTAAAGTAGGGGATAAATTGGTTAAAAAGTAAAGGAATAATTTTTGGAAAGAACGCTCGAAGCCGTCGAATTTTGTTTTAATTTGGGCATTCTTTCAAATTTAATTAATACATACAGAATGATTCGTGTAGGAGAAATGACGTCATCGGTATTTTTTTAATGGCAACTCCATTTTTCATTACGGAATGTGAAAAGGTGATTATGAGAATGGGTGAAATGAAAATAAAATAAGAAAAACAATTTTGAAATATGAAAATACATAATTTAATGGCAATAATAGCTTCAAACAAAGATCAAATTGAATGTTCAAATTGTGCACCGTTTGCTATCTGACTATTTCCATTACTTGACAGTGGCCATAGCGACCAGAATTTTATTTTTATTGCTGAATAGTTTTTGTGAAGCTATTTTTTTTAAGAATGACATATCTTATCGTTTGTCGATACAATATTGAGTAGAGTAACTTTGTCATTTCATGGAAAATGATTGTTTTGAATGAACGAGAGAGAATTGAAATTCTTTGCATGATAGGATTTGAAGACAGAAGGCGCACCCAAAGAGAAGTAGTCGAATTGTTTAATGCAACTCATCCTGATCGGCAACCTATTAACCAAAGCATGGTGAGCAAAGTTGAGTCAAAATACAGTGAATTTGGGCATGTCCGTGATCTTCCTAAATCTGAAAATCATCACACACCACTCAACCAATTGGCTTCTGATTTCAATATGGCAGCGTCTACAGTCCACAAAATTCTGAGAAAAGCAAAGCACCATCCTTATAAGGTATGCCTCATCCATGAGCTGAATGAAGACGACTTTGATCGGTGAAATCAATTCTGCGAACAGCTATACAATAATGATAATAATTTTGTAAAAAATATATTTTTTTCTGACGAGGCTACGTTTGTTTTGAACGGCCACGTCAATAGGCAATATTGCCGTTATTGGGCAACCGAAAATCCCCGATGGATGATGGAGTATCACACTCAAAATCCACAGAAAGTGAATGTATGGTATGGCTTAGTCGACGGAAGAATTCTGGGTCCCTATTTCATTGACGTGAACCTGACTGGTGCAATATATTTAGATTTTCTTCGATTTCACCTTATTCCTGCACTAATAGCTTTGAATCCAGATCTGGAGGAACCTGATCTTCCGAGAACTGATTTATTCTTCCAAAAAGATGGTGTATGTTCCCATTATGCAGCAGCTGTCCTCGACTATTTAGATATGGTGTTTCCGAATCGTTGGATAGGGAGAAGGGGACCGATTGAGTGGCCAGCTAGATCTCCAGATTTGACACCACTTGATTACTTCTTGTGATGATACTTAAAGGGTAAAGTGTATGTTAAAAGGCCGGAGAATTTAGAAGATTTAAAAGCAAGAATTAATCACGAGATACAATGTATACCTCCTGACAATGTTCAAAAATAATTTATTCATCGTCTTGCTACTGACAGATAGCAAACGGTGCACAATTTGAACATTTGATTTGATCGTTGTTTGAAGCCATATTTCAAAATAGTTTTTCTTATTTTATTTTCATTTCACCCATACTCATAATCACCTTTTCACATACCGTAATGTTAAATGGAGTTGCCATTAAAAAAATACCGATGACGTCATTTCCCCTACACGAATCATTCTGTATGTATTGATTAAATTTGAAAGAATGCCCAAATGAAAATAAAATTCGACGGCTTCGAGCGTTCTTTCCAAAAATTTTTCCTTTAATTTTTTACGAATTTATCCACTACTTTACGAGAGCACTGAATTTAACTGACGCACTGTATACAAACCCTATGTGTGATATATTTTTGATATCAGCTTTCCGTGGAGATTCCAAAAATTGAATAATATATAGGGTATTCTATTTGAAAAAATTGTCGCGGACGTGATTAGTCAAACGTAGATCACCCTGTATATTTGATTTTTCCTTATAAATGTGGCAAATTGAGATTTGAAATCGACTTGTTCAAGGAGATTCCTCAGAAATGGAAAGTTTGGATAAAAATGAATTTATTCAGTAATTTACGAAAGCACTGTAATATGGAATGACGGTGATGTCTTCCTTAGCTTGATTGATCAAAACCCATTTGAGAATAATGATAATAGATATTTCTTTTCCCTACCCTAATGTTCTCTCCCGCCTATCGATGAAAATTATAAAGTGTATCATGTATCCATTTCCTTTATTTTTCCGCCTATATGATGGTTTTAAAAAAGTTGCGTAGAGCTCTCAACTCTTCCCAAACACGAACATCACAGGACAACCTCTTGTGGAGCCAAAAAAGAAGGGCCATTGTTTAATTTTGGCGTTTCTCTTTCAAACTGGCCAATGTAAGTAATTTCTTTTTCTTTATCAGCGATGTAAATTTTGTCAATTCCACATGTTTTTGTGAGGAATTGGCGCTTAAAATTGATCAGTAATCAAATTTGGAACCATGGACAGTATCTCTGATGGCATTTAATAGCAATGCGTTTTGAATTCAAAATCGTGTTCTGTAGGTGGAAATACTTCAGCAACACCCGAGGGTGAATCTCTAGGAGTGTCAGAGTTTTGAAATCCTTACTTAAGGTAGTTGTCGTGCTACAAACAGTGTAGAAAATTAGGCTCGATTGTAGCGCGACGCGATACATGTTCAAACGCTGAATTAGTGGGATCTTTTTCAAGGGGACTGTACACTCAGAAACGCAACTACCATGCGTGACACAGCAAATAAGCTATGACTGGACTGTTGGCAACGTCGCAATCCAACGATCGCTCGCGTTTAGTTGTTCAAGATGCAGTGCAGTTTGCACTAAAAACATTGACGAGGTATCGTTATTGAATATAAGAAAAAAATTGAATTTGCAACGTAGTCATACATATGCTTAAAGATACGATTCTGATAAGAAAAAAAGAAGACTGTTGCTAACATCAAGAGAAAAAAAGTTGCGCAGAGTTGATTTGACCAAAGAAGGGAAATGTTAAGAAAATCGAAGGAAAAGTCAGAATGTGTAACATATCAACCAAACGTTGGAATTAACGAATTAGGAGCATCATCACTATTATTGAAAAACATCGAATCAATATCAATAAATTATTCCATAGTATATTTTGATTTAGAAACATCTGGATTGTGCATGACTGATGACATTTTACAAATAGCCGCCAAATGTGAAAATAGAGAATTTTATATATGTTAGCCCTACGAGCATCAATCCTGTGGCGACAAAAATTGCAGGATGTACTACAATTTCTGGTCAATTATATTTGAATGATGTACAAGTCTATTCAATAAATTTAGAAGATTGTTTAGTAGCATTTAAATAATTTTTTAATTTATCTACAACTCCAAATTCACACGTTGTGCATAATGCGAGATTCGATGAGATTACTAAGAGCAATCATTAATAATAATTTGATAGAAGATTTTACCATTATAGAAAGATTTGTGGATAGCTTGATTATTTTTAGAAAAACGTTCCCAGATTGAAAAGGGCCATGAATGTTCCAGCTATCAAAATTAGCCAAAGATTCAATACCAAACGAAACATCAGATAATTTCCACGAAGCGATGTATGATGTACACATTTTGCAAAAATTAGTTAGCTTCATTGGTAAAGAGTCAGGATTATCAACATACATGAAATCATATAAATAATGTATTTCAGAGCGACCTGAGAACGAAATAATATTTTGTAATTTACCTAATTTAAGTGCCTTAACAAATGTTATATCAGGGGAATTATTGAAAAAAATTACGCAACAAAATAAAACATACGATTTTCTGAAACAAATGTATCACGATGAAGGAGAAGAAGCTTTACTAAACCATTAATGATTTAAAAATAAATGTTAAGTCAATCAACTGATTATTTAATATGATAGAAAAATAAATAATATTACATTCATTGTTGTCTATATTTTTTTGTAAATTTATACGTTATATTTTATTAGCCTGTTGGAAATCTGAATCATTTTTGTTCATGTTTAAAAATATTCGACTCATGTTATATGTACATGCATTGTACAAATGTATAAATAAAATAAAGTTTATGCACTGTTGTTTGCCGTTACTCGCTAAAACTACATTTTATTTTATATCTATTCCTATTGTGATATGTTCAAAATGCATCAGTATATATTAACGCAATTATTCACAATGATTATTCATAAATATGTGCATTCCAAAACACAGTTCAATTCAAAGCCCCAAGACCCTCGCGCTCTGGCTTATTAGAATCACGTGCGCTCGCTTGAGGCGTTGCCACGATTCTCAGCCTTCCCTCTCTTGCACTTCTCATACGCAATAATTTATAAAGTTCTTATGGCAATAACTAAATAACTGTATGGCTACGCGTGTTTAATTTTTTCTATAAAGCTTGTAACTTACCTTTTAATAATATACTAGTTTTCCAAAAAGATCTGAATGGAGCGTTTTTAGTTATGCCTTAAAATGTGTTGTCTGCGGTAGCTCACTATAGGGATTACGTGTTGAACGTTGCAACTTTGAAGCCTTATATCTCGCTTTCGGTGAGGTAAATGTGTTTAAAGCTGGGCTATACAGGGTGTTGTGAAAACCACACACCTGACCACCAATTGTTTCGCCCGGACTACGGGGTGTTGTGAATTAACCCACCACCTCTGTAATACCAGACATTATTCGTTAGGTTGGAAAAACAGTATTAAGAGCAATCGACTGTCTGAAGAGGGTCGATACTGAAACTAGGTCTGGAGCGGCTCAGATCTGAGTTCATTTCTCTTAAATACCGGAACATGGGCTGTTTATTCAGGAAATACTACCGTTCAGAAAGATTCGAACCAAACAATGATTTAATAAAATAATAATGCACTCATAAAAGTTAAGAATGTATATATATATTTAATAAAAATTGACACAATTCTATCAATCGTCCATGGACGTATGATAGGCAACAATATTCGTACAATGAAAACGAATGTAGCGTATTGGCAGATAATTCTGCAGTTGGCTACACAATAGAACTAATTTTACTAGAAGAACAATCTTGAAATCAATTGCTACAAACAGCTAACAATAATTCTCTTTTTGAGATCTTTGTAATCTTGAAACTATTGAGATACTTTATAGTCACATACACATTTGGAAAGGTTGAGTTTTTGCCATAAACATAAATACAGAAAAACAAACATGAGACTCACCCTGTTTAACACTTATTCACTGGAGTAGTTTTAAACGGCAATTAGATTGGAAGTTATTATTATTCGTTTTCTGACTCGTCAATCGGTTATTCTAATTAATTCGCCCGGTATAGTATTATTCGCTTAATACGGCTATGGTTTTTCTAAGTGATCGTGAACCATTGAAATTGCTGAACCCCGTTGTATTATCTCTGTTTTGGAAGCTTGACGAATATAGACAATTTGTGGAAAGCTATACTGTTCACTCGTGTTTTTACTAGGAGCTTCAATACTTGATTTGAATCGGCTGAGTTTCTATGTTTGCTGAAGTTAACTACACTGGTTGGGAGACTCTCATTATTATTGTAAGATACTGTAATTCGACTGACTTTTATACCGCACTTTTGAGAATGACATGTTCTCCGAAATATTTTCGTATAATATAAGTGATTACTGAATGAGATACTGCTTTGAACTAACTTGCATTCTAACCTTACTTTGAGGTTACATGCTCTTTGTTTCACTGTAGAACAACGAACCGAATTGAATTGAATTTTGTTGACATGAAACTCACGCTTTTATAAGATCGTCCACACGGGAGCTAGTAGGCGGGGCTTAGGTTGTTGTGGGTCGTAAAACTGATGAAGACTTGTTTTGCTGGATATATTTATGAATTTTCAGGAGTGTCAATTCCCGGTGATTTATGAATTGTTTACCTCCAGTAATGATGCGGGGTGGTGATACATCGCGTTATCTCGTCTTTTAACTGCTCTGTGTTTATCGACTTTGGACGTGTCAAATTTACGACGGTGTTTTGGTAATTATTTAAACTGACTTCCTTATCTCGCTGTGACTGTAACGGGTAGCAATCAATAAACTTTGTTTTGCTCTCCTAGATGAGTCATTTAAGCATTCGGTATACAATGGTTACGTCTTGGTAATTATCTTTAAATGCATTTCTGTAATTACATGGCATAACAAATGATTCCAAAAATTCAATATGATACAGGTAATAATGTTAACTGAAAGTGGTATGAATATAAACGAAATCTGATTGGAAGTTGGAAGTGGATTTCACGACAACAACCTTAAACTGCAGCTCTACTACTATTATTCATCCTGGTAGTCGGCATCAATCAGGAAGACCTTGTATAAATATTGATCATTGATTTTATCACACGTACCTTTGGCATTCCAGCTACGATGATGACATGAGTGGGCCTCCTCATAAGCGGTATCGGTAACGGCAATTCCCCATGTTTGGCTCTAGCAGTCAACGACAAAGCTGTCAATTTAGCGTGTACTCCAAGATGACTCATCATCACAGCGCAAGCCGGTATCACATGCACCATCGTTATTCGACCAAGCATGAGTCCTTTCTTCCAAGCATGTTTGTATCTCGAGATTATTTGAAAGGAAGCCAGCACTGCGGCTGACAGCCAAGTAGCTGCAACGGCGATACTCAAGACTTGACGTCTAGTTGCCACTTGACCGATCGGCCTGTAGTTCTTCACGGTGAAGTATCGATCTACTGATAGGGCCATCATGGAAAGGGTACTTGCAGATACCGGGAGCGACTGAAACAAACAGAAAATTTAATCGTATACATGGTGGCGTCCAAATATTTGTTATGAAATTATGTAAATGACCTGTCTCTAGAATTACACATTGAAAGCTGTGCAATATCTGTAGTAATGAATAAGACAAAATATTGTATTATCAACACTTACAGATCTCCCAATAATAATAATAATAATAATTTATTCACACATCGCCTTTTGAATTACATTGACAGTTATAAGTGAGGTGCAATAAAAGGAGGAGGGAATACATTGAAAATCCTACAGTAGAACAAGTCTGTGCGTAGGACTTGAGTGCAAGTAGCTAGATTGAATATATTATTAATAATTTGAAAAAGTAATAAAATATTTAAACAAACATAGACTAAGGTACAAGATAAATACTTAATAACTAATAAAATGGTTAAAAAAAGAATAGATATCAAATCAAATCAAAATATACTTTATTGTCTAAGATAGTTTCTTGTTGACAAAGCTTTGTGGAAGGGCCATAAACAATTAAACAATTATTAATAATTAATAATAAAAATACTTACTCATAAATACATACAAATATATACAAACACAACTAATAACACTTCCAAAACATGGTAAAATGTTATTAGTTGATTGTCATACTACACGTTAAAATTTAACAATACTCAACAATTAAAAATTACATTTATACGATATATAAACTACATTTAGTAGTCAGAGGAATTACAATATAATAAAATAAATAAATGGGTGTACAGTGCTAGTCATACATAATGATCTAACTAAGGTTGTCACTATAGAATTCCTGAAGGTTGTAATATGCCTTTTTGAGAAGAATATTCTTAATTGAATTTCTAAATGGTGCGAGATTTACTGTATTCTTGAGAATGCCAGGTAGGTGGCTATAAATCTTCCTACTCTCGAATAAAAGGCAATTTTTTGTCAAAGATGATGTTGGTATGGGCATACTAATATTATTGTGTTGACGGGTAATATAACAGGGTCTATTATTTGGCTCTTTTGATTTTGTTTTATGTATTAAGCACACTGTTTCAAGAATAAATATACAAGTTAGCGTTAAAATTCGATGTTCAATAAAAAGAGGCTTACAATGAACCCTTGAACGACATTTACAAAAGTACCTCAATGCTCTCTTTTGAAGTACAAATATTGAGTTCATCAACTGGTTAGAGCAGGAACCCCAGAAGGAGATGCCATATCTTATGTGAGATTCAACCAGTGAGAAGTACGCTATTCTGCCTGAATTGAGGCCAAGTTCATTGGTAATGACTCGAACAGCATAACAGCCTGATGCTAATGTTTTACTCAGTTTTTTTATGTGCGCTTCAAATTTCAATTTGTCATCTAGGTATAAACCTAGAAATTTGGTGTGGGGTTGGCTAGTTACCCTCTGATTGCCTGAAGCTAGGTTATCAAAGTTGAATTTGAAGGTTAGTATGCTTGTTTTCTCAATGTTGAAGCACAGCAAGTTGGAGTCACACCATCGTTTAACTTTCTCCAAATCAGAAGTGATATTTTCTTTCAAGAGTTCAACATTTTTTCCGTGCCACATTATTGTGGTGTCGTCTGCAAACATGGTGAATTTGTCGGAAATGTTGATATTACCAAGATCATTTAAATAAATAAGAAAAAGAAGTGGTCCCAATACCGAGCCCTGGGGAACACCATAATCGATATTTGAAGGGTTCGACAATTTATTATTACATTTTACCATCTGAATTCGGTTAGAGAGATACGATTTCAGCCAGTTATAAGCTACACCTCTGATTCCATAGCAATCCAGCTTCTGGAGCAGTATTCCGTGATTCACACAATCGAATGCTTTGGAAAAATCACAAAACACTGCTCCAACAGCTCCACCGGTATTCAATTCTGTGTAAACTGCCTTCAACAGGTTGAAAATAGCATCATTGGTGCTTTTACTGGGTTGGAACCCAAATTGAGAGGACGAAAATATATTATGTCGATTTAAGAATGATACTAGTCTTTTCTTAACTAGCTTCCAAATTATTTTCGAGAGGGTTGACAGTAGTGCGATTGGTCTAAAGTTAGAGGGTTCTTCGATCATAATAACAACAATGTGATGTATAACATGAAACAAAGATATGAATAAAATCTATGTGTTTTTTATAATTTGGTGAATGTTGAATATTTGGACAAACATATACTCGGATACACAACATAACATAAATACTTAGTAACTAATGAAGTGGTTAAAATAATAATGAGATAATAATCATAATAGCAACATGATGTATAACATGGATGAAATATATAAAAAAATCTGTGTTTTCTATGATTTGGTGTATGTCAATTCTTGGGGTGTTAATCAAATAATTTTTCAATTTATTTTTTAAACGGATTCGTTGTTTTATTTGCTTCAAACTTTGTGAAAGAAAATTGAATAATCTTGGACCAAGATATTGGTAAGTTCTCTTCAATATATCTTTTTCTGGTTTGATAATAATATAATTTTTTGCAGTTTTATATCTTGTATTATGGTGATGTTCTATCGGTAATAAGTCAGATATTCGAGAATGTTGATATGTGATAACTTTGAGGAAATGAAGTTGTCGTACATCAAAAATTTGTGAGGATTTGTAGAGTTGCTCCGTTGGAAATTTCTTAGGTTTTTGATATATGGTTATCAATATGTACCTTTGTGCTGTTTCAAGTACTTAAATATGGCTTTTCAACGCTGCGCCCCATGCTATAATTCCGTATGATAAATGGCTTTCTACTAGTGAGAAGTATATATACGAAGTTGTTGAGTGTTATAAATAGAAGTTAGAAATTTTATTTTGTACAGTATCGTTCTTAGTTTTTTTTGTTACAAAATTTATATGGACATCCCATTTTAGGTTGGCGTCTACATATATACCAAGGTATTTGATACTCTTACAGAATTGATAATAACTGGCTGTTCATGTTCCTTTTTTATGGATAACGTAACGAATTTAGGTATGTATTTTGCATGAGAGGTGAATGGAATAAAATGAGTTTTATCAACATTTATAGTGAGTAGACGACTATCAAACTTCAGCGATCTTTGAGAAATAGTTTTCTGCAATATATTTTGAATTTTGCCATGTATTAGCTTTATACAAAACAGCTGTGTCATTTGCCAAACTATATTCCCTTCAAATCCTGCATGAAAAATATCATTGAGATGAAGGGTGAATAAAATTGGCCCTGGGGAACACCATATCTAATTGTTTTGAAACTACTGGTTGCATAAGCAATTTTTACACATTGTTTTCTATCTTCTAGGTAACTCTTGAATAATGAATATGGTGTACCTCTAATACCATACCATTCCAAGACAATGGAGACAACGAGTTATTTCTGAATAGATCAGGCAAAATTCCTGGAAAATTATAATTTGTGGCGATATCAATATTGACTATCTTGAATCGTCCAATATCAAAGATATATTTATAGATCTCATGCAAAGTTTTGATCTGCAATGTCAGAATATCGAACCCACGAGGTTGAAAGTTGATTATTTCTTTACAAATATGGCCCAAGAAGGAAATATTGAACGAGTTGAGAATTTTAACATTGGAGATCATCTGGGTCTGATCGTTAGCTGGTACATAAAACACGAATCTGCCACAAATTCAATTGAAATTTTAATATCTTAAAAAAGAAAAGACTAATTTGTAACTTAAAACCAACTGAAACCTGCAACCTGAGCCATACTTCTTTCAAAATGATATCATGACATTCTACTCAATATACATATACCACAGTGTTCTCTATGTAAGGAATTTTTTATGTACATTCTCAAAAAATTCGGAAATCATGATCATTTTACCAGAAATGGCAATTCACTATATATTCCAAAACATACAACCAATTTATATGGAAAAAGTCTAACATACATGGGAATAAAGTTCTATAACCATCTACCCAAAGATATTAAAAATGAAACCATTTTTTTGCGTTCAAAAGAAAACTGAAAATATTTCTCATTGAAGGAAGTTTCAATGATTTTGATGAATATTCAGGGTGTTTCATAATTGAATGCTGATCCTAAAGAGCGATAATCCTTGGATGATTTTAAGAAAAATTCTTCATATGAACATAGGTCCGCAACCGCTTTATTTCTGAGATACAGGATGTTGAAATTTAACAAAAAATTCAGTTCTTTCCCAATATTTCTGAAACCGCTTTGGCTTTTCTTTCAGTTTTTGGTACATGTTAAGTACTCATAAAAATTCATTTTTTCCATGATAAAAGATTTCTTAATATTCATCAGTGGCATCCCTGTTAACATGCCCTGTCATATTTTTGATCAAAATAATGATACGCCACTGTCTTTATCCCAAATCAATGAAATTTTTGTAATTGTCTTCTATCTTCTCATAAAAATGGTCTCCTGCCTTTTTTTCGTCCGGCGGACGGTTTTCGATTTAGAAAATAAAATACATTCATTTGCTTGTCCCTATTCGATTTTTTCTCTTAGTCTTAATTTCACAATTGTGGTAACCAAAGGCTCTAGGCAAGATTTTTATAATTTTATGGTAACGATTATTTAGTTTTTGTAATGAGTACGCAAAAAATACATCTTTTATTTTTAAAAACATAACTATTATGAACAAAAAATACCAAAATCAAATTAACTGTTCAAAATGTCCGCCTCCTGCAAGTATGCACGCTTCGGCCCTCCTTGTCATTGACTCGCGTACTCTTTGGAAAATTCCTGGAGTATTCCTTATTGCTTCACAATTCGGTTTCGCAATTCTTCTTTAGTTAGAATTGGTTGACTGTACACCAAAGTCTTAAGATGAAAATAATCAAGACTGTTTAAGTCTGGGGATCTAGCTGGCCATGACTCTGTTCCCCCACGACCTATCCAGCGATTATGAAAGTTTTGGTTCAAATATTCGCGTGCCAGACCACTAAAATGAGCAGGTGCACCATCGGATTAAAATGGGAACATCTTTCTACAGAATTGGCAAATTATCTTCAAGAAATCGGCGATAATCATGTCCATTTAATCTGCGTGGTAAAAAAAAGGTCCAATTAGGTAATTCCAGCCCAGACATTTAATGAGAACTGCTCCTGGTGATGAGATTCCACGATTGCATGCGGATTTTCCTCGGCCCAAAAATGATTATTATAAAAATGTCTGATCCTGTTCTTAGTAAACTAGCTTCGTCCGTGAATAAAATGTCCCTGTCAAATAAAGGATTTTCGGTAACTTTTTGGAGTAACCATTGGCAGAAATTCACTCGTAATGGAAAGTCTCGAGGAACTAGAGCCTGAACCTGAATTATTGGCAACTTGCCTCGTACTTATTTCAGAATTTTCGTCAACTGAATTTAAAACAGCTACCTCAATTGCTGGAGTTCTTGCAGTCTGATGTGCTCCTTTCAAGTGATGATTTGGCTCAAACCTTCCTGTTTCACATAACCTTCTGTTGGTGCTTGAAATCGTTCGAGTATAATGGACCATTCTATTTGGGAAGCGCTCTTGATACAGTCGCCTGGCTTCATATGCATTCCCGTCAGCAAGCCCATACAATTAATGCATGTCTGCTAATTCGGTATTTGTAAAATTTACCATGTTTTTTTTAATAAACAAGTTTTTATAACGTAAATAATATCATGTATTTAGCTAAAGAAGTGTCAACATTGTTTATGTTGAAAACAACGAAATGTGTTCTTAGCATACTAGATGTTTCTAGCCCACAAGATAATCCTACTACTCTTCAACGGCTGATTTCGCATAGGGACAAGCAAATGAATGAATTTTATTTTCTAACTTTAAAACCGTGCGCCGGTCGAAAAAGAGGCAGAATACCATTTTTATGAGAAGATAGAGGACAATTACAAAAATAATATTTGTTTGGGAAAAACACAGCGGGGTATCATTATTTTGATAAAAAATATGGCAGGTCATGTTAACAGGGACGCCACTGATGAACATTAAGAAATCCTTCATCATGGGAAAAAAAAAATTTTTATGCGTACTTTGCATGAAATATTGGGGAAGAACTGATTTTTTTGTTAAATTTCAACATCCTGTATCTCAGATATAAAGAATTTTTCTTAAAATCATCCAAGGATTATCGCCCTTTACGATCAGCATTCAATTATGAAACACTCTGTATATCACTTGATGCTTAGTGATTTCAATATGTTTGACGTGATATGAATGCTCCACTGTTTCATTCAAATTGTATCTTCTTGACTTATCTGATATCACTATTGTGATTTTGAGGATGAATATACTATTTATTTATTTAATCGAATATTCCTACAGAGTGAGTCATTGAAAACTAGATATAAGGCTTTCATTCAGTACAGTGGAAATGCTCAGACAGATCCAACTTCATTCAACACGAGGGTCATTAGTCAGTCGGCGGCAATGGATTATCGTTCACTTACCCAAAATTCCGGTATAACAAAATGAGACTTGTGCAGGTCGATTCATTATGCGATCACACACATGGAAATGGAAATCTACAATACGACGGGTTGGTCAAAGTTATATAGAAAACACGAGATTCGCTGATTGATTTTCTTGTGTTTGAAACCACAGTGTGAAAGGATTTTTACAAATTTAAAGCAGCTTTGCTTGAGCCGGAAATTGTATGTTGATGGTATAGTTTTCCCGACGAGTGGATGAAAAGAAGACACCAACAATATTGGGATCAAACTGTCGGGCAAATACACAGCAAAGTCATGGTAGGGCATCCAAACCGGACCCTGACGGCTGACCTTCTGAACCTGAACAGAACGAAGGCTCGTATAATAATAGGTCTGTTGACTGGACACTGCGGCCTAAGAAACACCTAAACACCATGGGAGTACGCAGGGAAACCGTGGAGTGTAGGCTATGTGATGAAGAGGAAGAAACAGCCTCTCATATTATCTTCGACTGTGACGCCCTAAGTAGTAGGCGACACAGAACCTTTGGAGAGATCAGCCCGGAAACAGGCATGAATCCGAAGAACCTTATTAACAGGCTACTAAACCTAATTGAAGGCACAAACCTGTTTGAATGAGAAACCACTGACGACAGAGTGATACAATAGACCCCAGCTGGTCGCAGTGTCAAGGGAAGCTAAGTGCCAACCCTGTCTCAGGCTCGTCAGCTTTCAACCAACCAACCAACCAACCATAGTTTTCCCAATATCAATTGCAGAAGCATAAACAAGTCTTGCGGCGAAATCCTGTGAGCAGCAGTGGCGGAGATAACTAATTTTATTTAGATATTTTAATATCCTAAAACGTATTTCGATCGGCACACACCAAGACCACAGACGCTACTGGTTTTTAATCTTTCAGAGCTATTAAAACACAAATATAACGCGTGATTTATGACCTCCCATCGTATAGACACACCTGCCAGCATTGATGTCCGACTTGATTGGCCCAGACGAATCGGTTGTAGAACAGACAGCAGTCACTCAAGTCCACGTTGACCAGCGGACTCTTTGTGCCGACGGAGACTGTATACAAGTAGTAAAGATTATTTTTCGTTCCGTTTCTTCGCATATACGCTCGTGTTAGCGAAGTGAGTTTTTATTTGCTCCCTATAGAAACAGCTTCTGCAATTGATATTGGATGGACTATACTTTTGACTACTGCACAACATTTTTCTGGCAGTTGTTCACCATACATGGCTGCCTCTGCCAAGACATACACCATACTGTTCTACTAATAGATTCAACCACAAACCCGATGAAGTAATCTGTGGTGGTTTTAGCAACAGAGGCAATCAGTGAAGTTATCAACTGGTTTTCACGCAGCGAACAGTTTCCATTCATTTTGGTCTACTATATACTTTATATGAAGAATCATATTTTTTTATCTTTCCGTTTTCCTTCATAATTCAACATTATATATGTACGATCTTGAACGAACCCTATATTTTGAATTGAAGATGAATTTATTCTATACAGTATAGTATAAAAAAGTGAAGCTTCGATTAAAATGAAAGTTGAAGGGTACAGTGATCCTGGGAGGCAGAATTATATTTGGCAATTAATACAGATGACATTCGATTTGAATGGTTGGTTTGCCCCAAGGGAATGATTAGAACTATTTTCGGCCCTGGGCCATAGGCAGAAAATCTTGTATTGATGCATTCTTACAAATGTGCCAATACGAGATTTTCATTGACTTGATAAAAATTCTCGCGATATATATATATATATATATATATATATATATATATATATATATATATATATATATATATATATATATATATATATATATATATAAGAACCCCATTTAATTTTATTTGAATGTTGCGTTGGATTGGTTTCCAACGGCCGGGTAGTTACTGAGAACACCCGTTTCCTTTGTTTTATTAGCATATGTTCAGCATATCACACAAAATTTCAATCAGTCTGAAATGAAAAAATGAATCCCATTTATTCGAATTGATTGAAAATTCCATTCAACTGAATTAATTATCAAATATTCTGAACTTCTTTGTGAAAGACGTTGCTTTCCAAGAAATTTTGGCAGTATGCAAATATCGAATTTCATCCATATTTAGGCCTTTATGGCAAAAAAATCATTACTATGAAGTTAATGGAGGGATCAGCTATGCACCGCAGTCAAATCCCAGCGACGTTCTGAATAATCTACATACTTTTACATAATTGATCAGTTTGTTGGTGATGCCAATAAGAATCCCCAGAAAATATAGATTCATCAATGAGAAAATTTCGAATTCGATGATAAAGGCGATGCATTCAGGAGAAAAGGGGAAAACCACGAGTATGTACTAGGGATTTTGTACCATAACTAGTTTATTCAAAGGACTGCGAAATCAAACTGCTGGTCTCATGATCACATCATACGTACATGGCACATTCTCCCAAGTATCAGCACATACTCTGACATATCTGATCATGAGTTTCTGCAACGAATATACCAGGTGAGTCAAAATAAGATCGACAAACTTCGTATTCGAAGTGAAAAGTTCCTATGCCCTTGATTGCCGTAAAGACAAACATCACCTTTCGTTTCCCATCGATATTCCTACCCAAGATAAGAAGAATGTGTCGGAATTCCACAGGTGTCGCTCGCCAGAGATCGGAAAAAAATCATTGAAAAATTCCAAATCTTTCTCTTAATACCGTTATTGTAAGGACAACACTCCTTACCATTACCGACAAACCCAGGAAATTCCGAAAGTGAAATAAAAAAGTAATTGCAGATTTTTTAGACAGCATGTACAAAGTCTTTGGTCGCCTTTCGAAAGGTTTAATCAA
Source organism: Gonioctena quinquepunctata (assembly GCA_018342105.1). Lineage (NCBI taxonomy): Eukaryota > Metazoa > Arthropoda > Insecta > Coleoptera > Chrysomelidae > Gonioctena > Gonioctena quinquepunctata. The sequence continues at coordinate 897,915 of JAFIRS010000223.1, read as the reverse complement.
ACTATGTGGATGAAGAGATGACCGAAAAATATGAGCATCAGGTTATTCGCTCTCTTCATAGAACTAATTTCGTGGATTTTCAACATAGTGTCCCTCAGTTTGTCTGCATAGTCCCTCACCTCTATCTCTTGGTTACTTGGTGTTTTGAGCACCAAGTTCCCTTCCGAAGATAATAATAATAATATTTATTTTCCAATAAGACATAAAATGTATAGGAATAGTCAGTATACATTTCGAGCACTGATGCAGAATATAGTCAGTGGAATAAAAATATAAAGGTCAATATATATATATATATATATATATATATATATATATACATAAATAAACATATACATAAACACACATGCACCTAAATCCACATATTGATAGGATCTCACTAACTATTAACATATTCTTCCACCGAATAGAAACATTTTTCAATCAGGAATTGTTTCAGGGAGCTACAGATTTTTTTTTAATATTTCTTTTTTTTTTAAACTTTCAGGTAAATGATTGAATACGTACAGACCCATAATTGTAAGTGAATTGCCAGAGACCTTGTATTTTGTAATAGGAATGTGGTATTTATTTCTTTGGCGTGTATTTACAGAGTGGAAGTCTCCAGTTAAAACAAATTTTTGTCTATTTTGAAAAATAAAGATGGACAATTCATGAATATAAACAGACATGAGGGTCATAGTGCTCAAATGTTTGAAAAGGTCCTTGCAGGAGTGGGAACTCCACCTATTATTCTTTTTTGTATCGAAAAAACATTTGCCAAAGCATATTCCATACCTAATTCGTGACACTACCTGTGCGTGGCATAGGGCCACTAGCTGAGGTATTTCAAGTATATGTTTGAGGTTCCTGAACATGAAACATATAGAATTCAATATTTTCATTAAGTTTTTACAATGATCTTTTCAACTTAAATTTTCATCGATAATAAGTCCAAGAAAATTGGTTTCATCTGAACTATCAATGGATACATTGACACTCATCTTAATTCTGAGAGGATCACACTTCCTTTGATAGTTATGGAATTTTAAAACTTGGGTTTTCTGAGCGTTCAAATTCAGACTGTTGGTACTGCAACAGTCCTGCATCATTTCTAAAGCTTTTTCTGTATCTATATTCATACGAAATTCATTTTTGTGTGATATTATCAAAGACGTGTCGTCTGCATATATTGTTACATGAACACTTTCTAAGAATTCATCCAGATCATTGGAGTAGAGTATAAATAAAATGGGTCCTAGGATGGATACTTGGGGGACACCAATATTAATGGGTTTACTCTTTGAATTGACGAAGCCAACACTCTCAGACTGGATATTTGGAACACATACGTACTGATGACGGTGTTTCAAAAAGGAGGAAATCCATTCTAATGTTACTCCTCGTATTCCATAGTTATACAATTTCGATATTAACTGATTATGGTTGCCAGAGTCGAATGCCTTGCTGAGATCACAAAAAATCCCAGCAGGGCACTCGCCTGCCTCCAAAAATTCTATGACCTTTTCAAAAAAAGCAATTATGGCAGTATTAGTGGAACGACTGGCTAAAAAGCCATGTTGGTTTTTCGAGCAGATATTGCATCTATACAAAAATGTTAATAGACGGTTGAGAAATGCGTACTCAAATACTTTTGAGAGACTTGATGTTACAGTAATTAGACGATAGTTGTTCATGCCTTTTTGAAGATGGGAATAATTTTTCCAACTTTCAGACATTGTGGAAACTCACCATTCAGAAAGGACATATTCACCAGGTAAGTGAGAGGTTCAATAATATTTTCGAAACAAGCCTTGATTATAAAAAGCGGGATTTCGTCCTGTCCTGAGGAGTGTTTATTTTTCAGCTTAGATTTCAATATTGAGTTCAGTTCGGGGAAGGGGGGATCAGGAAAAAATGAGTACTCATTTATATGTGTCTTGATCTCATTAGGAATGTTACGTTATTTATACTCTGTAGTGGAGCATTTCTAAAAAAAATATTGAATAAATTTGATCAAAAGTCAAGTTGTCTTTTTTTATAATGATTGAATTTTCTTGTTCGTGTTGTTAAGTTCAGATATAACATTCCAGGCCGTTTTATTGACGTTACTAGAATTTGCGATTCTATTTTGGTATTATCTTTTTTTCGAATCTTTTATTAAAACTCCGTGTTCTTTTTTACCTTTTTTGTACTGACTGGGAAGTATTTTTTAAGATGATGTAAATCCTTCAGTTTTATACTGGATTTCTTAATTTCGTCTGTAATCCATTTTTTGTATCGGTCATTATTTTTATCAAAATATTTTTTTAAAGGGAAATGTGTATTGAAATGAAATAGAAAAATATCCATGAATGCACTGAAAGATGGCTCGAGACTTGAGTACTTGAACACATCACTCCAAATTTCTTTTGTGAAAGCATTATTGAAATTGAGAATGGCTTGTTGATTAAAGCTTCTTCTGATTTGAAAGGTTTTTTTACATTTTTCTGATTTCTGTTCAGGAATATCCAACAATACGCTACAGTGATCAGACAAATAATTGTCAACGACACAAACCACCGTGTCGGGTACGTGAAAATGTTATCAATGATAGTCGCAGAATGATGAGTAACTCTCGTAGGTCAGTTCACTACGGGTGTCATATTAAAACTATCAAGAATATGTGAGAGCTTACGAGAGATAACGCTAGCCCTGGTAAGCTCGGTTGAATCGTGCTCTGTATGCCACCAGAAAAAGTGGAAGGTATCTGTCCCAGTCCTGCTGATGTTTTTCTACTACCTTGGAAAGATGATATTCCATAGTTCGGTTGAATCTTTCAACCATGCCATCTGACTGGGGGTGAAGCGCCGTAGTTCTGGTTTTGTTGATACCCATCAGCTCGCAAACTTTCTTGTTCGGGACGGTACTCCAAATCTTGAGAACATGTTGTCCATCAGTGACGTTGCTATTGTGGATGACTCTTGGTCTGGTATGGTATAGGCTTCTACCCATTCGCTGATATACTTCATGGCAACAAGGATGTATTTGTTGATACTACATCTACGATATTCATAGATCTATCTGAAAGAACTGGATTGCCAAACGCTTAGTTGAGGAGGCAGGCCATGAGAGTTCAGATGTGAGACCTCGGTGCCAAATTGTATCGAAAGCTTTGGAGCAAGAAATTTGCCTTGTTTGAAGCATACCGTATATATCTCACGCAGGCAAACAAGTCCCCTGAAGTCCTCTGGTGGCGAAAATCATATCTCGAGTTTGATATTGATGGCACTTTCATTACTAACGGATAGACAAAATCAAATAAAAACTTGTGAAATGATTATTTTAGTGTCAAAGAATCAATGAGATATGTGGAACTCCAACCCAAAGCAGGTGAAACATGAAATATTGAAAACTGTAATATCCTTCATAAATCTCTTGTACACGCCAATTTCACTATTACCTTTCACGTATTCCCACTCCCACGAATAATGAATCGTGACATCCCTCAAATCGATGGATGACCTGGGAAACGTACGTTTCAATTCACAACTTCGATTGAAATGTATTTGCGGATGCGAAAGCGGAGGGTCAGAGGTAAGCTAGTTTCGCTAAGTAGCAATGTAGTTAGTTCAGTGGAAACTTTGACTAGAACCAACTCGTAGCTCTTTATCTATTTATTATAATGTCAGAAACGAGCACGTGGCTTTGATAAAGGTGGAGGGAATTATACATGACATTAATTTGAACAAAGGATATGAGAGTTATTGAAATTTATCTTTCAGTTGCAGATGATTCCAAATCTGATTTCATGAACTTTATGTTCAAATCCACGAAGATATCAAGACTTCCTTTAGTTTCAATTCTTTTATTAGAATCGACGTTTATTAGGTGTTGTTTGGTAAATTTTTCACGATTCATTTTTTTCTTCCCAAAAATAATGATTAATCTCGATTGGGCTCGTGATCCCTGGTTAACGAATGCTTCCGACAACAATGAAGCCAATTTTTGCCAATAAAATCAAATCTGAGATTTCCATAAATTACTGGAACATAACTCTCGTTCCGGAGTAAATCAATGCGGATAATAATACGATGTGCTTTTGGAATTTTTATTTCATCCGATATAAATTTCCATTATATCTCCTATAGCAGGAAATTCGTGAAACCGAGTTTCTCAATTTCATACGTAATTGGAAGTGCTATCGGGGTTAAAGGAATAAACTCTACTATATGAAACCCAGGCTGTTTCAACTCCAAAACTTGCTGCTCAAAATTAGGGCGTTTTTCATCGGAAGAATGAATACATCTCTACCCGAAGTTGCAGATTTCTACGAGGCATGAAATATTTATACATTTTCTAATTGGGAGCAGTAGTAGACAGTGGACTGTTTAACTTTCAGAATCTTCATGAATTGCTCAGAATGTGGATCTAATGAAAATTATGTCAGATGAGATTAGATTCCTGGAAACAAACTTGATTTGCCAATATTGCGATAAACGGCAAAAACACTTTGAGCACATATTCTTACACATTTCTCTCACTATCATGTATTACTAAAAAAATAAAAAAATAAAAAAATAAAGAACCCTACTGCGTGAAAAGTTAGCTTGAAAAAAGATTGAAACAAGATGAGCAGAAAATATTGATAGAAAATTATGTTTTAAGAGGTTAACTATGAAACTTTTTTTTTGGCATGCGAGTGAAATGCTCATTTAGCCAGACCCTATTATGAATAATTCTCATTTTACTTTTTGTGTAGGTGATTATATATATATATATGTATATATTGTATATATGTAGGTGATTATATATATATATATGTAGGTGATTATATATATATATATGTAGGTGATTATATATATATATGTATATATTGCTTATATCATTTATAATTAGTAATGTATAATTATTTCTTAGGCCTGGTTTCTTTATCTCATCTCTAGGAACAAGGTCACACTCTTCTCGTCCTGGGGTCGATCAGGACATTTATGTACAGACAACACAGGTAGACCGCTGATAGGAAGGTTCATCAACAATAGGATAAACACAGAGGTGTACAAGATTTCTTACCAGAAGATAATCAATAATTATGAATGGGAAGAATATCGAGGGGACTGGTAAACAAAATGGAAGACATTTAATGTACATAGCCCTCAGACAGAAATGTTAACCGTAGACACGTGTTTCGGGCTCTCGGCCCTCATCAGTACGGTGAGGAAGTGCAAGGATGAACAACACTTGGTAGAAAACGACAAATCAACCACAAATGTGCGGCTGGCTTCTGTTTGTTGACTCCGTTGATTTGTAGTTTTCTACCAAATGTTGTTCATCCTTGCACTTCTTCACCGTACTGATGAGAGCCGAGAGCCCGAAACACGTGTCTGCGGTTAACACTTCTCTCTGAGGACTATGTCCATTAAATGTCTTCCGTTTTGTTTACCTCGATATTCTTCCCATTCATATCTATAATCCTGGACTCGGATGTCACGCAGGTAGCTCACTCTTATGGTGACCAAAAACAAATCAAAGACAGGCAAAAACCAACCTTGGGAAAATCCAGAGGCTTGCCTGTCTCTGTATCACGGGTGCAATGAATAGCATTCCAACAGCTGCAATGGAAATCATCCTAAACCTCGAAACCTTTGACTTACATGTCATTGGAGAGGCCAGGATGAGTGCATACAGATTGAAACAAAAAACTGGAGAATCCGAACAACTGGACATACCAGAATCACTCATGTAATCAACATCGAAGAACTCGAAATGATTTCAGACTACATGCAACCCCTATAGTCATTCGAAAAACCATTCGAAACACGAATTGATGGATCTGGATGGGCCCCGAGTATAGAATCACAATCAACTGCGGACATAGTCTGGTATACAGACAGTTCAAAGACAGTTGAAGGAACGGGAGCAGGAATACATGGGGTAAGGCCAAGAAGGGATTACATAATACCACTTGGCAAATGCTCCACGATATTCCAAGCTGAAACACATGCTATCATGGTATGCATTCAGAAGAATCTAGAAAGTGGTTATAGGAAAAAACACATCTACATTCTATCTGACTGTCAAAGTGCTATCAAAGCACTCAACTCTATACAGATAAAGTCCAAACTGGTCTGGGACTGCCTCCAGAACCTCATCGAGCTGGCAAAACACAACAAGGTCACCTTGATGTGGGTGCCAGGTCATAGAGGCATTGATGGCAACGTCAAAGCGGACCAGCTAGCTAGACAAGCATCTGAAACGCTATTCACAGGGCCAGAACCTGTACATGGGATTAGCAAAAACCGATGCAGGACCCTGATCGACGAGTGGATAAAAAGAAGACACCAACAATATTGGGATCAAACTGCCGGGCAAATACACAGCAAAGTCATGGTAGGGCATCCAAACCGGACCCTGACGGCTGACCTTCTGAACCTGAACAGAACGAAGGCTCGTATAATAATAGGTCTGTTGAGTGGACACTGCGGCCTAAGAAAACACCTAAACACCATGGGAGTACGCAGGGAAACCGTGGAGTGTAGGCTATGTGATGGAGAGGAGGAAACAGCCTCTCATATTATCTTCGACTGTGACGCCCTAAGTAGTAGGCGACACAGAACCTTTGGAGAGATCAGCCCGGAAACAGGCATGAATCCGAAGAACCTTATCAACAGGCTCCTAAACCTAATTAAAGGCACAAACATGTTTGAATGAGGAGCCACTGACGACAGAGTGATACAATAGACCCCAGCTGGTCGCAGTGTCAAGGGAAGCTAAGTGCCAACCCTGTCTCTGGCTCGTCAGCTTTCAACCAACCAACCAGGTAGCTATAGCTGCCTCCGTGATGACGTTGGTTGGAGTGCTGGGTCTGCTAACCAAAACCATAAATGTGCGGCTGGCTTCTGTTTGTTGACACCGTTGATTTGTCGTTTTCTACCAAGTGTTGTTCATCCTTGCACTTCTTCACCGTACTGATGAGGACCAAAAGCCCGAAACACGTGTCTACGGTTAACACTTTTCTCTGATGTCCATTAAATTCCTTTCGTTTTATAATCTATAATTCAATTCGAGTTTCAATGACGAATTGTATGAGTTGGTAAATATTTTTTTTGTTTAGTCCAAGAAGGTAGGATAAATTAAAGGGAATTGGAACTTTCTCATTCAATATGTTGTTATATAATTTATTACTTTCATTTGTGTATTTTTGGCATCTAAATAATATATGATTCAGGTCTTCCTCGCATACATTACATAATGTCGAATTCACTGTTCCTATACGATGCATATGGAATGTATAACATGCATGTCCTGTTTGAGTCTTATTATTGTGACAATCTGTCTTCTACTATAATTGAAATTTTGAAACCAATATGTTTTCAAAATGCTTGATTGTATGCATGTATATTGGGATGAGTGGCTTTTGCAATAATTTCTCCAGTAGTTTTCCCATTCCTTCATCATAACTATTAAACTTGATACTCTTCTTTAATTTAACAATGGAAATATATTATTGCCTCCGACTGCGTGAGATTGTTTACAGTATTAAGTTTAATAATAATAATAATAATGTTCACTGTCAATTTCAATTCATACATAAAAAAATACAAGACATTGATTAAATAGTTTAATCACTGAAGCAGTAAGAGATTCACCGCTTGTTTGTGATGATTCGATGTTGTTAAATCCTAAAAATTATAATTAATCTATAATATTTTAATAATGAAATTCCGATAAAATGAATCAGTTAAAAAAACCTATTTGATGTACCAAAGAAGAAATTACCAGATTTCTATTCCTCAGAAACATTTGAAATGATAATGTATTACAAATGTAACAAAAACGAAATAGAAACCGAAATAAACCAACTAACGAGCAAATTAACCAATTACTGATGTACCAAGATAACTTTTTCACAATATGGCATCTGGTTGTCGCCTTATTGAATTTTCATTACTATAATGTCTTTAGTGACACTCGCAAGATTAAGACAATTCGAATCATCAAAATCGGCCCACGCGTTAGGTCTCTAAAGCGTCACAAAGGAACAAACATAAGGCTGATAAACACATTTGTATTTATATATACTAATATTAGAAAGTGGTGAAATTTGTTTGTTCTGGAACCACTGAACCGATTTCCTATTTTTTTCACTAATAAAAAGCTAAACTATCCCCGAGTAATACAATTAGTTTGGAAATTGATATTTGAGCTCTTTGTTACAAATAAAAAAATAAGGGTTTCAATGTTTTTGGAAATTCAACCCCTAAAGGGGTGAAATGGGTGGTAACAGTTTGTATGTGGGTTCCGTTAGTTTTGAAGTCATGGAAATGATATTTGGGCTCTTCTTTTCAATAAAAAAAGTATCAGGTGAAATTTAAGGACATTTCAGAAAGCTGGCAACACTGCTTGGGCGATTGTATGAGGACAAACCACGCGATAACACGATGACTGTACCGACGATTAATAAATCAGTGCGTATGGGGTTGCCAGTTATCACTTTTTGACATACATTTTGATATGTTAGGTTCTCACGTCCAGAGGATTTATTATCGTAGTTTTTTTCACGAGCAGTCGGACAATTTGAGAACACAACAACACTCTCAATCTACAATTTTATTGCCAACGTTTCGGCAAGAAATCTCGCCTTCTTCAGGGCTACAAATAATATGGAGAACGTAATTAAAAAAATTACACAATTGAAAAACCAGTTATTGTTGATGTATAAATACAGAGACACTATGAATAGGAGACCGATACATAAATATATGGTGATAAGATAGGTACTACTGTTGACGGTGTCTAGCTTATCACCATATATTTATGTATCGGTCTCCTATTCGTAGTGTCTCTGTATGTATACCTCAGATCAATAAGTAAACCCTAGATAGGCCCGATGCTAAATTTACATTGCAATGTTTTGAACCGAACATAACTTCGGCGGGACGTGTAATGTTTTGTGTATAAGATAGACGAACCAAAACAAAACATCTCTTGCTCAGTGCCGTGCCGTTTTAAGGGGTTCAAAACAGTATTTTTAATCCACTTCAATTAGGGTTCACTTGTGTACATGAGTATGTTTGTCCTTCACATGTCCGATTTACTTGAAATTTGTCATGCCAGCAAAAAGGTTTCCATGGAAATACAATTTGGTATTTCTATGATAAAAATTCGAAATTAAAAACAAAATGTATCATTTATGGTCTGATTCAACACTAAAAGTATTCTCTAAATCACCTATAACAAATTTCATGACAAAATTCAAAATGACGGCTGCAATTTTATTATTGTCTGATTTAGACCAAAAATGGTCATCTAAGTATTTTATGAGTCGCGGATTAGAAACTCTCATGGAAATAAAAAATGGCGGCTGATTTCTTTCATTGCAAGCTTTTATTTAACTCCACATTTGTATGTATGTTCAGTTTAAATCTTGTAAGTGAATTTCAATCCACTTCTAGTTGTCCGATTAACGTGAAATTTGGAAGGTGTTCATAATTCCGGTAACAATGCATTACTGAATTTTTGCTAGAAGAAAAATCAATATGGTGGACGAGTTTTGGGATTATGGTTCGATTCTATTCAAAATTGGTATGTGGAGATTTTCAGGGACAGGGATAACGAATTTTTTGTCAAAATTCATAAATTCACGATGGCGGCTCTAATATGGCGACAAGTTTTGTGGTTATAGCCCGATTTCAATAAAAATTGGTATATGGGGGTTTTTGGTGTCGGAGATCATGATGTTCTCGTCAAAATCCATTGATTCAGATGGGCGGCTCTAATATGGCGACCAGTTTTGATGATTATAGCCCGATTCCATTCAAAATTAGTTTGGGGGTTTTTGGGGTCGGAGATCATGATGTTTTCGTCAAAATTCATGAATTCACGATGGCGGCTCCAAATGGCGACAGTTTTGTTGTTATGGCCCGATTTAATTCAAAATTGGTATGTTGGTTTTTTTGGGGTCGGAGATTAACAATTTTTGTCAGAATTCAATGAGATGACAGATTACATGAATGACTAGAAAGAATTGAATAAAAAGGATTGAAAATACATTTTTGGGACAAGCTTTCATACCCATGCACTGAAAAGGAAAAAATAATGTCTTTGTTCGATCTAGATTATTCTGATAGTAGCAGATTAAAAAGCTTGCCGCGAATATTAAATAGGTATTCTTTCGCGGTAAGATTTTGAATCCGCTACTCAGAGAATAACCTAGGTCAAACAATTGAAGAAATAATTTTTTCCTTTTTAGTGCATTTATATAAAAGCTTGTCTTATTTTTTTATACTCAATTTCAACTCAATTTGAGTATAGAGGACTGGATGGCATGAAAGTAGTAAAATATGACCTCAGAGGATTAGGTATAGCTTGTTGTACAAGTACTCTGCGTGAATTCATAGCTATGCATTTTACAACTTCAAATGACTTTAGCACTGCAGGCCAAAACCTCTCAAAGTTTGGAGAACAGCTTTATTGCAGATAAATATTTGCATAACACGAAGTAAACAATATATATGTATATTTTTAAATTATTCATTATAAAGAAAATTCATCAAGTATAAAATTCAGTTTTTTGTATGTATTGAATAATAAAAGCGATGGACAATAAAAGTGTTTACATTTCTGCTATGTGCAGAATTTATCTGGGAACAATACTTTATTATTAAAAGCTCAACAGGTTATGATCCTATTATAGTGCGAAAAAATCACATATGCATGTATGAGTAAAAATATTAATGGTCAGTACAATTTCAGAATTACATAAAAATATTATTTTTAATACATATATAACATCATTAACATTCATTTGTATATCTACTGGACTAAATAAAATATATACATACACTTAATTTGATGTAAAATTTTTAAAACTTGGGAATAAATATCATCATTGTATACCTCACACTTAACAATTTGTATGCACTAAATAAACATAAAATATGAGAAAAGATTTTGCTTGATTAATATTTCTCATACATTGTTTTTAACAATGATTCAAAATTATATATTGAAAAAATACCAATTCTAAATTGTTTAGTATTATCCAGAATAAAAATAAGTAGGTTATCTGAAAGTTTTTCACCTCATTTTGAACATATCAGCTTATAAGTTCATTGTTTCAGAAGCTGTAGAGGTAGTTGATGATGCGGGAGATCTGAAAAAAATCATGATTAAACTATTTGAGGCTTACTATTACTTGACCGGCCTCCCCAGTTGCCAAGTATTGTAATCGTGCAAAAAAAATCAGCTATGAGACACCCCAGAACTTGACCGGCACGGCCTCGGGAGAATGGGGTAATTTTAAAATAAAACATTTTTCGGGCTGTACGAAGTCAATTTTATCGGACAATTCAACAGACAATTCACCGGTCAACTGACCAAGTGAGATATTTGACCTCAGTCATTCGAGTCCTGCACCGAACGCAGGTTGTCCTTGTCAAAGCCCGGATGAGCGGCCGTCACGGATGGTAACGCCCAGGAGAAAAATTAAACATTCGTAGAGCCAGACTGGGAAACGGTGGAATGTTCCAACGCAGACTTATTTTGATTTTTTTGTTGTGTTTCTCCCTGCCGAATTTAGTTCTAACCCATCGGATAGATTTTGAATCACTGAATGACAAAGTTATAAACTTTGCCATTTTTTTATTTTTGACAGATGTCAGTTGGAGAAATAATTTTGACTGTTCTGAATACAGTTTCTCAAGGGCTTTCAGATGACTTATTGCAAGTCAAGTTCGGTGCGCCATAGTTTCTGTCATTTTTCAATAGTGACACTTACGTTTGACAGATGAAAGCAAAAAACTAATGGTCGCATTCGGGGCATAAACTGTATCTTCATACCAATTTTCAGCTCGGTTGGTCAAACTGATCGGTAGTTATTGGGAAGAATATAGACAGACAGAGAGACAGGGGGACCTCAAAACGGATATTTGCGTCGATATCTTGTTTTTTTTTCGCACAATTACATTACTGGGCTGGTCAAGTATAAATCAAGATATCAACAGAAATATCCGTTTTGAGGTCCTCCGAGATGATTAAAACCATTTCCTGAGTGAAGTCTTTCTGTTTGTAATCTTCCATGATAACTGCCAAACCATTTGACCAATCGTGCTGAAATTTGGTATAAAGATACAGTTCCTGTCCCGAATGCGACAATTAGTTTTTGGATGTCATCTGCCAAAGCCAAACGGAAGTATCACTATTATAAAATGACAGAAACTATAGCGCACAGAACTTGACTTATGTCATTTGAAAGCCCTTGAAAAACTGTATCCAGAACAGTCAGAATCATTTCTCCACTGACATCTGTCAAAAATAAAAAAAAGGCAAAGTTCAAAACTGGGGTCAAATATTTCTTGGTCAATTGACCGGTAAATTGACTGATGAATTTACCGATCAAATTGACTTCGTACAGCCCTAAAAATATTGTATCAATGTTTTATTTCAAAATAACCTTATTCTTCCAAGGCCCGTACTGGTCGTCAAGTTCTGGGGTGTCCCACAGCTGATTTTTAAATTATATAATTTGAATTCCAATTAGTTATTATTGAATTTTACCTCATTAAAAAAAATCAGTATTCAAGTTTCTCGTGGCATCAACCTTTTCAGGGGCAGATGAAGTTGATGATGACGGAGATCTGAAAAAAATAATACATTATTTCAGATGTCAGTATTTGGCTAGGAAAGAAATATTATAAATTTTTTCAGAAGTATCTACGGTCATAACTTGTATCTATGTATCTATGAAACATAAAATATGTGTCAATACATTTCTTTATATTACATACAATAATTGTTTTTCTATTTCATTTTATAATGTGGATAGTTGAAAATTCTTTGTGATATTACCTCATCTCACTGAGTATTTTCGGTCAGGTTCGGGCGTATTTTGTGGTGTACACTCCATTGAAATCTCAATTTCTAGAGTCTAGGGTCGATGCTGAAAAAAAATTATGATTCAAATCTATAAATGTGAATATACATAATTACCAGTAAAATATGTATTGAATTAAAAACTTCTTGTTTGATTTCGGGTATGGATACCATAAACAGCAAATTAACAAACTTTTAAAAATTTTTATCACCTATATTATGGATTTTCAAGATAATAGCCCAAGTGCCAAGGCGTCTGGGCTATAATAGTCTTCTCAACCATGTTTATATATAATTTTTTCACTACTCGCAATACTAGTATTACAAAAACAAAAATATGATTACCTAATGTTTATTCAGTTAATATCATGACGCCATATCCAGAAGTAGGCATATATAAGTACAAACGAATGATAAAATGAACTGCTATTTCAAATATTCAGTAAAATTGACTGAGGGATGTGGCACAAATTGCAAATGTATTAGTAGAAGAATAGGCGACTAACAGAATTCAGTTTTGTTTTCAATGTTGATCTTTGTGATAAAATAATTAATAAAAAACATTTTCACTGGATTAAAAAAATATGTGATATATATTTTACTGATAACAACATATATACCAGTAGGTTGTTATACTCCTTATTTAATGTCAAACCAATGAGGTGGGCAAAATATTCAGTTAGTGGTTAGTTCATATTATTCACAAACAATATCCTTAAAATCCTGGTTGGTGGTCCAAAATCACCCAACCCTGGAATAATGATTGCAAAAAACCTTTATAGGAACAAATTCCAAATATAATTAGTCAAATTCTCCTGATTTCTTCGCTATTTCTTGAACTTCAATCATAAATATTTTGCCGAGCTCAACATGTAAATGGGCTGTTAATGATTGTATACAACTGTACTCACTGTACTAACACATACCTTTTAACTGCTTGTACATCAGGAATGGCATCAGGTCTTGAACATGTTCTCCCTTGAGGCTTTTTAATAATCTGGGCTTTGGAAAAATGAACAGAACATATAAAAGAAAATTTTTTTAGGCTCAGTGGGTCTAATTCAAGAGCATCACATTATACTTGTAGTTTTTCCTTATCAATGGGGAATCTGTGAATAAATTATCATTATTAGTACTCTATCTTGTTAAAAACACCACTACAAAATTAAATTCTACTTTAAAAATTCGTTCGCATTCGACGCCACTGTAAGCTTACCTGTGGATTGTTTGTTTACAATAGTTTGTTTTGCGAACAAAGCAGTATTTCGACATTTTGCACCACTAAACCACTTCACACGTATAGAGAGTATTTTAAATGTCAGTAAAACCAAGGAACTATTCTTTTATGAAAATGAAAAACCACTATAACACATAAACACACCGGAATTATCTAAATTTTACTTTACGTCAAATACGTCAAAGCAAATGGCCGATGGTGAAGAAAACAGGGTTGCCAAAAATGGTTCAACTTATCGAGGCTTCCTACAAATTTCGGAGTGTCTTATGATTTAACTGTTGAAAATTATATTCGTTCTACCTAGAAAAAATATTTTTGAACCTTGTTCAGAGTTGATTGACCTTACCGCCTTATATAAAATTCAGATGAATAAATATAATAATATATAATGTGTATCACTACATATACACTCTTGTACATTCTATAAATTATGTCCATCTGACAACAATGATTCGGTATTTGTAAACAGTAGATGGTAAATAAAAACACAGTTATCTCTGCATCAACCCATAGGTTGTTTACGTAGCATCAGGCCTATCTAGGGTTTACTTATTGATCTGAGATGTATACCTACATCAACAATTACTGTTTTTTTAAAGGGTATTTTTTAAAATTATGTTCTTTATATAATTTGTAGCCCTGAAAAAGCCGAGATTCCTCGCTGAAATTGTAGATTGAGAGTGTTGTTTTTCTCAAATTGTCCGACTGCTCGTGAAAAAAACTACGATATTACATTTTGATATTGGAAAAACCGGTGAGTAAGGAAAATATTTAGTAGAACTTTTTTGTTATGAAAGTTGTGATATAGGTACACACTCCCTAAAATAAACGCATTATTCTCGATGACATCCTGTATATTGCGCCTGATTTGAATGGCATTGTTTCCCAGATTTTTTAAATAAATCTGTTCGTTTGAGGCTACTATCATCATGATCTACTTTCGTTCAGTTATGGTATACTGGGCGGTATAGAAAAAATCATCAATTACCAAAATGCTTACATAACGAGCCCTTAACGGAAATTGAGCCACATTGTCATATCCGTTAGACCATAACGGCGATGTTTATTTTACTGCGAATTCTGGTAATCAAAAAGGGAATTTATCCATCTAGCTGCGGTTTTAAATGTCATCGAGTAAGCCACGGATGTCATCTAATTAAAACCAGATAATTTTATAAAGATTGTGTATAATTGTATCCAAGCATAACATTATTATATAAATTTCAGTGTGTAATTGGTATCATGAATATTAACAAGTATTTCATTAGTTCTATGCATTGATAATTTAAGATTATTATCCTTTCTCAATTAAATTAAGTGGCGTTTGAACGTTGGCTGCACTGCAGAGCTAATACTCGTTATTAAGCGATATCTGGTACATTGAAAACAGCTGAGGTCATGCCATTATTCAAATTGGGACTAGTTTCCATTTGATTCAAATAAGGGCAGAGCTATTTCATCCCTGATTTAGTCATAGCTCAGTAAAAGTGATCTTCTAATCATCATAATGTATAATAAGGGAAGACCATTTAGGTGGTGTAATTTTGTCACCGAGAAAAACGATCCAAATGAATGATATGCTAAGAATCCGCATTGTCATTATATATTATTCCAAACGATACTATATTATATATCTCGGAAAATGAACATGAGAAAATGTAATTCCCAACTAAACGAATGGTGGTCATGAACAATTTTTTTCAAAAAGATTGGTGGGGATGCAAACTTCCACTTTTCGATCCAAAACGCTCTGCAGGTAGCACAGTTAAGCCGGGATCCAATGGCGCGTAAAGTGGCACTCCTCGCGCCAAACTTGCCAGTTCACGCGCCGTCGGATAGGGCAGGCTTGGCGATCTTCGGTCGGCGCGGTGAGTCCCGTCCAGCGTTGCCACATCTAGTAGATTTCTACTTTTTTGGTAGATTTTCACCCTTTTTCAGAAAATTTTAGTAGGCACATTTTCTTTAGTAGATTTTGGTAGATTTCAATATATAACTTTCAATAATGTAAAAATGCCATTAATAATACAAGTATTGTAAAAATTATTTTAATCAATCATTTATTCACTTTAATTTCTATGTTGGTAGACGTGTAACATGGTATTTTTATTCATTTGGTTGCAATATGAATAATTCCTTTAATGTTGAAGAATTTTTGGCATAAAATAAGCTTTTTAAAAAACAATAATAAAAAACTTAAATACGAAAATATTTGCAAATTCGCAAAACAAATGCTTTCTTTGCCAGTTTCGAACGTAAAATGTGAAAGGATACTCTCCGAATTTAGTAGAGTTAAAACCGACGATCGAAACAAAGTTTTTTTATGAAAAACGTTTCTGCTTTAATACATGCCAAAGAAGGTCTGAGGGATGTTGGATCTTGCACAAATTTTCAACCCGATTTAACAATAATTAAGCTTATGGACGATGAAACTCTGTATAAAAATCTCAAGTGTAAAGGTGACGAAATTTAAGATCTTTATGTCTTTACTTCTAGTTTTAATTTAAAAAAAAAGAGTCAGTTCCGGCGTTTTTTTGTTGTGCTAGTTTTAAGATTTATATGTTTAGGTTTAGTCAATGAATAAATAATTAGACCAATTAACCATGGCAATTCATTAATCCCCAACCTCCAATTCCCTTCTTATTTTCAGCTTTTTTTGTAAAGTAGATTTTTGGTATTTTTTTTATTTTTCAGTAGATTTTAGTAGATTCAAGCAAAAATAAAAGTAGATTCGCCAAAATAAATGTGGCAACGCTGGTCCCGTCGTCTGTCGGTGAATGAACACGTCTGAAACCGCGTGCCGTGGTAACTTTCACCATGGTGTGGTCGAACGAAGTAGTGTTGGTTGGTTGGTTAAAAGCTGACCAGCCAGAGACAGGGTTGGCACTTAGCTTCCCTTGACACTGCGACCAGCTGGGGTCTATTGTATCACTCTGTCGTCAGTGGTTCCTCATTCAAACAGGTTTGTGCCTTTAATTAGGTTTAGAAGCCTGTTGATAAGGTTCTTCGGATTCATGCCTGTTTCCGGGCTGATCTCTCCAAAGGTTCTGTGTCGTCTACTACTTAGGGCGTCACAGTCGAAGATAATATAAGAGGCTGTTTCCTCCTCTTCATCACATAGCCTACACTCCACGGTTTCCCTGCGTACTCCCATGGTGTTTAGGTGTTTTCTTGGGCCGCAGTGTCCAGTCAACAGACCTATCATTATACGAGCCTTCGTTCTGTTCAGGTTCAGAAGGTCAGCCGTCAGGGTCCGGTTTGGATGCCCTACCATGACTTTGCTGTGTATTTGCCCGACAGTTTGATCCCAATATTGTTGGTGTCTTCTTTTTATCCACTCGTCGATCAGGGTCCTGCATCTGTTTTTGCTAATCCCATGTGCAGGTTCAGATGCTTGTCTAGCTAGCTGGCCCGCTTTGACGTTGCCTTCAATGCCTCTATGACCTGGCACCCACATCAAGGTGACCTTGTTGTGTTTTGCCAGCTCGATGAGGTTCTGGAGGCAGTCCCAGACCAGTTTGGACTTTATCTGTATAGAGTTGAGTGCTTTGATAGCACTTTGACAGTCAGATAGAATGTAGATGTGTTTTTTCCTATAACCACTTTCTAGATTCTTCTGAATACATACCATGATAGCATGTGTTTCAGCTTGGAATATCGTGGAGCATTTGCCAAGTGGTATTATGTAATCCCTTCTTGGCCTTACCCCATGTATTCCTGCTCCCGTTCCTTCAACTGTCTTTGAACCGTCTGTATACCAGACCATGTCCGCAGTTGATTGTGATTCTATACTCGGGGCCCATCCAGATCCATCAATTCGTGTTTCGAATGGTTTTTCGAATGAGTATAGGGGTTGCATGTAGTCTGAAATCATTTCGAGTTCTTCGATGTTGATTAAATGAGTGATTCTGGTATGTCCAGTTGTTCGGATTCTCCAGTTTTTTGTTGGCCTCTCCAATGACATGTAAGTCAAGGGGTTCGAGGTTTAGGATGATTTCCATTGCAGTGTTAGAATTTTTATCCCTCGATGAAGCCGAGCCGATTATTTGGAACCCACGGGATCCAAAACATAAAAACAGGAATTTAATTAATGATGCCTGGAAGCGAATTGAAGAGCAAATGAGTATATATTATTCAAATTTTCACCGCCAACACTGCCGGCGTCCAACAGACTGCAACCGCTGCGTGTCCACGTCTGAAACCGCGATCCTACATGCGCCGTGGGAACGGCTTGACACATTTCGTTGCGCCAACATTGACACTCAACCCTCAATCCAGGATTGCCACTCCACGCGCCGTTGGATCCCGGCTTTTGAGTTGCAGGCGTATAGCAGTGATGTGCGCCTATGTCGGCATTCGTTTTCCACAGGCGTATGATTTATTTATTAACTGTGATTTGTTGTGTTGTAATGAGGATGAATATGGAATATCCTCTGGAAGAATGGGGTTTCATGGATTTATTCGATTTATTTAAAGTATATAAGTATTATAATTGTTTTTTTTGTTTGTGTCTGTTTCACTGTAGGTATACTAGATCAATTCATTATCGTTGAACTAAAAAATTCACAGAAGAGTGTATAATGTATATATTGCATGATCAGAATCTAATTTCACCATATATCACGTGTTGCATATTCGTACATATCAAGGTGTCGTTTGTAGCCTTGGTTGGCCACAGAAGGTACAGTGTCACAACGAGAAATGGTTTGCGAAACCAATCAGTGGATCGTGTTATGTTTCGAAGTTATGGTTTTTATGTTGGTGCAGTTTTTGTGGACAACACCATTCATCATATATCAAGCCATACTTTGACCTGCAATAGTTTATTGGCCCTTCCAATGAACACAAATTGTAAAAAAAATAAAAAATTGTTTTTAACCGCTTTCTTAGTTGTTTGACCAACCCTCAGAAGTTAATGAAAACTTGTACGAGTTAAGATCACGGGGACCTTACCTTTTATAGTGGGATCCGAAACCACTCTTGGGACCTTGACAAAATTTTTCACCAGCTGCGGGAATCGAACCCGCGCCAGGTGGAAACAGTTGACACAAGACCGACGCTCGTTCCACTGAGCCACAAGCCCCAATTACTAATAGGTATTATAAACATAACCTGGTTGATTTGCTGTGAATGTTTTGTATATCCTGAAAACATCCAGGCTCTAAAATATAGCAGAGGTTTTGATGTTTGATGTGAAATAATCTAAAAGTGTAAGAAAGGTTTGTTTCTTTCGATTATTGACACATTTGCCATTGGCCAATTCAGACTATGGTCGAATTATTCAAAAAAATGCACCAGCTATTTTTCGTTTGCATGACGGGTTAGGGGAAAATTGCAGGGGAGAAACTAGCTCTGCATATGAATATATGAGGAAGCTTTCAATTTGATGGATGATGATAATTTGAAGGAGTTATTTATTATCCAGGGAAAATGTGTTTGATAGTTACTATATACAGAGGGTGAATCATTCAAAACTAGCAGCTAAAAATCACAAATTTTTTGGTTATTTATTTTTATAGTTGGTAAATGAAAATTTATGATAACGTTGAATTAAACTATGACTAAAATAATCGAATATTGTAATTTCATCTGTTTTTCAGATTAAATGTTACCCTGTTGATGTTGATGAGAGCAATACATCAAATGATGATTGCATAGTACCAGAGCTCGAGAGACAAAGATTGGGAACACATTCACTGTTTGACAAGGTGCGTGTTGAACAAATATGTAGTCTCATGAAATTATCGTTATTTATTATTTTTCTGCTATAAAACTTTGATGATGTTATTGAATCTACTGAATATCAGTTGGCCATAAATAATATTTTCTATATATAATATGAACGTTTATGTATATTTAAATACATTTTATAAACTTTTAAAACGATTTTATTTTTTATAAAACATTTCAGAAATCAATAATGTCTTGATATGAATATATATATATATATATATATATATATATATATATATACAGTGCTCGTCTAAAGTCCGCCCCCCCTACTAATTTTTGAACCACCTGGTATATCGCAACGAAATTTGGAGGGCTTGAATAGGAGATAATAACCTATTTTTTCATGAAAAAATCACAGCTAAAAGTTTAAATTTTTTTTTTAAAAGAACACCACGTATATTATTTTCGAAATCTGCTCATGATTCTCAACAGTTTTCTCCAATACACTTTACTCCTAAATTCAATTGTTTTCGAAATATTAACGTTTGAAAAGTGACATTCCGGTTTAAAATGAAGTATGGATTTTGGTCACTTCCGGTTAAACATTTATTATTAATTTGTAGTTAAATCTCTCAATGAATTCGACTAATAAGAGGCGTAAAAAGAGTTTGTTAAGGATAAACAGTACGGCTTACTGGAAAATCTCGAAGCCTACGAATGTTTTCCTGTAAATTCACAATCAAAACAAATTAGTTAGCTAAAAAATTATAATTTATTTTTGAATAACACTTTTATTCAACCCCAACAATTATTTCATCAAGTGTTCAATGTGGCCCCCTCCTAAATCTTGACAATAAAGTGCCCTATTATAAATAGCTTCTCTCACGTTGATGAAAGTCTGTTAATCTATTTCTTCACATGTATCTATTATTCTGCGTTCTGACTCTTCTATTGTTTGGCATTCAGTGGCGTAGATTTTTGACTTCAGATACCCTCAAAGGGAAAAATCTAGAGATGTAAGATCCGGAGATCTTGGTGGCCATTCTGTACTTCCCCTGCGACCTATCCATCGCCCAGAAAAGTTTGTATCGAGGAACTCTCTAGCCATGCGATCGAAATGGGGAGGTGCCCCATCCTGCTGAAATATGATTTCACGATTTTCAAATTTTTCCTGATTGTTTAATACAATTTGTCTTATTCGAGGTTCAATTTCAGTTTTTCAAGATTTCTGTAAAGAACTCCTGTAAGATTGCCTCTGATGAAAATCGGTCCAACAACGCGATTGCCCAAAATCCTCGCCCAAACATTCACCTTTTTAGGAAACTGGGTATGTCCCTCTCTAAAAATATGCGGATTAGTATCGCTACAGTATCGTACATTCTGTTTGTTGACTTTTCCATTAAGAAAAAACGTGCATTCGTCTGCGAAACATACACGTTTTAGGAAGCCCCGTTCTCCTTCAATTGTTCTTGTTAACCACTCACAAAATTCAACCCTCCGGTCTGATCATCCTCCGTGAGAGCATGCAGGATTTTCATTTTATAGGGATGGAACTTTTCCTTTTTTAGGACTCTTTGGACACTTTTTGAACTTACTCACAGGATTCAGCAACTGCAGACGTCGACTGAGTCGGATTGATTACCATTTCAGCAACAATTTCTACCATTTTTTCTTCTGAAAAAGGCGGTCTTCCTGATCTTGGAGCATCTTTCAGCGTACCAGTTGCTTGGAGCTAAAAGTTTGCACAAATATGACCTCGAGATAGGATTCTCGGGAAATCTATCAATGAACATACGGACTGCTAGATGATAATCTCTTCCAGCTTCTCCAAATATCAAAACTGCTTCAAATTTATCGTCTAAACTACGAGCCATGATCACACTTTTCATAAAAGGATTTAGGCGCTCAACGGACTATTTGATAGTTAGCAGTTCAGTTTGACAGTAAACAAAATGTTACCGCGACAACGATTTTTTCCAATGCAAACTTGATTGAAAGCAACATTAGTGTTTTTGGTTGGGTTAGAAATGACCAAAATGTCACTTTTCAAACGTTAATATTTCCAAAAATTATTGAATTTAGGACTAAAGTGTATCGGAGAAAACTGTTGAGAATTATGAGCTGATTTCGAAAATGGAATAATATACGGAATGTTCTATTCAAAAAAAGTATTGAAGATGGCGCTCAGCCGCCATTTTGAAACTTTTAGCTGTGATTTTTCCATGAGGAAGTAGGTTTTTATCTCCCATTCAAGCCCTCCAGATTTCGTTGCGATATACCAGATGGTTCAAAAATTAGTAGGGAGGGAACGGAGTTTAGACGAGCACTGTATATATATGTGCCTTGGCAATGAAATTCTTCCAATAGATGTGTTAATAGATGGGTCTTGTTTGTGATATTTTATTCATTTCTGAGCAAGAAAATGATATATTAAAGCAACGTCTATAAGAACCTGAAAGGAAAGCTAAGAAATATAATTTTATTTTCTATGCCTTGCATGATGATAGAAATGACTCATCCCCAGAATTTTTGCAAGTTATTAATGCTGTTTACATAGACTGGGGAAGGCAGCCAATGGAAAGGTTCGGCCTATTGTTGCACAAATATTGAGCTACAATTTCTGAAGAAAGCATGGTCTGTATGCAGTACGGCAGGCATATCAGAAGTGTAGGTTAGAAAAGGGTGGGTCCCAAAACAGAGCCATGGGGAACTATGAAGATGACCTGATGGAAATAAGGATAGCTGGAATCAACTCTTACACTGAAGACTCAATAAATATAAATGCGGTGATCTAGTTAGGGAGCTTTTCTCTAATATCAAAATGTAATAAATTCTGAAATCTGGTTGCGCTATGGGTTTTTTTTTGATACGTCATTTTCTAGACAAGAATAATCTTGAGTACTCATTTCAAAAAAATCCTTTTCCGTAATGAGATATGTCCCCATATTTGGTTGAAGTTGTCAGACAATACCCAGTAGTTTGTGTTTATCTAGCTGAGAACAGTATGCAATGTTAGATAAACAAGTGGAATTGCAAAGTTTCAATTCACTTGACAATTGACTCTAAGGTGCTTTTCCAGGCGTCCGAGAAAATACTCCTTTCTGTTCTTCGCAAACTTTTGTTTGACTTTGACTCTGTTGATGAGTTCGAGAGAGTGTATAAAAGTTTCTATCGGAGTTTATATTTTGGTTAGTAGAACACATCTGAAAACACGTAGATCACTTCTGACCATTTGTCTATCGACTGATAATGTCAACATTCGTGAGAAGGATTCAAGGTTGAAATTAGTTTGAAACAAACTTGAATATAACGTCTATATGAATAATATGAGATCATTTCTCAGCTTAGCTCAGGAAGTTTCGATTTCTTGTGGCATCGTCGTCAAAATAAATATTTTTCTCAAAATTTCCGAAGGAAAGTACTTTATTGATAACAGGAGAGTACAATCATGATATTACTAGCTCTGTAGAAGATCACTCCTTGAATGAACTATACAGGATGTCCTACTTAGTACTATGTGACATTAGTTGAGTTTTTTTGGATGAATAATGTACTGACTTTGGTGTCGTTTATAAATCAACTCTGTCTTCTTTCCCAAACCATAACTATTTCAGAAAATTGGTATTGTCTTTGTTTATATTTTTTTGACAAGCAATCGTCAAAATCTGACGAGCAGTCCAAAGATAACAGGATGTTCAATTCCAAGTGATCTGTTTGGTGTGAAATATGTCTAGCTCTATTACTTGTTTAAGTAGACAGAAAACAAACTACCATATTTTCAATTTCATTAAATGGGATCCAGGAATATTCTTCCAAATGTCATTTGGTTTGTGCATTGGTTTTTTCAAAATGTTTTCCACATGTGGTGCAATATATATAGCTAGTTTTGTCTTTATCTTTTGGTGGTCAGGTTTTCTTACTTTCAAAGGTCATGATGTCACTCCTATATAACACACTGTACACATCGAGTAAATACAGATCTTGGGGTAATCCGAGTTTTGACTCTAGATTGAGACAACTTTACAATTGATGAAATCAATTTTTCGTAAACAGTTTTGATGACCCTTTTTTCAACACTCATCTGGTGATCTGAATTGAGTTTAGGTACCTGATAGTGTGTGTTTTTTCTGAAATTGATAGTTTCGAAGTTATGTATAAAAATCGTTTACATGTTATATTGAACAATATCTTATTTCACTTATTCTTTATTTTTCCATTTTCTGATTCACCAATTCCATTTCAAACTTGAATATCCAGTCCCAAATGATTCCACATCACTATAAACCTTCATTTATTCCTGTCGAAAAAAAACTATGTGGATGATATTCTAAAAAACAAATTGTCTGATATTAGCCTCGTATAAAGAGGCATGTGAAAGCAGTTTAAGTTTCAAGTGCAGAGCTTGTCTGGAACACTTCTAATGGATTGGATCGAAATTTAACGTGATACTTTGGAACACCAGGAGATGCACAGCGAGTACGTTGAGAAAACTTCAAGACTTTTAAGGTATTCGGGGGATTCAGTTGATTTACTGCTTTATTTTTAGGCATGATATGACTTCATAATTCAAAAATTCGGTATAGTTTTTTCCTGAACAATGAATTCACCGCACGAGTTTTCAAATCACCAATTCATTATAACACTGTTTCATTTCATTATATTTACTGCCTTGTAGAGATTCAAAGGGATTGAATAAATAAATGGAATAAATAAATAAACTTCATTTTCCTCGAAAAAAATCTTACATACTAAAAACACATACATTCTTGAAAACTGTAAAAACAATTACACATTCATTCAGTCTTTTCTACAACATAGTCGATGTTTTACTATTTTTACTTTTAGGGAATTATAAGCCAGTTTACTTTTAGCAAATGGGACATATACAAACATTTTTTGTCGTGTATTCACATTATGTTTGGATTTGTTCAGAACAAAATGCATATCTAAATTTTTATATACATACAAAGATATGTCAAATATTGAAAAGCGAAGCAATATCAGCATCTTATAGTTGATAAATATATTTCTACGAGATTTTGTTGAAGGTATACATATAATTGTTTGTAATATTTTTTTGTGCTACAAAAACCTCTTTCCATTTTGAGGATAAGCCCCAGAAACATAAACCATATTTCAACCTTGAATCATCCTGAGCATAATACCACCATTACAATTGATCAGTGTTCAAAACTTGTTTGATATGTTATTGGGTATTTTTTTTGTTAAATAATTACGATGGTTCTGTCATCCCAATCAATGCGCCAGAAATTGTATCACTTCACTATGTATAATCGCATACATGGTTATGGATGTTGTTGCAGTTGATTCATCTAGATCATTGATATGAAATAAAAACAATATTGGGCCCAAAACTGATCCCTGTGGAACTCCGGAATCCAAGCTAGTGGGATGCCACGTACACAATACCTAAAAGTTCTTGATCAATGCAGTCGAATGCCCTGAATGAAATCACCAAATATTCCAAGAGGGCATTCTCCCGCCTCAATGCATTTTACCAACCTACTTTCAGGTGTCATATTGAAACAGGTGAAGACAACACAGAGTTTTTTGAAATTGCGATTGAGCCATTATAACAGTCATTATTAAAACTTCATTCAATCTGCCGAATTATTTGTTATGGCGTCAAATACTTTTTCTCGAAAAACTATTTTACATACTAGTAAGTTACCTTGTGAAAAAAATTGTAGCCAAGTTTTCATCTACTTCCACAAGTGCGAATATCTTGAATTAAGAAGTGAAATCTGAGTTTTTTGAAGATCAATGGATTATATTTCACATATCTATATCATTTCAAACGTTTATGTTAGGGAATTGAATATCTTTCCAAGTTTTCCTTTATATTCAGACAAAGCTTATTGTTGATTGATTGACTTGAACAATGTATTTCAGTTGCTTAATTAAACATTTGTGAATTTATATTGGGACTGAAGTTATGTTTGTTGTTTTTCAGGTGGCCATGTCTGTTTAGCTCACTTATGTGGTCGTCTACAAGTTCTACCAATAAAATCATTACGATTTCATTTAAACACACCACTTTTTGATAATTTGTTTTTTGTCTTGATCAAATGTCTACTAAGGTTATCATTAGTTTTGAGAGAAATTTTAAAATTGTCTATCGTATTTTATACATAGGTTCTGTGGAATTTTGTTATTTAAAAGTGTGTTTGAATATATTTTTCTGTTGTGTTGGTACTTTGGAGCAGGTCAAGAAACTTTTCTAGAGTTTTCATAGCCCCAGAAACGTACCACAAGGCTCATCTATTCGAAAACAGTTACATTATTGGTTATGTTATATTTATTTCTGTCTTTCTCTCTCTCTCTCTCTCTTTCTCTCTCTATATATATATATATACAGGGTGTAATTTAAATCTTGCACACCTGTGAATAATTAGTATACAATGCCATTTTATAACGAATTAAAGTGGTTAAAATTCGCAAAACAATTTTGAAAATATATTTTGGTCTTTGTAAAATTCGACAAAATTTTGGGTAGCGCCTCCCGCCTAATTTCAGGTGACCTACTCAGAGGAAATCTTCGGCAATTTCCGAATGCAATAAACATTTAACTCGACATTTGAATAAGGTAGAATGTTGAACTGGGTGTGTAGTACACATTGCAGGCTGCCTTAAATATATATTCAATTTCAAAGTGAAGAAAACAACTAACCTTGTTATAGCCAAACTGGCGATAAAGTCAGAACTAGGTGATTTCATACTCGGCTTTGAGGCACTTATCATAATAATTATCACAGTGTTTGCAAAAGGTTAGATTACACCCTGTATATGAAATTATTTTATTTATCAACTGACATACCATATATTCCAAGTGTATATAAAATTATGAATAAATTATTATTATCCTAGGAAATGCTATTTTATTCTTTTTTTATTTTTGAGTTTTTGAATGAAACAATCAATGATTTTGTGGTTATAACTTTTAATGTAAGCTAGTTGTTTCAAAATAATAATTTTATTATTGTATTAATTCAGCGATTTATTCAGAAGACGGTGTTGAGGTTTGAATTAAGCCTGTGTTGGTTTTCTATAAATTCTGAACAATTTTTATGCGTTATCATGATGATTTATGGTTGAGATCTTCAATTGGCGGATAGAAAAAAACATGAGGTGAGAAAGTACCGAAAACTGTGTGGCATGAAAAAACAATGATTGTATTTAAAGGAAAGGATACAAACTTTTGAGCATCGGTTTAATTGTAGCCTCAAATTCAACACGAATACCTTTTTGAATATGATATAGACCGATATAATAATAATAATAATGGATGCTTTTATTGAAAGGTTACGTACTCTGTACATAGAACCTAACAAAAGGCAGGATTCAATATCTGCGCATGAAACATCATTGCAGAGCTTGCTCTTCCATCCAACCATCAAAATATATTCATGATCATGCTTAATTTCAAAATATCCATTACAAAAATAAAAAAAACATAAAAAGAATAAAAATAAAAAAAGAACAAAAATATAGGAA
The DNA here is from genome assembly GCA_018342105.1 of Gonioctena quinquepunctata. Classification (NCBI taxonomy): domain Eukaryota; kingdom Metazoa; phylum Arthropoda; class Insecta; order Coleoptera; family Chrysomelidae; genus Gonioctena; species Gonioctena quinquepunctata. Next base: position 870,662 of record JAFIRS010000223.1, on the reverse strand, counting down.
AAAATATATTTAAAATAAAATATTGCAGGAAATCATTACGAAAATATTCATTGAAGTTGAAAAGAAGGCTGTGCCAATTCAAGTTCGTTTTATATCATATTTCAATATACGGGAAGCTGTTTTCGATTAAATATTGTTTCAGTTTTTTCATGAACGTATTGAGTGAAAAGGATTTGAATTTAGTCGGTAACCGGTTGTATAAGCGAACAATCTGATACGAGAAGGAGCCACGGAAGAAAGAAGTTCTGTGTTTAGGCGCTGACAAGTTATTCCGAAATTTCAAGTTCAGATTGTGTATATCTGTTCTGAAAGATAACTTTCTGAATAGGTAAGGTGGCTTTCCAGTTGTAATAATTTTGTGGAAGATCAAAGCGGAATGGAGTATGCACTTAGCCTCCATATTGAGCCAACCAAGATTTTTAAGATGCTGTGATACATGTTCCCGTCTTCTTGTGCCTGTGATGAGTCTGATGCATGAATTTTGAAGTTTTTGTAGCCGCATTCTGTCTGATTTAAGTAGTCCCGGGTTATAAACTACGTCTGCGTAATTAGTATGTGAAAGCACTAATGCATCACATAGCATGAGTTTACTTTTCTTGTTTAATACTTGAATAAATAATTTTGAGGTTCATGTACCCTCGCTTCAAAATATGAGTAATGTGTGTCATAAATCTGAGAGCATTGTCGAGCTATAATTGGACACCATCTACGGCTACATTAACTAAATTCTTGCAACGGTTTCTCGCAGCTGTTCTTCCAAAAATCATAACATAAGATTCAGACGCGTTAACAGTTATACAGTATTTATTAGAGATCGTTATTAAAGAATTCAAATCCTGATTCATTTGTTCGAGTGCATGGTTGAGATAGTCTTCTTCGAATTCTAAATACAATTGTGTGTCGTCTGCGTAACAATGCATTGAAGTGTAACGTAAGGACTTTGAAAATTGGGAGGTATAGAGGACGAAGAGAAGGGGGCCCAATATTGATCTCTGAGGGACACCATTTTTTTAGAATGAGTGAGTTTGACTTTTCATTATTAAGTATAACACAATGAGATCGGTTATGAAGGTAACTTTGGAGGAGTGATGTTGCATCCGAGGAAAACCCTAGGTAACTAGAATAGCTATAACTAGTTTGTGATTAATGCGGTCGGATGCTTTCGAGTAGTCAAGCAATACTAAGAGACAGAGTTTGTTATTGTCAATAGAGATATGCACATCATCGACAACTTTCAAAAGGGCCGTTGTACAACTATGGTCAGCTCTAAATCCCGATTGACAGGATGGCAATATATCGAATTCATTTAAGTAAGATCGCATTTGTAAGTTCAATATTTTTTCGAAGGCTTTCGAGATGGCACACAAAATACTAATTGGACGAAGGTCACTCATATTCTCTGGATTGGTGATTTTTGCCAGTGGCAGGACATGAGATTGTTTCCAACTCGATGGGTAAATATGTCTTTGTATACAATAATTGAATATATGTGATATGTGCGTTAGAATCATGGGACAACAATGTGATAACATTTGTATACTTGACTTGTCAGGTCCCACAGCATTCGTTTTAATGCTCAGTAATGTAGTATGAATTTCATCATCAATCGTTTCATGGTAAGAAAAATTATTATCGTTCAGTGTATTACATGAGAAAAAATCAATAATTTCATCGTCAGGCGTGGAGTTATTATTTCAAATGCTTCCAAAAAAGTTATTGATATCTTCAACATGCATTAGGTGTTCCGGAATTGTTTTCTGCACCTTTTTGTTGTTATATACGTTCATATAATGGAAATTAATGATCATAACTGTATTGAAAATAGTTTTGTGTGTTTTTTCTTCGTCCATCCACTAATCCTCTCGCTGCAATGGCTTTTCGTATCGACTCTTATGACAAACGTCCAGACTGTTTGTACTCGGTAAATTGTATTCCAAAGGGAATTAATCGCTTAAGCGGAAAGCCCCTTTCCGGAAATACATTACGGGCTGTAATAAATTCGGTAATGCTAATGAAGCCTATGAAGACCATTCTGCGTTGAGGGTATACATTTTATGTTATGTTGCCAGAGTGAGAATGCTCGAACAATGTGTGAAGTCTACTCAGCTTGAAACTGCGTTTACGACACAGAAATAAATATGCAATGAAAGTAATCCGGAAAGTATGAGGGAATGCTAATGTCGTTCTGAAGTTACATAAAAACCAACAGGTGAAATGTGTTTACATTGCACTAGTTTTTGTTTCATTCAATAGAGGAAGTCTTATTCTCCATTTGATATTGAAAATAAAAATCTGAATGAAAATGACAATTTTTTGTTTCAGATTTTATTTTTAATTGAGAATAACATGAATACCGCCCAAGAGGTTATCTGGAACGATGGAAGATAGTTTATCTTTCAGTCGCAGATGAATCTACATATGATTTTATGAACACCCTGTTCATATTTTCAAATCAAAACAAACAACAAAATCAACAAATAAAAAAAATTGAATCCGCGTGCTGACACTGACGTCATATTGTAGCTCACCGATTGACTACCCTCGTTCCTTGTGAAGTATTCATGGCATTATAGCCAATCAATTCACAAAATTTCTGAACTTTCATTCAAAATTGAGTTTAATCTGAAAAAACAAATTTGCAACAGCAACAGTCAGTCATCTTCTCTTAGGGTTCACCAATAACATTATAAACTTTATCGCTTTTCTCCACCCTGACATTAAACCCCCTGCAATAATGAGTATTTATACACTGTTTTTTTTCCTAATGTAGATTTTCATATGACGAACCTGCATATGTACAGTGCTAGTCAAAAGTCCCCTCCCCCCCTCGTATCTTTTGAACGGGTATACTTATAATAATGAAATTTGGAGGGTGGAAATAAACGGATGTAGGCTTCTCAACTGGTCATAACAGGTGACGCAATAGTCATAAATGACGTCACAAGGCCACTGTGACCAATAATTTTAAATGGGACCCTATGGCAAGTGACAGCTCGTTTGAAAGGTATTGACAATACCTATTCAGTCATACCAATTTTGTTTGGGTTTCGGCTGATTTTGATTGATAAATTGAAGAAATACGAAAATTATAGATTCGCATTTAATTAATAAAGATTTTAAAGTACGCCTCTGGTTAATTGTCAAAAAGGTTGACGTTTTTGAATTCTCTACTTGTCAAAAGTGTTTATACCTTGAAAATTTACCTAAGCTATTGTTTAACGAGACGTTTAAGTGTTTACATAGGCAAAATGGTACGTACTGTAGTCGACAAAGTAGCAGCTATCTTAATAATTGGTGAATGTAGAAACAATTTCCATGCAGCGGAACGACTGTTTAATGAGAGGTACCCCGATCGCCCTATATCGAGGGTTTATTTGAGGGAGCTTCTTCGGAAGTTTGAAGCATCAGGTAGTGTTCAAGATGCCAAACGATCTGGTCGACCAACAATTAGTGATGACAAAAAAATTGACATAATTGGAGAAATGGTAGTAAGCCCTACTTCTTCCACAGCCCAAGTTGCGTCTATCTGTGAAGTCAGTCAAAGGACAGTACATAGGGTGTTGGCTGAAAACAAATTTCATCCATACAAATTAAAAATGGTGCACCAACTTTCAGATGATGACCCCGACCGAAGACTAGAATTCTGTGAAACTATGTCCAATAAAATGAACTAACAACCAGGCTACATACAGACAATTTGTTTTAGTGACGAAAGTACTTTCTTTCTCAATGGAAATGTTAACACTCAAAATGTGAGGTATTGGAGTGACACAAATCCTCACATCTTTCGTGAAACACATACTCAATTTCCAGAAAAAGTAAATGTTTGGGCAGGTATTTTGGGAAACCACATAGTTGGGCCTCTTTTTCTCAATGCTAACTTAACCGGTGAATTGTATCTGGAGATGTTACAAAATGATATTGAGTCGTTAATTCTTGAAATTCTAGAAGATAATCCAGATGAATTCGACAACTTGGAAATAACGTTTCAACAAGATGGTGCTCCTGCACACTATTACGGTGCAGTAAGACGTTACCTAGATGAAGAATATCGTGGTAGATGGATTGGACGACGAGGTTCGATCGAATGGCCAGCTCGGTCACCGGACCTACACCATTAGATTTTTTTCTATGGGGGTACTTGAAATCTAAGGTTTACGCTACAGCACCTGACAGTATTGCCATTCTGAAACAACGAATTGTTGAAGAATGTAGGGCAATTTCCGCTGACACACTGGGACGAGTACGACAAGAGTTTAGCAATAGGATGCATTACTGCCAGGAAGTAGATAGAGCACATTTTGAACACTTATTATAAGAACTGGTTCTTAAATCTTTATTAATTAAATGCGAAACTATAATTTTCGTATTTCTTCAATTTATCAATCAAAATCAGCCGAAACCCAAACAAAATTGGTATGACTGAATAGGTATTTTCAATACCTTTCAAACGAGCTGTCACTTGCCATAGGGTCCCATTTAAAATTATTGGTCACAGTGGCCTTGTGACGTCATTTATGACTATTGCGTCACCTGTTGTGACCAGTTGAGAAGCCTACATCCGTTTATTTCCACACTCCAAATTTCATTATTATAAGTATACCCGTTCAAAAGATACGTGGGGGGGAGGGGACTTTTGACTAGCACTGTATATGATACAAATGGTAATAAACAATCTAAACTAATCTAATCCTTCAGTGCTTGTGATTTTATATATTATGTTTTATTTTTCATGTATATCGTAATATTAGTAATTCAATAGTTTATTTTCTAGACTATTATCATTACTCAGGCTAAAAAAAGCAGTAAGAGTCTTACCTAACGCTGGTTTCAGATATCATTACCAACCCCTATTAATTCCTCAATGTCTTGATGAAATGAACAACCTATTTCCGCTCCATAACAATAAATGCTGACTTTTCCATTTCCACGATCCTCTTTCCTTTTTTTAATTCCTGGTAAAAACTTACTCGGAAATGATCTTTTCTGCCCTGTATATGAAATTATTTCATTTATCAACTGACATACCATATATTCCAAGAGTATATAAAATTATGAATAAATTATTATTATCCTAGGAAATGCTATTTTATTCTTTTTTTAATTTTGAGTTTTTGAATGGAACAATCAATGATTTTGTGGTTATAACTTTCAATGTGAGCTAGTTGTTTCAAAATAATAATTTTATTATTGTATTAATTCAGCGATTTATTCAGAAGACGGTGTTGAGGTTTGAATTAAGCCTGTGTTGGTTTTCTATAAATTCTGAACAATTTTTATGCGTTATCATGATGATTTATGGTTGAGATTTTCAATTGACGGATAGAAAAAAACATAAGGTGAGAAAGTACCGAAAACTGTCTGGCATGAAAAAACAATGATTGTATTTAAAGAAAAGGATACAAACTTTTGAGCAGCGGTTTAATTGTATCCTCAAATCCAATACGAATACCTTTTTGAATATGATATAGACCGATATAATAATGATAATAATAATAAATTTGTGAAAGAAGTCCATCTTATCTCAAAGTGGAGTGGAATGGAATATTCCAAGAAAACTCTTAATCATACCCCACAATGTTTATTACCCTCTTGGATAGGGATGGTACATGTTTCTGACCTATAAAGGTCCATCATCAGCCGAAAACGAAGACAAAATTCTGAAAATTTTTATATTTTATATATTATGTTTAATTTTTTATGTATATCGTAATATTAGTAATTCAATAGTTTATTTTCTAGACTATTATCATTACTCAGGCTGAAAAAAGCAGTAAGAGTCTTACCTAACGCTGGTTTCAGATATCATTACCAACCCCTATTAATTCCTCAACGTCTTGATGAAATGAACAACCTATTTCCGCTCCATAACAATAAATGCTGACTTTTCCATTTCCACGATCCTCTTTCCTTTTTTTAATTCCTGGTAAAAACTTACTCGGAAATGATCTTTTCTGCCCTGTATATGAAATTATTTCATTTATCAACTGACATACCATATATTCCAAGAGTATATAAAATTATGAATAAATTGATTTGTTGAAAATATAAACAGGATGTTCATAAAATCAGATGTGGAATCATCTGCGACTGAAAGATAAACCTTAGTCACTATCTTCCATCGTCAAGATAACCTCTTGTGGGGTATTCATGTTGAAAAGGGAAACATTCTCAATTGGATATTGATAGAAAGATTTTTCTGTGAATTGAAAAATCCACGATTAAAATGAAGTTATTTTTTGTGAATGTCTAACAGAAAACAACTACTTCCCCGGCTAAAGCCACGCTGGACATTGAACTACATCTGATAGATATTCTGAAAAGGCCCTAACTCAAAAGAAAAAATCTGAAATTGAAAATTTGCATTTTCATTCAGATAGTTATTTGATTTTCTATTCCAGTCTTAATTAAGAACTCATAAAGATGAATGAGGCAAAGAAGAATGTTTTCCAAAAGAGAGTACTCACTTTTGGAAAACATTCTTCTTTGCCTCATTCATCTTATTTTTTATGTATATCGTAAAATTAGTAATTCAATAGTTTATTTTCCAGACTATTATCATTACTCAGGCTAAAAAAAGCAGTAAGAGTCTTACCTAACGATGGTTTCAAATATCATTACCAACCCCTATTAATTCCTCAATGTCTTGATGGAATGAACAACCTATTTACGCTCCATAACAATAAATGCTGATTTTTCCATTTCCACGATCCTCTTTCCTTTTTTTAATTCCTGGTAAAAACTTACTCGGAAATTATCTTTTCTGCCTTGTTTTCTGAATTCCTCAACTCGAAAAAAACGGTTTTATAATTTTTCATAAGACTGATTAATCATAATATCTCTTGCTTGAACCTTGATTGAACCTCTAACGGAAATCGTGGGCTTTTGTTCCATTTTGACGACTCTTTTTTTATCCCCCCGCAACAAAAAATCACTCATAAAATTGGAAACATCTGTGCAACCGGGATCAGGCTATAAAGAAAACACGCTTTATGATGGAAAACAATAAACCACATTCCCCAATCGAGAACTTCCTATGGAAAACACAATTTTCACCGGAATTGAACATAAAATTAATTAAACCATTTTCCGCTGAATCGAATAAATCGGAAGTGTCAAATCGTTAAAATTATTTGCTCCATTTCGCTGTTTTGCTTCCATCTTAGTTCGTTCTTCGGGAATCATTTTTAACAAAGCTAACCGAGTGGAAAATTTAAAAGCTGTTACAAAAAATGGCCAGAGTCTAGAAAAAAATTGATTTGATTAGAATCAAACAATTTAAAACTGAAAACAAGAGAGTCAAACATGTGAAGTGTAATATTAGAAACAAGGGACGATAAACTTGAATATGTTTAATTTATACCAGATCCGCCTAACAATCCGTATACCGGTTTCAGGCTTTTGGCCCTCATCAGTAAGGAGTAGCCACCAGTTAGAGAACCGAAGACCTCTGGCCGAGCAAGACCCAACACGAATGAAAACACCATCAAGCTTAATCACCTGTAGGTACGCAGGATAAAGTAACTTTTAACTGGCGGTACCAAGTGACAGAAAGAAATACTCCATACCATTCGCCTATCTCAATAGGATTCTGCATACCCGACAAGGCATCAAAAGCCTGAAACCGGTATACGGATTGTTAGGCGGACCTGGCATAAATTAAACAGAATCAAGTTTATCAGAAAGAAACATTTGCAATCAATTTTTATTGTTAATGGAAGTTTGCATATATTTTCAGGAAAGTAGTTGTGGTCTACCACTTGTTTCAATTTATATTGTTTTTTTTTTGAAGAGACTCTCTTGTTTTCTAATGTATCTATACTTCACATTTTCATCTCAAAATTGTATACTGTGTCCATTAATTGGGCCTAGCGCCTGTTTGGACAATAAATGTTTTTTTATAATTACTTTGAATTGGGAGTATGAGAAAATTGCTGTAAATTATAACATATTTCAATAAAAAAAATCTGAATGTCTCATTCTGAATCCACCTCTGTCAATGAACCAAATTTGAGATTTGTGGCAGCCTCCGCGCGCGTTTTCTTCGATATATGTTTCATCTCCTCTTTCCTTAATCTGAGTCTTTAACGAACAATAATGGAATATTCATCTCTTATATTTCCATGTGATACGTTCGCATAGACAATGTTGTTGGTTATTCTGTGTTAATTTTCAATTATCGTTGGTATCAATTCATAAAAATTCAAAACAAATGTTATGTCTATTTACAGATGTAAAACCCTGTGTTAGATGATGACCCAAATGAATCGATCTATTGAACTCAAGAACCTCCATTATATCGTCGTCAATATTCTTTCCGGTAGACGATGTTTTTTTTACTACACTTTAATAGAATTCGGATTCAACTGAAACGGAGAATTGATTGAAAATCAAATAGCGGATTCTATTGCTTCCTACGTTGGGGGATTCAGAGATCGAGAGTTTAAAAAGGTCACACGCGTAAACCCATTTCAGCATATAAATTCATTTTGCCGCGGATGAGTGGGCCAAGAGATGAGTTGTATTTTCCGGAACGACTTTTTCTCCGATGGAATATTTCTCCACCAGTCATTTCCATCATTTTGGTTGTCGATTACGGAAATGCTCAAGAGAAGTAATTATTCGCTAAAATTATAAAAAATGATTGCAAACTAATGTGTTTGAAGTTATGGAACTATTGGATAGTAGATATATAGTAGTAATGAGCACTTTTTTGAAATAAAGTTGTATTATGTGGGGGTAGAATGACTTAACCCTACCGACATAGAAGCCGGTTTACCATTGTTAAACCGACTAAAAATGGGGATATTATGCTTATGTGTAGCATTGAAGCAGGCTCAGATTCAAAATAAAATAGGTGACAGTTATAGTGTTGATGTCCCAAAAGTGTTAGAACACCGAATAAAAGTGGTAGGCATAAGTGAATCTGAATGAATAATGAGATTGTGTTCAAAATTGAAAGTCAAATCAACTTACAAAACAGCTCATAAAATCATACGATAAAAGGAGCTGCAAGGTTCATACAGATAAGCCCTAGCTTGGACCGTTCTACATCCTGTGTGATATTGTGCTACTTGCTGTAGCAGAGCAAACCCTTTCAGGCCTTGCATGCTCTCTGAGCATTATATTTACATCCAATTATACTCGTATATATCTATATTATTATAAAATTGTAATTGTCTGTTTGTTCGAACATCACACGAAAGCTACTGGAGCGATTTTGATGAAAGCTCATGATTAGACTCACAAACTGGTGAAATATTCGCAATTGAATATTGTTTAAAAAAACAGAACTCAGTTGTGTATCTTATTTTGGGACATCCTGTGTATTGAAATAATCATTTATTCACACATTGGATTACATCGACAGTTATAACTGAAATACAATAAAAGGAGGATATAAATTGAAAACCCTACTGTAGAACAAGTCTGTGCATAGGGCTTGAAAAGGTACAAAATAAATACTTGATAGCTCATAAAGTGGTTGATATAATAGTTAGATAATAATCATAATAATAACATAGTGATGTGTAACATGAATCAAAGATATAAATAAAATCTGTGTTTTTTATGATTTGGTGAATGTAAAATATTTGGACAAACATATACTCGGATACACAACATAAATACTTAATAACTAATGGAGTGGTTACAATAATAATGGGATAATAATCATAATAGTAACATCATGTATAACAGGGATCAAATATATTTAAAAATCTATGTGTTTTCTATGATTCGCTGTATGTCAATTCTTGGGGTGTTAATCAAATAATTTTTCAATAAATTTTTGAAAGGGTTTCGTTATTCTATTTGCTTCATACTTTGTGGAAGAGAATTGAATAATTTTGGACCAAGATAAAGGTAAGTTTTCTGAATATACCTTTTTCTGGTTTGATAATAATTTAATTTTTTGCAGTTTTATATCTTATATTATGGTGATGTTCTATCGGTAATAGGTCAGATATTCGAGAATGTTGGGATGTGATAATTTGTAGAGTTGCTCTGTGGGAAATTTGTTAGGATTTCGATAAATGGTTTTCAATATGTGCTTTCGTGCTGTTTCAAGTACTGAAATATGGCTTTTCAACGCTGCGCCCCATGCTATAATTCCGTAGGTTAAATGGCTTCCTACTAGTCAGGAGTACAGTGCTTCTCAAAAGTCCCCTCCCCCCCTCTTATTTTTGGAACGATTATACATAAACGAGGGAAATTTGAAAACTGAATATTAAATGTTGTAAACTTCCCTACTAGTGATGATAGATGACGAAATCGTCAAAGATACGTCACAAGGCCATTGTGACCAATAATTTTAAATGTAACCCTACGGCAAGCGACACATCTTTTAAAAGGTATCGAAAAAACCTATTCAATGATACTAATTTTGTTTGTGTTTATGGCAGTTTTGGCAACTCGCTTTTAAAAAACGCGAAGCTGTGATGAATTAAATCAGTTAATACTAAAATTCCAAATTCAAGCTCCGCCTCTGGATAGTTGTCAAATAAGCTGACGTTTTTATTAGTCTCCCTAATTCGACGTTTTTGTAATTGTCCAAGTTTTTGTACATTTAATAATTTGTGTATTGTTGATCGAACGTTTAACTGTTTCAGCAGCTTTTGGTACTTTTAATATTTTTGTACATTTTAATAATTTGTTAAACTGTTGTGAGCCGAACGTTTAAGTGCTTCAAGAAGCGAAATGGTACGTGCTTTAGGTGATAAAGTAGCAGCGATCCTAATTCTTGGTGAAACTGGACAAAATATTCATGCAGCAGAACGCATTTTTAATGAGAGGTTTCCCGATCGCCCCGTTTCGAAGACTTATTTAAGGGAGCTTCTTCGTGAGTTTGAAACAACGGGTAGTATTAGTGATGCGAAACGATCTGGCAGACCACAAATTTCTGATGAGAAAAAAATTGATATACTGGCAGAAGTAATAGTTAATCCTACTTCTTCAACAACTCACGTTGCATCTACCTGTGAAGTCAGTCGAAGTACAGTACATAGGGTGTTGAAAAAAAAACAAATTTCATCCATACAAATTAAAAATGGTTCATCAACTCTCAGACGACGACCCAGACCGAAGACTAGAATTTTGTGAAAATATGGAAACTAAAATTAACCAACAGCCACACTATGTCAAAACGATTTGTTTTAGTGACGAACGTACTTTCTATCTAAATGGAAATGTAAATACACAGAATGTGAGGTATTGGAGTGACGCAAATCCTGACCTGTTTCGTGAAACACATACCCAATTTCCCCAGAAGGTGAATGTTTGGGCAGGTATCCTGGGAAACCACATCGTTGGGCCTCTTTTTTTAAATACTAATTTAACTGGTGAGGTTTATCTGGAGCTGTTGCAAAACGCAATAGAACCGCTAATCCTCGAAATTTTGGAAGATAATCCAGATGAATTCGGCAATTTGGAAATAACATTCCAACAGGATGGTGCTCCTCCAGACTATTACGGTGCAGTAAGACGGTATTTGGATGAGGAGTAGCGTGGTAGATGGATTGGACGACGAGGTTCAACGGAATGGCCAGCTCGATCACCGGACTTCACACCTTTGGATTTTTTTCTTTGGGGGTACCTTAAATCGGAGGTTTACGCCACTGACAATATTGACGTTTTGAAACAAAGTATTGTTGCAGAATGTGAGGCTGTTTCCGCAGACACATTTGCAAAAGTACGGGAAGAGTTTAAAAATAGGATATTTCACTGTCAGGAAGTAAATGGAGGTCACTCCGAGCAATTTTTCTAAGTAGATACTGATTCTTAAATCTGTAATTAATATCATACTGAATGGAATTTACATTTTAATGTTTACTAATGAGCCATTGAAACTGCCATAAACACAAACAAAATTAGTATCATTGAATAGGTTTTTTTGATACCTTTTAAAAGAGGTGTCGCTTGCCGTAGGGTTCCATTTAAAATTATTGGTCACAATGGCCTTGTGACGTCATCTTTGACGATTTCGTCATCTATCATCACTAGTAGGGAAGTTTACAACCTTTAATATTCAGTTTCCAAATTTCACTTGTTTATGTATAATCGTTCCAAAAATAAGAGGGGGGGAGGGGACTTTTGAGAAGCACTGTATATTATACGAAGTTGTTGAGTGTTATAGATAGAAGTTGGAAATTTTATTTTGTACAGTATCGTTCTTAGTTTTTTTGTTACAAAATTTATATAGACATCCCAATTTAGGTTGGCGTCTACATATATACCAAGGTATATTATACTTGTACCAGAATGAATAATAACTGGCTGTTCATTTTCCTTTTTTATGGATAATGTATCGAGTTTAGGTAGGTGTTTAGCATATGAGGTGAATGGAATAAAATTAGTTTTATCAACATTCATAGTGAGTAGACGACTCTAAAACCATTCAGCGATCTTTGAATTTTGCCATGTATAAGCTTTATACAAAATAGCTGTGTCATCGGCAAAACTCAAATCCCCTTCAAATTCTGCATGAAAAATATCATTGAGATAAAGGGTGAATGAAATTGGCCCTAGTACAGTTTCCTGGGGGACACCATATCTAAGTGTTTTGAAACTACTGGTTGCATCAGCAATTTCTACACATTGTTTTCTGACTTCTAGATAACTCTTGAACAATACCCTTCCAAGACTTAGAAGTTGGATGTGACTAACCGTATCAAATGCTAGGTCGACGAAGATACAAAGGGTTGGTGTCTTTTCGTCTATGTTGGTTGCTATTTCATTTATCACACTTGATAATGCATCCTGCATGGATTTTCCTTGTCGAAAACCATATTGTTTCTTTGAAAGAACATTGTTTTTTTCAAGGAAATTTACAAGTCTCTTCTTGATGGCCTTTTCATAAACTTTAGCTAGTCACATTCAACTTCTCGCCGTTTTTGTGTATAGGACTCCCGACAGATGTCTTGAAGGCTGCAGGACAATTTCCTTCTGCGAAGGGGGCCGTTATTTAATTCACAATTATTTTAAGATGTTCCGCTCTCAAATTATCTAGGCCTGGTGACTTTCTGTTCTTCAATGAAACAATCATATTGGATATTTCAGTTTATTCACATAGGGATAAAAATATGTTTAGAATGTGCCACATTCCTATCGTTTAAAAAAAATCAAGTCGATAGCATGGGTTGAAAAAAGTTATGGAGCTTGCACGCACCCTTGGGTCACCCTGTAGTTATCACGTTAAGAAATTTTCATCCCAAAATCGTTCTTAAAAAATACCCATTAATCTTTCTAATATTGACACCATCTCAAGATGAGATGGAGGGAAAGGCGACTGAAACTGATGGATGCATATATTATTTTTTCTCCAAAGCAACCCATTAACTCAAATTTGACATTGTATCGGATATTAGATTTATGGAGCGCGTACGTTGCTTTCCATTGTGCGGCTTTGTGGGGCATGGAAAGAAAGGTTTAACGACGTAAGGCACAATATTGGATTTCCTTGCAAACTTCGGTTCGGTTAATACAATGTAATTTGAGAGTTGGTATCTGTCTGACCTTCAGAATGCCTTCCACATCGTTCAATGTACCAACTTTGAAATACAAAATGCCTCTCATGTTCGGATTGCCATGGTGTCCGACCCCAAAAACCCCCACACACCAATTTTGAATAGAATCGAACCATAATCACAAAACTCGTCCGCCATATTGGAGCCGCCATTTTGTTTTTCCTCTAGCCAAAATTCCATGATACATTGTCTCCGGAATTATGAATACCTGCCAAATTTCACGTTAATCGGACAACTAGAAGTAGGTAAAACTCAACTTGTATGTGTTATTTTTTGTAATAAAAATGTTTTTCTCCAAAAAATATTTTTGCGACTTTTTTTCTTGATATCCAAAATTCTGACAATTAAGTAAATTTGGATTTTGGATTTTATCGAAATACGGTCGTTTTTCGAGGGTAATATCATATGTGCTAGGGATTTTATCACTCAATTTTTTTTGAAATTTTCGAGAAAGCATTTTGCCTGGAAATTTTACTGAGTTCGATTTGCGGTCTTATTATCTGATTAAACCACGAAAATTTAAAAAATTCTGCCATAAAATCCTTTAGCACGAATGATATTTGATGAGAATATTTTCCGAATCACATTTGGAACTGAATAAAACTACCAGAATTCGTGTTATATTCGAATGAGGTTTGAGTAAATATATGAAAATATAATAACACAAATTATAGTCTATGTGTGGAAGAGGGAGTTTGGTAAACGGAAGTAGTCATGTAGATTATATATAGTATTCGTAGAAAGTACTTTGTTCATTATTTTCTTGAATTTATTAATTGAGAGGTTTCTGGTTTCTTCTGGCAGTTTATTATAAAGTTTTATGTCCAAGCTATTTTTAGCATCTATATAATTTATCAACAAGGTTGTTGGCGTTTCTTGTTTGATAGCAATGAATATCACTGTGAGTCTGAGATTGTTGATTCTTTTTGTGTATTTCTACAAGAGACTGATAGATGTACACGGCTGGAAGAGTCATAATATGTAGGTTTGAAAATAGGAGTTTAAAAAGAGTCCTCATAATTTGCATTTGCAACTATCCTTATTTCCCGTTTCTGCATCAGGAAAACCCGATTTGAGGAAGGGAAGTTGTCCCTTAGATATTATACCATATGATAGGTGAGGATGAAAAAGCGCGAAATAGGCTGTGCGTAGTACATTAGGACTTATGTAAGAGCTGATCTGCCTTAATAGAAAAGTTTGTGTCGACAATTTTTTACACAGCGCTTCTATATGATTTGACCATTTCAAGGATTGATCAATATGGATGCCAAGGAGTTTAAATGATTTCTCATGGGTAAAAATATTTTTGTTGAGAAAATAATAGATTTCGTTTTAATTTGTTGAAAATATAAACAGGATGTTCATAAAATCATCTGCGACTGAAAGATAAACTTTAGTCACTATCTTCCATCGTCAAGATAACCTCTTGTGGGGTATTCATGTTGAAAAGGGAAACATTCTCAATTGAATATTGATAGAAAGATTTTTCTGTGAATTGAAAAATCCACGATTAAAATGAAGTTATTTTTTGTGAATGTCTAACAGAAAACAACTACTTCCCCGGCTAAAGCCACGCTGGACATTGAACTACATCTGATAGATATTCTGAAAAGGCCCTAACTCAAAAGAAAAAATCTGAAATTGAAAATTTGCATTTTTATTCAGATAGTTATTTGATTTTCTATTCCAGTCTTGATTAAGAACTCATAAAGATGAATGAGGCAAAGAAGAATGTTTTCCAAAAGAGAGTACTCACCAGAAATCATTCGTAACATTGACGCAGGAGAGACATCGCATTCACTAGGTCTTCAATACATTTTTGTCGACGAAAATCTATTCCACGCTTCCACGATCATCAGGACGACCGGAAGAAATGGGAAACACATTTTCAAGAAGCAATCTCACTTTCCAAAGATGGAAGAAGTTAGAGTCATTTCTTTTGGAGAGACACTTTGAAATTAGTGTTTTCTGACATTAAAACCTGTCATGGGGTATGATAGATTGATTTGTTGAAAATATAAACAGGATGTTCATAAAATCAGATGTGGAATCATCTGCGACTGAAAGATAAACTTTAGTCACTATCTTCCATCGTCAAGATAACCTCTTGTGGGGTATTCATGTTGAAAAGGGAAACATTCTCAATTGAATATTGATAAAAAAGAAAGATTTTTGTGAATTGAAAAATCCACGATTAAAATGAAGTTATTTTTTGTGAATGTCTAAACTAGGGTATTAGGAGTTAGCCACTGCTTGATAGCGGGAAAGATATGAGCTGATACTTGATTCAAATCATTCAGATTACTGTTTGAGTGATAAAAAGTTGCATCGTCAGCAAACAGTATGCAGTTAATGAAGTTCATATTATCAAATATATCATTTATATAGATAATAAACAGCAGTGGACCTAATACAGACCCCTGCGGTAGCCCATGCTCGATTTGAGCAGTGTATGAATTTTTATCATTATAGTATACTGACATGTATCTATTTGATAAGTAGGATTTGAAAAAGTCCAAGGCTACTCCTCGGATACCATAGTACTCCAGCTTATCAAATAATACCTGATGTGAGATGCAGTCAAAAGCTTTGCTTAGATCTATTAGTGTTGCATATGTGTGATTTCCGTTTTCAAAACCATCCTTTATCATCGTATAGATCGCCTCAATAGTGGAACGACTTTTACGGAATCCGAATTGTCTCGTGTTTAGGAGTTGATTCACCTCCAAATACCTAATTATTCTATTTTTTACAATATATTCAATTATTTTACCTAGTATTGGTATGATAGAAATTGTCCTGAAGTTTTCATGTGATTCAGTGGATAGGTATAACTTTGGAAAATTTGAAAATATCCGGGAAAACTCCTTGAAGAAAACACATATTGCAAAGCTCAGTAAGTGGTTCGGCAATTTTGGTTTTGATTTCCTTAATTATTATACTGTTTAGATCAAACATGTCAAAAGTATTTGTGTTTTTTAAGTTATTTATAACTTCGATAATTTCATTTGGGGTAGTGGATAGAAAGAAAAACGAAGAGTCTGTTCTAGGAAGACTTTTCAAAAAGTCATGAGTGGAAACAGTAGTAATAGGTAGATTATCAATAATGACCTCCGTAACAGTAGAAAAATATGAAACGAAATCATCAGCTGAAATATTGCTGGATTTTTGGTGCATTTGTGTTAATCCCCGTTCTCTGTTTATCAGTTTCCAAGTATCTCTTCATTTATTTTCGGAGTTTATTATATAATTGTCGTAAGCATTCCTTTTAGCCTCGATCAAGGCATTTTTGTATAATTTATTATAATTTAAAAAAAAAAATTGTCATCAATCGAGTTTGAGGATTCACTGATGGTTTTTTAAATTGTAAGATTATTTCTCGTGCATTTAAGATGGCCGTTGAGAAAATTAATAGCACTAGTTTTTTGTGTTTTAATTGTCTTTAGAGGAAAGTACCTGTCAATATAGTGACCTTAAGTGTTAGTTAGGTAGTCGGATAGTAATCTAACCTTTTCTTTGTCATCGGCTGCCATTATAGTTTGCCAGTTAGTGATATCGAAGTCATGTTTGAAATTATATATAGTATGCAATGGAATGTGTTTGCTATCATAGGAAGAAATATCATATATTTTCTGGAGAAATTAAGTAAAAAAAAAACAGTTTTAAAGATTTCTCGATGCATTTATCTTGTAAGTGCATCGTTTGCAGAATCTGCGCTGTGTTTTTATTGAAATTTATTTTCGAAAATTAAAAAATATTGACGGTGGTCGGATTTGAACCCCGGTTGCTTTATTCGTGGCCTGCTCTTTAGCTAACTAGGCCCTCCCACCTTTGTTATAAGTAGAATTTTGAATGCCTGTTGAGTTTATGCATATACTAATTGAGTTTTGGGTGATTTGTGTTATTATGAGATTTTTATGAAGTTGTTAGTGGTGTTACAATTCCTCATGAAATATAAACTAATGGTTTTATCGGTATAAAACAGGGAGAAGACGTTTTATCACTATAAAACTGACCTGACTGGTTCTCCAGTTTGAAATTTTGGCCATTTGATTGGTTCAAAAATAATGAGAG
Organism: Gonioctena quinquepunctata; assembly: GCA_018342105.1. Taxonomy (NCBI): domain Eukaryota; kingdom Metazoa; phylum Arthropoda; class Insecta; order Coleoptera; family Chrysomelidae; genus Gonioctena; species Gonioctena quinquepunctata. Next base: position 853,065 of record JAFIRS010000223.1, on the reverse strand, counting down.
AAATAGTCACTTGTACCCTTCAAATTTGACAAAGGAGCCAAGTTTGTTACGAACCACATTCGGGGTTGTCGGAGTTGCCGATGAAATAGGTGCCAAGTTCAATAGAAGTTCTTTAAATCATAGCTATAAGGATGTACAACGTTCTTCAATTGACTTAAAAGGGAATTTTCTTTGATACAAACCTGACCGATGTTTTGAAATAATGATTATTTCAACAAATGAACGAAAGTTTTTATAGTCCTATTCATGTTTCCTGACCATAATGTATAATATCAAAATGATCCGGTATATCTCAGTTCCTATTCTCCTTTTTCAGTTGTGAGTGAAAGAAATGTGTTTATTATTTCATGGAAAAGCAGACATGGAAGTATGAGTGTAGATGGGATGTATGAAACCTACATTTCTTTTATGTTCCATTATAGAGGCATTCGCGACATTTCCTTATTTGTCTTTTATTTTCATGTGAATTTTATAAACACTCGCTATGTATATCAGCTCAGTTTGCTAGGCTGAAAGCTTCGATCGTTCGTCGGCCTAAAAATAGGCAACTGACTGTAGTTTCCTGAAAGGAATATATTGAATTTAAGACACAGTCTAGAGGTAAGTAAAACACTGCTTGTACTTTCCTTTCCATCCCGTTTCAGTCATAAAAAGTGAGTGACATGAAATTCGCGGGGCTCATTAAAGCTCGGTTTTACGTTTCAGGATTTTCATTCACAAAATGGCTTTAGCGGAAAATGAGTCTACAAATACTGCATTATTTCGTATTGGGTTTTCGGAACATAAGTGACACAGTCAAAAAGTTTAACTTTAAATACTGACAATGATAAGATCAGATTTAAATCCACTATTCTACTTGAATTCTCATTATACTATTGGTCTTTACAGTTCGACTACAAAAATAACTTCCCAGTGGCCATATAGCTTATATAGTAGTGGATTGTAGATTGTAGGGGGGGGGGCGATATGGCTCTTCAGCCTCTCCGTACCTCGACCTGTAAGGTCTTTTGTAGATTACCCTTCATCTATTCAAGACCAGTTTCCTGGGAGCTGAGTTCCTGATGTCTGAGGGCGTTAGTGAAACCATTTTGAAGAACTTGAGCCTTTTGCAAAACAGCGCTTGGCAATCGCAAAGCAAGTGTTCTACAGTTTCAGCGAAGTTCGCGTAATAACGGCATAGTTCACTGTCTGAGCTATCCATTATTTTAAGGTGATACCTCATAGGACAATGTCGAGTGAGCAGTCCCATTACCAGTCCAACTCGTAAAGCTGTTCAGCTTTCTTTGGAGATGGGTTCAAAAGCCTTTTCGCTTGTCTCTGCCATATAACCTTATTCCAGTGGGTTTTAATATGGTCAGCTTCCCAGCCCGAAACTCTTCGTTGATGTGGGCTTCAGAAATACCACAAAAGGGTTTCGGGCCAGAAAATTGAGTGTTTGCGCCTTCTTCGGCAAGACTGTCCGCTTCTTCATTGCCTTTGATTCCCTGGTACCCACATCAGAGTATCCTGATTGTTCGTAGCCAGTTGAATTAGGGAAAGTTTGCAGACCCAAGTCAGTCTAAACTCACAAGTGTGTGACTTTAGAGCTTTGAGTGCTGCCTGGGTGTCTGATAGGATATATCTTTGCTCCCCTGAAGCCTATTTCAAGGCATTCTTGGGCGCAAATTTCTATAGCATGGGTTTCTGCTTGAAAAATTGTTGGGGCGTTGCCTAGGGATTTTGAGAGCTTGAGATTAGGACCCGTTACTCCCACTCTAGCCCTTTCGTCCAGTTCGTCTTCAACAACCTTGGATCCAGGAGAAGATGAGAACACTCATGCTTTCCTTCTGGTTTTCTGCATAACCACCGTTCGGCTTTGTAATCAGACCGATGATGTTGGTATGTTCTTCAGAAAGAACTTTCTGGAGGCGTTGGGCTGGGGCTAATTCCGTAATCCCTTCGCACATTTGCCTCTATGTTCTTCTTTTGGATTTTCTGAGTTCCGTGTACTCAGAGAGAGCCTACCAAAATGTTTACGCCGACAATTTCATGAATCTTTCCATTCCATTCGCGGATCTTTCGTGAACATCTGCCAAATCACCAGATCTCTAAAGCAATATATTTTTCTGGAACATATTTGAACAGACAGTGTTTTTGGCTTCACGAAAGATTGTCCTGTGATGTCCGTCAAACCACAGTGGCAGCCATACATGTTCAGGAAAAGTTAAGACCTATATATACATTTATCCATCCCAGATAACTTCATTATCATCCTTATTTCTTTTGTAGGCATTTTCACTGTCTCTGTAGATCGGGCCAAAATTTTTTATCTGAAACCAAACTGAATTTCCACGTTCGAAATCAGTTTCCGTAGACTTTTTGTCTAACCGCTTCATTTTGCCACTTTTCCTGATTTCTTCAATGAACCCTATATGTGGTTTTCTATTTTCATATTTTAGTGACGTATCAAAGAGCAGCATAGTTTGAAATGATCTGTTGATTTATGCATAGCTAATTCCATATGAGACAAGCACACTGGTGCTGTTATACCCTAGGTGATATGAATATTGACTAATCGATTTATTATTACGTCCAACCATTTCATCTTCCTGTGGATGAAGCCCTTTTGTTCAAAATTCTTCGATTTCAAAAATATCCATCAACTGCTGCCATAATGCGAACTCATAATTCATTTTTCAATGGTAGTATAGCTTCAATTATATACCTTGCCCAGCTACCATATGCTTTACAAAACCCTTTGCAACAGTACCACTGGAAATGGGTACTATTACTGGCCACTTGAGAAAATAGTCCATTACTATCATCAGGTATATATTTTCATTTCCTCTTTCGAGAACCATCCCAAGATGTTAAATGCGTTTCGGGAAGGTATTGGGTCATTTTTCTTGGACTTCTTGTTCTGGGTCCCTCATTAATGATGCACAAGGCTTACAACATTCTTTGACATCACCACGTCAGTTGGCCCATTGGTATATTTCCCATATCGCAGGCTTCTTCTCCACTTACTGGTACAAGGTGAGGCAAGGCTAGGTGCTTTCAGACTAAAAAATACATTATATATATATATATATATATATATATGGATCAAAAAGCACAAGAAGCCAGGATTTTTCGTGGGTAAACCTGAGGCTTAGGAACAGGATTACCACACAACCAAGGGGTGTCCATAAAGGATTTCCTCCTCCTATCAAAAAAACCGAACTTCTCATTACATTGATGGTTTCTTGTACTCAGACAGTCTTATTCACAACAGGAATATTCATTCAATATTTTCCAATAGAGAAAATATATTATTTATCGTTTTAATGTCCTTATTGCACGAATATTTATTTTACGTACAATGGATAGACCAGTATTTCTCGAAGAATGCTCAAGAGATGATTCTCTTTAATTGAAAATCTCTTCAGACATACCCGACGTTATGAAATTGAGTTGTTGTTAATGTCAGATACATAGGAATTATTAATGGGAATCGAGTTTCGTTCAATACGACTCTGACGTAATACAATTTTATGTTCTCGTTTATTTATATGTTGCGCTTCCATCATTCGTATATTTCTTATCATATGTGCATTTGCGAATAAATAAGTAATTTTTCCTGTGATGAAACCAGCAACAGTGGTGTTACTACGAGGGGTCTATTCTCTGTCCATTCTACACACACCCAATATGTGGATAATACGATTATATGTGGGATATTCAAGACGTTCGCAAATCATTGATTCTCAAATGCGTCTTTATCTCTACTCAGCAAAGTACGCGAGAATTTTCAAAGAAGACATTTCCTTATTTGCCTTTTATTTTTATGTGAATTTTATAAACACTCGCTATGTACATCAGCTCAGTTTGCTACTCAGCAATGCAACTGAAATGTAGGATTTTAGAAAGAAAAGACCAGAACTAGAAAAGACACTGAAGATACACAATTTGGATTAAGAACATCAGAGGAACTCAGGCCGCTCTATTCTTATTAAGACAAATAACAGAAAAAGCTGTGAAGGAAACGAAAGAAATCCATCTTTATAGACAGAAATTCAGTATCAAGATTTCAGGGGCGTATTTTTCAGGTCAAAATAAGACTGTTTTTTCCGAGAAATGTGTCAAATTTGAAACATAGGTTACGTTTTAGGGTTAACATCATCCAGTATGCCGAGTGATTGTAAGAATCTACAGGGAGATATTTTTTCAGAGGTCAAGCCCTTTTTCGCCCCATAAACTTTTTTGTAGTGAGTCGCTGGTGGATTCTAACATATGAAATGAATTCTTTGTTTTGTTTATATTTTTTTTTGTCTCTTCGCCTCTGCGACCGTTATCGAGAAAAAAAGTAAAATAATTTTCCGTAATTCGCTAGAGTTAATTAACTTTTTCAACGAAACAATGAAAAAGAGAATTAGTGGGCTTTGCTATTTTCATTTCAACGTTTAGGTTTGTTTTGGAGCATGTGACATTATTTGAGAGTCAGTTGATGTCTCATCGTGGTATTGTTTAACATTAAAATGGAAAATGAACCATATTCATTTGAACATCTGGCTGACAACCATTTTGTTTATGGTCTGGCTATTGGTAACGGACTTGAAGCTTAGTTTGTACGCGCTAAGATTTCCTAGTCGCCGGCTTCCCAACTATAGAACTTTAATAAATTCCCATCAGCACCTTCGGGAATACGGCAGATTTCGGACTCCACGGAACGATGCTGGCAGACCGCAACAAGCACGCAATCCAGTAAGAGATGAAGAGATTTTAAATGTTATCGAAGAAAATCCTGGTATGAGTACTCGACAAATAGCACGGGATTTGGATGTTTCCCAATCAACTGCCTGGAGGGTTTTACACGAAAACATGCTATACCCATATATCCAGCGCGTCCAAGGTTTGGTTCCGCGAGATTTTCCACGGCGCTTGCAGTTCTCCCGATGGATAATGCGCAACTGTACTAGGGATCCTGCATTTTTATCTCGTATCCTTTTTACCGACGAAGCTCACTTTACACGCGACACAGTAGTGAATTACCACAACGTTAATATTTGGGCACTAGAAAATCCACACATGATCAGACAATCTCGACATCAGGAACAGTTCAGCGTAAACGTATGGGCAGGAATAGTAGGAGATACTTTAATTGGTCCCTTCATTTCACCGCGAATTTTAAATGGTGCCACATATTTAAACTTCCCACCGAACGAATGGCCTGCATTAGTGTAGGGCGTGCCTTTACAAGTTCGTCTACAAAGGTGGTTAATGCACGATACCCATTGTCATTGTCCACGATTATTTAGATACAATGTTTCCCAATCGGTGGATTGCCAGAACAGCTTGGCCCCCACGGTCCCCAGATTGCAACCCGATTGACTTCTTTTCATGGGGACATGTAAAGGGCCTAGTTCATTGTGCAGAACCAGTGCCTTCCATCGAAGTTCTTACTGAACGAATTATGGATGCCTTCCACACCGTAAGAAACACTCCCGGATTTTAGAACGCGTACGGCAGTCTATAAGAAGAAGAGTGGAAGGTTGTATCGCAGAAGGAGGAGCGCATTTCCAGCACCTTTTATAAAAAGTCAAGGTTCGTTAGGATTCTTATTTTTTAGGTAATGTTCAAGGAAACTTGTAATTTAGATCACAAACCAAATGAGAATCGTTTTTTGATTTCATTGTGATAATAGGTTCCCCCATTTTGTTAAAAATTTTAATTAAATATAGCGAATTACAAAAAAATATTTCGTTTTTTTCCTTGATAACGGTCGCAGATGCGTAAAAATAACAGGAGACAATTTTTTTAAACAAAACAAAGAATTCATTACATAAGTTAGAATCCACCAGCGGCGCACTACAAAAAAGTTTATAGGGCGGAATTTTAGAACCCGTATGGCAGTCAATAAGAAGAAGAGTGGAAGGTTGTATCGCAGAAGGAGAAGGGCATTTCCAGCATCTTTTATAGAAAGTCAAGGTTCGTTAGGTTTCTTATTTTTAAGGTAATGTTGATCACAAATCAAATAAGTAGCGTTTTTTGTTTTCATTGTGATAATAGGTTCCCCCTTTTGTCAAACATTTTAATTGAATGTAGGGAATTACAAAAAATGATTTTACTTTTTTTCTCGATAGCGGTCGCAGATGCGAAAAAATTACAAGAGACAAAAAAATTTATAAAGAAAACAAAAAATTCATTGCACATCGTCGGCCTAAAGTGTTAACCTGCTAAGTCACTTTTGACCAATTTTACAGGAGAGGTGAAAAACGATTACATTACAAATTATAAAAATCATAATAATAAATTTAGAAAATCCATAATAGGCATAAGAAAGTTTTATAATACTGGAATGTGTGGTAATTATCAGGTTTAGTGTATTTTTCAGTAATTTTTGGGAGATAGCTGGTTATCGCTTTGCCAAATTAATTCAACAATGTACTGAGAATGTTAACTAAATGAAAAATAGGGTATCTTTATTATCGTTTACAAATGAGAGTAACGAAATATGACAACAACAAAAATAATGAGGTATCATCAGATGATATTGTTAAAATTATTTCATGTAAAGCAGCTAAATTCTACAGCTATATAAAAATAACATATCGGAAAAACCACCAAGTCCCTTTATTAAATTGGACAAATTTCAACATTGAATTAATATACTAATGCACAATCAAACTGAAACAAATATTCAGTATTCTCTAAAACGTACTTACCTTTATTGAATCACTTGACAATAAGGAGAAGAAACTGATAGAAGTCACAAAATTCAGCAGAAAATCACAACGTATCCTGTCGCGACAAGCTTGTCAATACAAATGCACATGTAGTTATGGATATGGCTGTGTTTATGCATCAAAACTCAGTCGATTGGACTCAACTGGTATTCGCATCATGTAATATTTCAGTTTCTATTGAATAAGGTTTCTTTGCTGTTTTACGAATCAATAGAAAACATTAAAATTATTATAAGATACCGATAACTCAATTTACCTAAAAATGGACTTAGCAGGTTAACACTTTAGGCCGACGATATGTTAGAATCATCCACCAGCGGCGCACTAAAAAAAAGTTTATGGGGCGAAAAGGGGCTTGACTTCTGAAAAAATATATCCCTGTAGATTCTTACAATCACTCGGCATACTGGATGATGTAAACCCTAGAACGTAACATATGTTTCAAATTTGATCTTAATATCGCAAAAACTAAAAGAGCTATGAAGAAAAAAATTTAAAAATCTTGAAACTTCAACGCTCTGTGATCGTCCCTGAAAATTTGATACTGAATTTTGATCACCCTGCTCATATCACGGCCCTTATAAATTATCTTGCTGTAAATAAAATTATACGAAATACAATATGTGTTTCTTCTTTCATGCAACGTAACGCCTGTCCCAGCTCTTTCTTATGCTTTGAGGTGTATGTGGCCCCATTCCTTCAGGAAAGGCGAACCGGCGGAGTGTCAGATGGTGCACAGTTCCCTGCCACTCACATGCAAGCACGGGCTTAGCGGCGCCCCCGACACTTTGACATAAGGGGTCAGGGTAGAGGTGTCCCGTTAATGTTATACGGTAACTCTCAGATAATCGGTTTGGATTTTACAAAACAAGTTCAATTCAGACCTTTTGCTCTATGTATTTATGTCCAAGTTACCTATTGGTTTCACATGATCAATAAGTTCAGAATCTGCACACCGCAATCACATATTTATCGAATTATCGAAAAAAATGCTCTTAAAAAACGATTTTGTTGGCTTTTCAACCTCGATTTTTCCATTGTGATTATTAATTAGAGGCACAACAAAAGACGGAATATCCATATATCAATATCGGCCGTAATAGCTGTTTATACAGCAATAGTTGATTGTCAATGTTCACTGCCTCATGCAATCAGGGGGTAGATCTCCTTTATTGCGGCATGAAACTCAGCCACGTCTCGATATACAGGATGTTAGTGAATAAGTGCGACAAACTTCAGGGGGTGATTCTGCATGAAAAAATAATGGCAGTTTGCTTTATAACTTTTGTCCGCAAATGCTTTCGTTTTCCGAGATACGGGGTGTTCAAGTTTTTCTTAAAAACTGACTATTTATTTATTGCTCTGAAACCGGTCAAGATATGCGAATGAAATCTGATGAGTTTCAAGAGGTAATAACTGCGCATTTTTTGACATGCAATTAAGAATTTTATGTTCATCAATGGAGCGCATACGAGTAATTCAATTTTTTTAAAGAAAAAAATGGTACGCCATTGAGATAATTTGAATGAAGAATCATTTGTGAATTTCTCGTTCAATTTGTGACAAAAAAAATTTCTTGCCTTTTTTTCGTATGGAGCGCCGTTTTTATGCAAAAAAATAAAACATCTTAACGCGTATTTGTCATTACTTTAATACATTATCTAGTAGCGATGCTAGTAGGCTATACTGTCAACATTCTGTTAAATACGAATATTTCAACGAAATTTCACATTAGCGTTTCTTTATTTTTAGGGTTTCAGTTTGGTATAACATTAATGATAATAGGTAATTAATTTTTCTTTTATCGAAAAGAATGGAAAATTATACAAATGTAGAATTGTCAGACATGCATTTTGTCTATGGTCGAAGTAATGGAAATGGTCGGCAAGCTCGACGATTGTATGCTGGGTTGTATCCAGGACGTAGGGTACCCCATCACACAATATTTGCTCGTCTTCACCAACGTTTGCGCGAAAATGGTACATTTACGAAATACACGGCTGACTACGGGCGCCCTCGCGAAGTACGAACTGTGCAACTAGAAGAAGCAGTTCTCGAGTTAATTGCGGAGTCACCTGAAACAAGTACTCGAAAAATTGCCAACATACTGAATGAAAGCAACTTCACTGTTTTCAAAATGCTTTTGAGAACAGCAATTGTATCCGTTTCATTTTCAACGTATGCAAGCTCTACTACCTATAGACTTTTTTCCGCGCCTAGTCTTTTGCCATTGGATTCTTTCATCAAATCGCTCAAATTCCTAATTTTTCAAATGGCGTTTTGTTTACTGACGAGGCTAATTTTGGACGACAGTGTATACGAAATTTCCATAACAATCACCTCTCAGCTGAGGAAAATCCACATGGAAGCTCATTTTCAGCATCAGTTTTCAGTAAATGTATGGCTTGGGGTACTTGATGATCATTTAATCGGTCCATAGTTCCTCCCACAACGACTAACAGGCAACTCTTACCTTAAATTCCCACAGGAAGAGTTACCTGTTCTACTTGAAGAAATTCCTTTACAGCTGCATGATGGTGCACCAGTCAATTTTAGCATTATTGTACGTAATCACTTAGATACAGTATATCCAAATCGTTGGATAGGCCAATGTTGCGTACCTCCCGCAACATTGGCCTGCTCGATCTCCGGATTTAAATCCTCTAGATTTTTGCATTTGGGGTGTTCTTAAGTCATTAGTTTATCCTACTCCTGTCGAAAATGTTGAAGACCTGAGGAATCGAATTATAGCCGGCTGTGAGACAATAAGAAATACACCAGGAATCTTGAAAAAGAGTTGAATCTTGTATCACGTCTGAGGGAGGTCATTTTGAACATTTGTTGTAGCTTTGCGCCTATTTATTTATTAGTATTATTTTCTGTTATTCTTCTGGTTTAACGTTATTGTATTAGATAGTTCTTGATAATGTACTAAAGAAATGAAAAATACGCATTAACGTGTTTTATTTTTTTGCATAAAAACGACGCCCCATACGAAAAAAAGACAAGTATTTTTTTTTGTCGCAAATTGAACGGAAAATTCAAAAATAATTTTTTCCTCTAAAAACATTGAGCTCCTTACTCGTATGCGCACTAATCATGAATATAAAATTCTCAATTGCATGTCAAAAAATGCGCAATAACTACCTCTTGAAACTCACCAAATTTCATGTGCATATCTTCACCGGTTTCAGAGCAATAAATAAATAGTCAGTTTTCAAGAAAAACTTTAACACTCTGTATCTCGGAAAACAAAGCATTTGTGGACAAAAGTTATATAGCAAACTGTCATTATTTTTTCATGCAGTATCACCCCCTGAAGATTGTCGCACTTATTCACTAACACCCTGTATAAAATAATTTATTTACACATCGCCGCATCCACAAATATAAGTGAAATACAATAAAAGTAGGGGGAAATAAATTGGAAACTCTACAGTAGAACAAGTCTGTGCGCTTAGGCTTGAGTGCAAGTAGCTTGAAAAGCAAACAAAAAACACTCACTTTACTGAATGATTTTCACTAAACTGGGTTCACAAAACCACGACACGTGTTTTGCTACACAATAGCGTCTTCAGGTGGAGATCTAACCCAACTCAACAATAACGATGTATCATGTTAAATAATAGAGACAGGTAGTAGTCAACCCAGTTCAGTATTTAGTTTAATACGGATTTAACAATTTTGAACAGTAATGAAATATTAAAACAAACATATACTCAGGTACAACATAAAAACTTAATAACTAATAAAGTGGTTAAAATAATTATTAGATAATAATCATAATAACAACATTAAGTATAACATGAATCAAATATATAATTAAAATCAAAATGTGTTTCCTATGATTTGGTGAATGTTAATTCTTGGGGTGTTAATCAAATAATTTTTCAATTCGTATTTGAATGGGTTTCGTGGTGTTATTTGCTTCAAATTTTGTGGAAGAGAATTGAATGATTTTGGCCAAGATAAAGGTGAGTTCTCTGCATCATATATTTTTCTGGTTTGATTATAAAATAATGTTTTGCAGTGTACTATGGTGATGCTCTATCGGTAATAATTAAGATATTCGAGAGTGTTTGAGGAAATAAAGTAGTATACATAATTTATTTTTCAGGATTTATTGAGTTGCCTTGTTGGAAATTCCTTAAGTTTTTGATCGATGGTTTTCAATATGTACTTGTGCTGTTTCATGTACTGAAATGTCGTTTATCAACGCTGCGCCCCATGCTGGAATTCCGTAGGTTAGATGGCTTTCTACTATTGAGAAGTATATTATACGAAGTTGTTGAGTGTTATAGAAATTTAGTTGGCGGTCTAAATGAACCCTCATGTATTTCACCGATGGCGTGTCTCACTACTCTTCCTTTCATGTTCAATTTACCGAGGATCTTCACATTCGTGAATTTCCTCGTGAAATGAATCATTTCCGTGTACACCAAGGATTGCGTACTCCTTGGTGCTGTAGTCAAACTCGAATCTGACCGATATCTTGATTCTTCTCGCTGAAAAAAGTCCACGGTAAATAATAAAGGAGTAGGAGTAGTGGATAAACCAACACTGAAAACCTGAATGATTTCAGGTGGGCTCTTAGCAATATTTCATTCAGACATTGGAATACAGATTAGTGTTCTTCACCCTCCACCTATAAATTTCTCCCGCAAGATATTCCGTAACAAATAATTCTCTCCCCCATTTGCACCTTACACTGCTGGCGATAAATAAATCTATATATAGAACCTTTTTATTCCCTCGTAAGATCGTCTAATGGCTACTAAGTGCTCTGGAATTTCATATATGTTTTATCAAAGCCTTATAGAACACATAATTGTATTCGATATTTTGAAAAATAACTTTAGACGGAAACATATAAACATATTTCCAAGGTATCTACAGGTTTTTTTCACTGAATATATATTTGGTTGCAGCCTCCCATCTTATAACGACCTCAATCACGAAAGGTGCTGCAGCTACTTCTGCTGAGAAATTGAAAATTCGAAAATATTCGAATATAGAAGAATTTTACACATTTTATCCAGTGGCAATTGAAACATATGGAGTATTTGGATCTCACGCCCAGGAACTTCTAGAAGGAATTGGCAAAAAAATTATAAAGTGTACTAATGATTCTAGATCATATGCTTTTCTGATTCAGCGTATCAGTATGGCAATTCAAAGAGAAAACGCCACATCAGTTATGGGTACACTTTCCTCATCCCGAAAACTGGATGAAATTTTCTTACAGCCTCAAAAACCTTCTATTCAAAGACGAGTATACCTTGATAAATTTAAGGAAAATACTATTCCTGATAGAAATTATTCCTTTAATGTCAGCATTAATGATGTATGCAGTTATTACTACAACAACACCATCAGTCCACTTGTGAATGAAAATGCCCAAATTGTTGGACTTAATGGATTGAAAAACATTGGCAACACCTGTTTCATGAATAGCGTAATACAATGTTTAACGAATACCAAATGGTTGCTCGAATATCTTAGAAAAGACGATCATATGAGGGATATCAATACAAGCACATCAAGTATGAAGGGTGCTCTAATAAAATCATTTGCTGTAGTGATAAAAGAACTTTGGTCGGAAGATTCGACTGATAGGGTGGTAAATACTGTTTCTTTGAAAAATCAGATACAAATGTTCGCACCTCGTTTCGGGGGTACGCTCAACAGGACGCTCAAGAATTTCTCAGATATTTATTGGAAGGTCTTCATGAAGATGTAAACAGAGTGATAGAAAAGCCCAAACCTATCCTGACAGAAATTGATGAGAAATCAAGCGACCATGAAAAGGCACAGGAGTCTTGGTCAAGATATCTAAGAATGGACAACTCAAAAATTGTTGATAACTTTGTTGGTCAATTGAAATCAACGTTGAAGTGTAGTTTCTGTGGCCATTGTTCTGTCTCTTTTGACCCCTTCTGGGACCTTTCACTTCATATTCCACAGAGAACTGGCCAGCTCAGACTGTCACAATGTTTAGATTCATTCACTAATGAAGAAACTTTGGATGGCGAACAGAAACCATTTTGTTGTGAATGTAAGGAAAAGATTAAATGCACTAAGTCATTATCCATACATAAATTCCCCAAAATATTAGTCATTCACTTGAAACGATTTTCGCTGATGGATCGATTCGGGGGAAAATCAAATGTCACCATTGACTTTCCTCTTGAAGGATTAGACATGAGTAATTATTCAACAGATAACATAATTCCATGTCGCTACAACTTGTATGATGTGTCCAATCATAGTGGAACATCCTATAGCGGACACTACACGGCTTATTGTAGGCACCTTTATGCAGACACATGGCATGAGTACAATGACTCAAGAGTATCACCGATATCACCAGAATCCCTTATGAGTGGTGAAGCATTCGTCCTCTTCTATGAGCAAGAGAGCACCAAATCACTCATTTAATTATTTTTAAGCTATTGCATTTAGCTATTATCGCGGGCCTTGAGCGCGGAGACCGAATCCAGAAATTCCGCAACGAAAATAAACCTAACACCCCCCACTCCGACCGGCACAGCGGTCGGCGTTAGGGCACCTCCTCTTTGTATTTACTTCATGGTACGACTCTACGAAGCTCGCACGAATCGAGACGAGCTGCTCCGAAATCAGACGATTACGTAATCAGCTGTTTGTGAGAAAGTATAGATGTTAATGCTAGGAGCTCATTTGTTGGAGATATTTGTGCGTGCTTATGCAAACTTAGAAATGGCCTACACATAGTCATGGTAGCAATTTACATTTCTCCGAATCCAAAATTAGACGAGGTAGAGCATTTTATTCATTGCACTTAACTGGAGTACACTGAAGAAGGGTCGAAAATACTTGGTACAAATAGTAATAAATTTCCACTTATCTTGGCTGGCGATTTCAACATCAACTTCGCTGATAAAAAATCAGAGCGGTTGACAAGTTTTCTTTCGAAAATATTGAATTTGAAAATGAATAATGATCCACAAGAATCCACAACAAAATATGGAACCACCATTGATGGGGTATTTTCCAGATATTTAGAAGATATCAAGTCTCAAACTTATGTTTCTTATTTCAGTTACCATAAACCTATAGTTTCAATGATAAATATTCCTGAAGAACCGACATGTATTGAAAGATAATAAAAAAATATTTTGAACAATATTAACTTCTCATTTATTTAATAAAAGAAAAAAATTTGTTTTTTTATCGGTCACCACGCTCAAAGTGTAACTTGAATTAATATCAAAGAAAAAAAAAATACTGCATAAATAAAATAAATATATAATTATAATTGCGTAAGTTGATGAAAAATGCTATGCAATAGCTTTACCGCGGCAGTCTCCGAGTGCCACACGTCTTTTTTTTTCTGTTGTATTGTATTTTATACCAAAAGTTACTTGTTATTTCTTTAATAATAATGTAATTATTAATGTCAGACATATGTATCATTAATATGATTAGCCACAAGCATTATTAAAACAGTCCCAACAAATAGTGGCGTTTTTAAAAGACTACATTGAAAGAGAACGTGAAAATGGAGGACTTTTTCGTCCACTGACTGCTATTAGAAACATAGGTTATACTAATTACATATATCTATAAGTACTAAAGTGAAGTTATAAAATTAACATATATGAATGTTAGGTTTGGTTGTGTGTACATTTATCAGTTTTTCATTTCAAAGGGTTACAGAAAAAGCGAAAACTGAATAACTCAATTATAGTTCAAAATATCGCGCATTACACGAAACTGTACTATTTTCCAACTGATCACACCAATCATATCAAATGAATGAACTGCATGTCGCTCGCATGCGATGCACATCATATAGACGTCCGAATATTCTAGAAAGGTCGGTAAACTTTTGGAGAATTATCTCGATCGTTCGGATTGTCTCGCTGCCATCTTGGTGTTGGCGATCGGCTGCTACCTGCTCGTTGTTCATTCACACACGTCATTCCAATATCTTTGTCGGCAGCGTGTGATCACGACAGTAGCGTAGCGTATTCGTAACAATACTCTTAACAATTAAAATAATCCGAAATATGTAGTCTATCTAATTTTCAAGATAGTGTGAATGAATCCGTTAACAAAAATTATGAGAGATAAATTCCCGAATTCCGTTGTTGTTGATGTGTTTTTTGTTATATTATTTGAATATTTGAGTAATATTAATATGAACCCTTATGTAACTAGTGGCTACCGTATCTTGAAATGATGATAGATGAATACAAATACATCTGATATTATTATTCTCTGCGTTGGAACTTGTTCATCAGTGTAGCATTGTTTCGAGCGTGTAGTGAAACTTCTATTAATATTCCAGCCACTTGCTGAGGTGGTGTTTTATATTTTATTTTGCCCTGAGCTCCAGAGTATTTCAGCATTTCAAAGTTCTATACGTTGGGAAGTAGATTCCATTTCACACCAACATACAACTTTAAAATTGAACACAATTTTCAATTCTCATTGCGGATGCTCGAACATGTAAATGAATTCAATTCATCCCCAGTGCACCTTGAATATCTGCTCATGCCTTTCCAGAGATAATTGGAACGTATTCCATCGAAAACGAGCCAACAGAGTCAACTGTTTGTTTCCCAATGCATTGGATGTTTTGCTTATATTTCAATTTCTCATAGTGAAGTAAACAAGAAATCTGCTTTTGTTACCATGATATTAAGTAGTTTATTCATTCATTATCAAACTAGTCGTGTTGTGTTACATCAACTGGTGTTTCTTCCAAAAACTTTTTTTTTTTTTTATGTTCTGGTTCCCACGAAAAGGGATATCCTGTAATGTTCAGAGAACATCGTGGGAACCAAGGGAAAGAAGGTAGGAGTTGGTGTTCTTCTTAAATTTCTGGAGGTTGTATGCCTCGGGGAACACCTCCCTAGGCAATGAGTTCCAAAGCCTCGCTGTTCGTTGGATGAACGAGTCTTTGGAAAGTGATGTTCTGCAGGTCTCCAAAGTGACCACGAAGGGGTGTGATGACTGAACTTGACGGGTTAGTCTCGAAGAGACTGCCAAAGCAGGAACGATTGTTGATATTTCAGAAGAGCATCGCCCATGAAACTATCTATAAAATAGAGACAAATCGCCAACTTTTCTACGGTGTTCCAGACAAGTGAGCGAGTTTGTAAGCGAGGCATCACCGACGAGACGAATTGCCCTTTTTTGGACAGAATCCAATAGCCTCAGGATATGTTTAGGTGCCGCGCTCCAAATATGGGAACAGGAAGGATAAAATAGAGTGCAAAATTGGTAACAATGAAATGGATGTACCGTAAGAGACCAAAGGTCCGTATGCTAAACTGATCGTGCTATCAGTACCCGTCTCAAAGGACATATCGCATACTTCAGATGGGATAGATTATGACAGAAATAGGTATAATATTCAACCTACGAATATACGGTTTTAGTGATTTCACCGTATACTTATTTATATAGATTACCGTGTAGAGTAGGTTTAATCCATGTAGTAGTGGAAATGACAGTTTTCATGTTCCTTTATTTTTGTTGACCAATGGATGGGAGAATGAAACGTATCAGTGATGTTTATTTCTGGAAGTCGTACGACTAACAGAATGCACCTCTGTGGCCTTTAAATAAATAATAATAATAATAATAATAATAATAATAATAATAATAATAATGATAATAATAATAATAATAATAACCGCGAGCAGAAAACGATATACGTCATAGAGTTTTCGGCTCCGGGCGAGACGAATATCGTGCGGAAAGAGGACGAGAAACGGACGAAGTATCGAGATTTACTCTTCGAGCTCCGCAGACTCTATCCAGACCATTCTGTAAAGATAGTGGTTCTGATTATAGGGGCCCTTGGTGGAATGATGCCAACGCTACTCTCAAACCTGGAAATTATACCGGCATGCCGTAAATCGGCAGAATCTCTAGCCGGCCGCATGCAGAAGGCAGTCATTCTCGGATCGTTACGTTTGCTCAGGACACATGATTCTCGGACCCAATGATCTCTCACCTCACGGGTGTGGGGAGAGGTCATTGGTTTATGTAACCAGCGCGCCCTTCCGAATGGGTCGGAGCTTCGGAAGTAAGGGCCTGACTGGTAGTGTTTAAAATCGAAAATAATAATAATAATAATAATAATAATAATAATAATAATAATAAAATAATAATATACATTTATTGACAGAAAATAATATCTAGATACATTTGGGGAAAGAAAAAAATTTTTACCTGTCAATAGGTTACACGATTGGCATAAACCATTCTTACTCTTGCACCTCAAAAATAATAATAATAAAAAAAAATAAAAAAAAATACGAAGAAAGAGAAAAAATATATAGACGTGAAATTAATTATAATTGTAATAATTATGATGAAGGGTGTCTATTCCATTGTTTTCTCGATGAAGATTTTATCAACTACACCATGAGACATTATTAAAACAATTTTGGAATAAAATGAAATCATGAGATCCACTCCCATACATATAAAAATATACAAACACTATATGGATGTTGTTACAATATTAAATCAATAATGGTATAATAATAATGTGAAAAATATTGAAAAACATTGAAGAATACAGAACAAAAATACAATATGAAAGAGAATGAATGAAACTTACAAAAATAATAGGTGATGATTATTTTAGTGGAGAACACATATATATTTAATAATGATGATTATTTGATAATAGTTTTTGATAATAGATTTTGCTTGTAACAATTTTTGAAACACACAATAGATTTAGATTGGAGGATCGGCAGGAGGTCATTATATAACTTTGCAATGGTATAAGTAAAAGATCGCTTGAAATGCTCGGTGAAGTGCCTAACAATATGAATCAATTTACGTCTTATGTTCACATGATGCACATCCGTTCTCAACTGTATTTTATTATATCAGTATGGGGGTGTATGAGTGATAACTATTTTATGGAATAACACCGCGGAATGAAGTGTGCAATGTCATAATTTTTTCATTCGAATGGTTATAAATGCCTTTGTTTAATGCAAAAACAGCGATAGCAAAACAAGATTTTTTTACATTTCTTTAATTTTTAATTTTTTGTTAACTTTAAAAAATTATAATAAACAAAATAAACAACTTTTGAAAACTTTTATAACGTGATCTTTTATAGCGTGATCTTGTTATATATATATATATATATATATATATATATATATATATATATATACGAAGGGCTCCAAGGCGCGAACAATTTTTAGAGCTATTATTTTAACATTTATGCCGTTTTTTTATGAAAATCGAGATTCGAATAATAAGGATTAACTAACTAATGCCTAACTTGTTGAAAAATATACTTAATTTTTTTTCCAACGAGACCTTGTTCTCCTAAGTGTTAGGAACACACCATGGTTTATTCAAATTTTTAAATCGATATTTAATACAATGAAAAAAATTATGTGGTGTACTCTCTTCGGCACTCCGTAGCGGTCGCGCGGAACCCTATTTTCAGCGTTAAATTGAAATTATAAATAATGGAAATAGAGTTCCGGGAGTCAAAACTTTTTTATTGGAAATTTTCTCCTTTTCAAGAACATTTTTTTTCCCGCTATCGCTTATAGTTTTTGAGTTATTCCCATAAAACTGAACCCTTTTCTTTTGTTTTTGTTTTTTGTTAATAACAATTGCAATTTTTGTCAGCAGAAAAAACCAAAAAAAATCTTCCTCAGAATTGCATCCCGAATCGATTGAGCTATGCTCATATTTTTTGGAAACTCAGTTCTCGACGAGACTAATGATAAACCCCATCCTCATCCAACTACGAATGGATATACTATGATAATATATCGTTGGAAGTGCTGAAAGCTCGACAGAAACAAACAATTTGAAAAAACAATGGGAGATTGATTTCGATACTCTACACCCTTCACCTCACTTTGGTTTTGGCAAATAACTGAGATATCTGCTGGCCTAAAAGTTCTAGGACACTCGGTATATATGAGGTCAAAATATCCACATATTCTTTGGTAATCATTTTGTCAACTTGACTTGGGCAAAATACAGGAATAGCGTTGTGAATATTTATTGTCACCTCAAAACACGTTCTGTGATGTTGGGGATTCGATGCACCGGATTATTAGTGGAATGATTCCCTCTGAAAGCAAACTGATAATATGTATCAGTTTTGACGAGAAGATAACAGTTATCCCGAAAATATAGGAGTCGAAGTGGATAGAACGTGAACTGACATCAATGATTAACATACATAGGGTTTATTAAAGCCATTCTTTGGGTGTATGTACTCGAATCAACTGGTATATTCCTATTCATTTCAATATAATCTCCTGATGTGTATGCTCTCATTATTTTTCTTCGCGACGAGATCCACTGAGTCCCAAGGGTTATTATTGTTGAGTACAAGTAATCCTTTTTCCCAGTGATTTAAGACGTTCATTTTTAAGTTCAAGAGTAAACTCGATTGATTAATCTTACAGACTAGTCACTTTCGTGTCCCAATCCAATTTAGGGACAAAGCGTATTTTCTCGAATGACTTTTCAATTGATAAAAGACTAATGAATGGATATCGTTGAGTATTTCGTGGAGCGCAGAGATTACGTCGGGATTATTTGAATTATAAATGTTCTGTTGTCTGAGAATAGAGAAGAGGACTGAAACCTTTCGATGAGTTATATGTTCTCGAATAGAGAAATACAAATAATAGTAAAGCGGCTTTATTCATCATTTCAATTTCTACATAAAACAACAGAAAAATATAACAGTATTAATTGATACACGTGAGAGAAGGTGCACGATGAAAAGGCGAAGTGTCAGCTATAGCTGTTTTTCAACTAAACCAAGTAAAAAAATAAAACAAAAAGAAAAGAAATAAATAAGGTAAGATCATCACAAATAATCTACTGAAGCAGTTGACAAAATGAAAAAAAATTATGATAAAGTTCGTTACTGTTTTATAACTTATTGGTTAGTGATACTCAATATGTCAAAACAGAGGTCAGAAGCGGGATCTATCAACGTGAGGACAAAAACTGCCTATTTTTTTAACTGAAGTTTCAGTCCCTTTAAAGTTACTCAGTGTGTATAGTCTGAATTCATTGGGTAATTGGTTGTAAAATTTGGCAGCATTGTATGAAAAACATCTTGTGTAAATTGTGGTGAGAATATTAAGTGACCTAAGTGTGTTGAAGGTTTGTTTGTTCGCAACGTATTGCACCAGTAGTGTAATTTCTCAAATCAGTATAACTTTTCCAAGATGTGGAGTTTCTCAATTTTTTGTGCCTGCTGAAGGCTCTATCCCTGAGTTTTATCATCTCTTTAATATTATGAGTGTGCCAAGGAGCTGGAGGTTTAGGGACTCTTATAATTCGGAAGGGTGCGTGTAAATTGAAGATTGCAATCAAACCGTTAAATTTCCAGAGTTTCCAATTCAAAGATGATATTGCAGTTATGAGCTATCAGATGTTCATTGAAAAGGGATACGTCGAAGTTAGAAAAATCACGGTAAGATATAAACTTAGGTTGTCTTCTAGGTTTGTAACAGTCAATTTTACAACTGACTGCCAAATGATCTGATATTCCGTTGATGTCTAAGACTTCTTCATTTGAAATATTTTCCGGATTTGACACTATTGAACATCGATCAAAGGTTGACTGTGAGAAGTAATTCTTGTGGGTTCATTCAACAACTGAGTGAAGTTGAATGTCTCAATTAAGTTGGTGAGAAGATCGCAGCGACTATCATTAGCTAGCAAATTAATATTTAAATCTCCCCCGAATATAATTCAATCATATTCGGGTATCAAGTTAGCTATTGTTTCTTCCAATTCATCGAGACACGCTAGAATGCTGGCTGAGGGTGGACGATATAAAATTCCGAAAAGGTAAGTATGACATTCAATGGTTACAGAAATCTGGAGTTGTTCCAGAAAAGAACTGACCAATAGGAACGGGTTTTCCTATGGATGTTATCAGTAGTGCTCAGGAGTTTCTTCTTAGACTTCTTAGGTTGCGGTTTGATGGATGTACTCAGAAGATCACCGCTTGTGACTTCTAGGGGTTCTTGAGAAAAAGTAGGATCCTCGCGTCTTGATGGGGTCGATGGAGCACTTACCTTTCTTCCTCTCTTCTTTGTATGATCAATATCTAAAAGGTCTCTCAACTCTCCCTTTCTCCTATTCTTCTACTGGATAAGAATCACAGTTAATGACCATTTTATTATTTTTTATTCTAAGATTTTTTGATCTAGCTTCCTTCATGTGTTTAGCCAGTATTCTATCGTCTAAGAGATCTTCGCAGCACAACTTGGAAAATTGATATTTTTTCACCATTCAATTCATGTACGTTCTGAATGAGCGAGTTCTTTATCAAAAGTGACATTAATTCAACTTTTATAGCTGGCTTTCCGTTAATTTTGATCTGATAAATATTGAACAGATCCATATCCTGCAGCGAATTCAATTTGGAAATGGTAGAAGAAGCCAAGTTTCCGTTAACATCAATGTCGGGCCCAATATTATAATTTTTGTTCTTCTATCTTTCCGTTACTTAGGAATTCCTTCTCATATTTGACGCACTTTTTCTCAAGTTCGACGATTTTTTCTTTCTGTAGCTCGATTACTTTCAGCAATTTATTATTTTCTGCTCTAATATATTCTTTTATTTCACACTTGGTTATTTCATTTCCATTATTTATGGCTCCTAGTAATTTTGAGTACGGATCATTATTGTTTAATTCAGTAACGTTCGTACTCGACTCGACTCGACTGTTGGTGGAATAGAAGTCTGACGAGATCTAATTCGAGTTAAACTTACGCCCCCCGGCTTTATTTATAGATTCTCAAATTGCCATCAATAAAGCCATCATGTGTCAGAAAAAAATGGAAAATTTTCATTGGAAACGAATGCAGCATGTCTATTTTTTAAATCGATCCATCGTCTAGTTTTGTCATTAAAGGCACGACCAGGCGAAATTTGAAGATAGTCTTGCTTCAATATATCCTACTGTTGATGAAATTATTTGTATGGGAGATTTCAATTTAAATTTATTAGAGTGTGATAATACGAGCGTTAAAAAATTCAGTTCGATTTTAGAATCACTCAATCTATGTCAAGTAATTGATGAACCTACTAGAATCACTGCTACATCTGCAACACTTTTAGACTATGTAATAATTCCCGAAGGTACTAATTATAATAAAGGTATTATGCAACAAGTAATTTCAGATCATTCAATGGTATTTTGTGAGTTAAAAATGTCTAATGAACAGAGAGGTCCTAAACTTGTTACATACAGAAATTTCAAAAATTTTGATGATGATAATTTTCAACGTGATCTATTTGACACGTCATTTTTCAGGATATATGATCAGGAAACAGTAGATGGGAAGGTTTCTTACTTAGTCAATTGTCTAAATAATTTGCTTGATAGGCATGCTCCTATTGTTACCTCGAGGGTAACAAAACCTAAAGCACCGTGGATAACATTTCCTATAAAGAAAATGATGGATGAAAGAGACAAAGCTCTAAGAAAGTATAAAAGAACGAGAACCGAAGCAACTTTACAAACTTATAAAAATTTACGAAATTTTACATTTCAATCCATCAAAAGAGAGAAAAGAGCCTATTTTATCTATCAATTCAGTAACAGTAAACCAAAAGATATATGGCGAATTTTAAGAGCTAATAAATTTCTACCGGACAAATCACTTGATATACCAGAAAATCTGAGGGATCCAAATAAAGTTAATAGGTTTTTTATTGAATCAGTGCCGCAATCTGAACCATCGGAAGAATTAAAGTCTTTTTATAAATCAAATAAACTCAATAATTCCGATTTCCGACTTAGGCAACAGCAAGTTCTCATGAATGGTATTAGTTCAGATTATCTTGTATTAGGATCTGGTGTACCTCAAGGGTCGATCCTTGGGCCACTACTATTTTCTATATATGCTTCTCGTCTCTTAAAAAAAATTCAGGACTGCAAAGTTCATTTATATGCTGATGATACTCAGCTGTATTATAGCTTTAGGCAGGCTGATGTGGATAACGCTTGTGTCGTTATCAATAAAAATCTAGAGGAATTTATCAGTTATGCAACTGAACACTGCCTACTTATAAACACAACAAAATCTAAAATCATGCTGTTTGGCACTAAGCAAAACAGAAAACATTTATTGAATTTAGTAAATATTACTATTGGTAATGAAGAATTAGAGGTGGTAAGTGAAGCAAAAAATTTAGGAGTTATATTAGACTCTGAACTGAGATTTGAAAGGCATATAAATAGGTTGTTACAACGGGCGTATTGTAATATTAAAATGATATACGGCAATCGACACCTTTTTCCTATTCATGTTAAAAAATATCTCTGTGAAACACTTGTGCTATCATTATTCAATTACGCAGATGCTCTGTACGGACCTAATCTAACGCACCTATATAAAAATAAGATTCAGAAAGTTCAAAACTCATGCTTACGTATGATTTTTGGTATAAGAAGACGACAACGAGTATCTCATAAATTGAAGGAGATTGGATGGTTACACATGGAGAATAGAAGAAAGGTTCATTTTATTACCTTATGCCATAAAATAATTATTGATAAGAAACCTTCCTATCTACACCGCAAAATTACGTATCGTTCAGATGTCCATAATGTAAATATTAGAAAAAGAGGTTTACTCACTATACCTCACTTCACGACTGAGCTTTTCAGACGTTCGTTTACATACCAAATTTACTCTCAATACAATGCCATTCCATCCGAGTTTAAGATTTATAATATTTCAAAATTCAAAGAAGCCTCAAAAATATATATTGGACAATCAAATTTAGCATAAACGTAAAATATCTACCTGCTCATTTCTTACTTAAAAAAGTAAACTCGTAAGTTTGTTTCTCGCCTTGTATATCATCTATTATAGATTGTCTCGCTTTGTTGATCTTCTCTTATGTCATCAACTATAAAATGTTTAATGCTTATTTATATCTAATTTGTATCTAATATTGTACCTACTATGATACACTCATATTTTCATTTTCATTGAATTTTTCTTTTTTTTTTCTCTTGTTTTGCAAATAGTGATTAATTTATTTAATTCTATGTTTTATCAGCTACTAACTATGAATTACACAAGATTTGTTAGGGTTGAGTGGAAGAATATTTTTTGTTGTGCAGCAATGTACAACTGAAAATAAACTCCGCCTCTTATTTTCAAATGTATTTGAGTTTAAGGAAATTATTTGTTGTTGTGCTTTATTGAAAGTAATAAAGACGTTTATTATTATTATTATTAAATGGCAACAGTGTACGCTGCGGCAAACTGATGGGCGAATGGTAAAGTCCGAGAATGTGAAATGGGAGCATCAGTATCAATCGGCTTAACAAGGATGGAGATAAACGCTGAATGCGCGGCGTTGCCACGTTCCCAGCACCGCTCTCTATAGGTGTAATGCACCTATCCATGCATGATGTGTGATTGTGTGGGACATTCAGAGTGTACAAGCTCAGTCGGGTTTTTCGTTATCTTTATTATAATTTGGTTTGTTGAAATGCGAGTTCAGAATTGACACACGGTATACAGAAATCGAATGACGATAGCGAAGGAGTTTGTTGAGAATAACATTCGAAATGAGTAAAGTGAACTGATTCATATCGAGGATATGCCTGGCAGAATAATTTTCTTTCTACTCATGTACGTGCTGTATTAGAGCTTGTTGAATAAAAAAAACCCACAAACAATTCATATGCCATTCCATTAAAAGGATAATGATGGGTTCAAGGAGTTCCATTCTGCTGGATGAACAAGCAATACTGTCTCCGGGCTATGTGCCATTTCTTGAATGGTATGAAAAATATCGTTGACATATTCGATAACTTTTCCGAGATCCCGCTATATATGGAGTCTGTTCAAGCTATCAATAATGTTTCAAATAGCTGACGTTCTGCAAATATACTGATGTGATTCAGTGCGTGATGGATGATTTCGCGCTTTATATTTCACAACTAGGGGACGGTGAAAGGATCAGTCCAGCGCAGTATGGAAAATATCCATCATACAGGAAATACCAATTTCCTGGCTTTGGTCGATTATAGAGAGATTTTATTGAGTCTAAAAACTGACGAAGCCATATAATTTATAATCATATGATCGCATAATTAGAAGATATTCTTAGTCTTGCAATTTTGTTTTTTGATTTTTTAAGACATTCTAAACATTGTAGGGATAAACTATCATAAATGTGCGTGAAATAAATAAAAAGAAGATTTGTGAAATTGAGCTACAAAATATAATCTTCACAATCAGATTTTGTTCGCCAAGATATGAATCGTGAATAAATAATTTGCTTCACTTCTTTCTTAAATGAGTTCATTTTTGCTCTCAATATGTCATCAACTAATTATTTCCTACGACAAAATTATAAGATTTAATACATCTTTGAAGAGGGGTATTCAGCAGGGAAATGGTAAAGTTCAATCTACTTATAAATATGTTCCTAATGCCAACATTATATGGTGTACAGTTGAAAGTGAGAGAGTTGGTACAGTTAACTAAATTTCCTCCGCAAATGAAAATTCTCGAGTTTGTAGAAATTATTATTCTCATTATATGAGTCTTTCACAGTTAAATGTGGAATTAAGGTGTCTGTGCATGCTTTAGAAATGATCAAGAGAACACCTCCTTTGAAAGTATGGTCTCTGCGGCCACTCGAAGAGGCATTGACGAAACCACCTGCAGGTGGATACACTCAATGCTTCACAATAGACTGGTCCAAGCCAACATGTTCGAGGAAACAGAGCAGGTTGAAATTTCCAGAGGTACCCCACAGGTGGGCATACTCTCCCCCCTTCTGTGGGACATGGTTTTAGATGAACTGCTAATTTCTCTGAATAACCAAGGGTATTACTCTCAAGGGTATGCAGATGACTTGGTCATCCTCATCAAGGGAAAGAATACTCGAACAACCTCAGAGCTAATGCAAAATGCACTGAGGACAGTAGAGGAATGGTGTAACAGAGAGAGCCTAAGGACAAATCCGAACAAAACAACACTAATTCCCTTCACCCGGAGAAGAAACATGGGAGATCTCATACCTCCCAGACTATTCGGTGAAACATTACAAGTAGTAGAGCAGGTGAAATATCTAGGGCTGATTCTTAACAAGAAACTAACCTGGAACCCGCATCTTCAACATGTAACCAACGAAAGCAAGATAACCTTCATGATGTGCAGGAGAGCTTTTGGAAAAACCTGGGGGCTTAAACCGAAAGCCATGCACTGGCTTTACACAGCGGTAATAAGACCAAGAATAACTTATGGCTCACTCTTATGGTGGCCAAAAACAAATCAAAGACAGGCAAAAACCAACCTTGGGAAAATCCAGAGGCTTGCCTGTCTCTGTATCACGGGTGCAATGAATAGCACTCCAACAGCTGCAATGGAAATCATCCTAAACCTCGAACCCCTTGACTTACATGTCATTGGAGAGGCCAGGATGAGTGCATACAGACTGAAACAAACAAAAAACTGGAGAATCCGAACAACTGGACATACCAGAATCACTCATGTAATCAACATCGAAGAACTCGAAATGATTTCAGAATACATGCAACCCCTATACTCATTCGAAAAACCATTCGAAAACGAATTGATGGATCTGGATGGGCCCCGAGTATAGAATCACAATCAACTGCGGACATAGTCTGGTATACAGACGGTTCAGAGACAGTTGACGGAACGGGAGCAGGAATACATGGGGTAAGGCCAAGAAGGATTACATAATACCACTTGGCAAATGCTCCACGATATTCCAAGCTGAAACACATGCTATCATGGTATGCATTCAGAAGAATCTAGAAAGTGGTTATAGGAAAAAACACATCTACATTCTATCTGACTGTCAAAGTGCTATCAAAGCACTCAACTCTATACAGATAAAGTCCAAACTGGTCTGGGACTGCCTCCAGAACCTCATCGAGCTGGCAAAACACAACAAGGTCACCTTGATGTGGGTGCCAGGTCATAGAGGCATTGAAGGCAACGTCAAAGCGGACCAGCTAGCTAGACAAGCATCTGAAACGCTATTCACAGAGCCAGAACCTGCACATGGGATTAGCAAAAACCGATGCAGGACCCTGATCGACGAGTGGATAAAAAGAAGACACCAACAATATTGGGATCAAACTGTCGGGCAAATACACAGCAAAGTCATGGTAGGGCATCCAAACCGGACCCTGACGGCTGACCTTCTGAACCTGAACAGAACGAAGGCTCGTAAATAATAGGTCTGTTGACTGGACACTGCGGCCTAAGAAAACACCTAAAGACCATGGGAGTACGCAGGGAAACCGTGGAGTGTAGGCTGTGTGATGAAGAGGAGGAAACAGCCTCTCATATTATCTCCGACTGTGACGCCCTAAGTAGTAGGCGACACAGAACCTTTGGAGAGATCAACCCGGAAACAGGCATGAATCCGAAGAACCTTATCAACAGGCTTCTTAACCTAATTAAAGGCACAAACCTGTTTGAATGAGGAACCACTGACGACAGAGTGATACAATAGACCCCAGCTGGTCGCAGTGTCAAGGGAAGCTAAGTGCCAACCCTGTCTCTGGCTCGTCAGCTTTCAACTAACCAACCAACCAACCATCAAGAGAAGTTATACATTATTATAATCACCTCGATCATGGAAATATTTTGTTGCTCTCATAATGAACCCAAAGTTTCTGAGACTTCTATGTACTGTTAATTCGACATGTGTGTCAAGGGTTAATTGTTCGTCCAAGTGTTCACCTTTGATAATACCAACCTCTCCCAGAATCCCTCCACACAGAGTGTAGTTGGGAGTAGGAGGGAGATTATTACGAGTGGAGAGGATTTTGTGACATCTGTTCACATTGAGTTGAAGTTTGTTGGTTGAACAGTGATTCGTAAAATAATAGTATTCCTTTTGGTTAATTATGGCTTTATACAGCTTCATTTCCAAAAAGTCTGTATTTGGTCTATTTGAAACAGTGAATCGACATCGTTCAGAAAAAATCCGGAAATAAACGGTCCTAGGTGAGATCCTTGAGGACTCCTTGATGTAGCAGGGTGTCTGATCTATTACCATTTATTACTACATAATGGATTCGACCTGCAAGGTATATGAGCTATATGAAACGAGTATTATTGCTAATCAGCATTTTCGATTGAAAAAATAAGTTTTTGGTTAGTTTGCCCATTTTTTTTTACAAAATGACTCTGAAGTGAGATTGGTCTATAATTGGTAAAAATATCATTTTAGTTACCAGATTCAGACATGGAAATAATTTGAGCAACTTTCCACTCAATAAAGAATTTACCAGTTTTCAAGCACATGTTCAAAATTTTTCATTAAGGGATTACCAGAGAATTGACAAAAGATCTAATGAAAACCGGAGAAATTAAAAAAAGATACATGGTTTCTATTACTTTTTCATTTCTGAACTAATATTCGAATTATTATCATTCACCATTATATCTGATATTGGA
This sequence comes from Gonioctena quinquepunctata, assembly GCA_018342105.1. Classification (NCBI taxonomy): domain Eukaryota; kingdom Metazoa; phylum Arthropoda; class Insecta; order Coleoptera; family Chrysomelidae; genus Gonioctena; species Gonioctena quinquepunctata. The sequence goes on along the minus strand of JAFIRS010000223.1, from coordinate 824,866 downwards.
TTCGATTAAATTTTAGCTTAGCTTTTCAGGACATGTCTGTCAATTTTCTTATGCGATAGAAATTATTAAAACGAATTTTGCTATATAGAATGTTAAAACTAAAGCCACCTAAGCATTAAGTATGATATAATATACTACAATAATGAAGTTAGTTTTTGTAAAATCTAACAGAAAACAACTACTTCCCCGGCTAAAGCCACGCTAGACATTGAACTACATCTGATAGATATTTTGAGAGAACCCAACTCGAAAGAAAAAATCTGAAAGCTTGGTTAATCGGAAACCGAAAGATAAACACATTTTTCATATATTTTACGAAACCTAACTTTTTGTTATTTTTTTGAAAAAACTTCGAATTTGAAAGGTGTAGCTGATCGAGAAGAAGAATTCGTAAAAATTAGCGCAAATTGAATAATAAAAAAATATAATGTGGACTTAAACGGTGATACTGTTTACTACTCTATCTCAACATTAGCATCACAAATCACGTAATTATTGTAGCAAATACTACCATTTCTTTTGATTTGGATATATCCAACCGCCAAATCTCATTCCTGTCTTTTCTTGAAAGCTTCGAGGGTAATGAAATGTATCTCTTCCTCTGTAGTTTTTTACCTTCGCTCTCTCTTCCTGCATTCAGAATCAAGATATATTTATAACTTGTTCTACACTTACATTTTTTCTGATTTCACATAGCATAAGAATGTTTGAAATCGATTCTAATCGACGTTGTTAGCGGTTTATAATGATACAGAATTCATTCAACTTGGATATTAATTTCTTTATAAAACAAATGAATTGGGTCAAAATAAATCATATAAATTCTCCTTGGAATTGCTGAGGAATATTCCAATCGAAACGAAAGATAACTACTTCATGAAAAAAGCGTTAATTGTAACCGACAATTTTTGCTTTGCAACCAATATGTCTTGGTTGAGCAGGGTAGAATTACTGATAAGATAATTCTACATTGCGTTTCTACTCGAAGGGGTTCAAGAAATATGATAATAGTAGCTCACTTACGGCAACGATTTTCGGATTCCTTAGGGCCGAATTACCATCCTTCACCCACTTGTTATACAGGGTTATTCATTGGGAAATGCGCATACAGTAAGGGTAGATGGAGGATACCGAGGTGCTTCTAAATCACCTGTATTTCATGGGTTTATCGTTCTTTATAACCAAGATACAGGGTGTTTTATTAATTTCCCCATTTTTTCAATTAATCATAACTTATGAACCACCCTATACATTTTTGTAATATTTGGTTCGTATGTTCTTTGTCCACAGTGGTGTCGATTAACATAATAAAAAAAGTCTTATTCTAGGTCCGGCCTTAACAAGTTGTATCAAGTTAAACAAAAAGAATTATACACAAAAAAATGTGTATTATTTACTAAATTCGGGATTCGGGAAAATTCATGTGTTTGCAGCTGTTCAGTTTCTCTCCCCGAATTTGGGTTAATTTTCGAGGTTCAAAGCTGAATTAAAAGCAAAAGTTTCATATCAGTGGAAGCAGATTCCAATACCCTACACAGGTACATAATCAGTTGCTTAGTCATCTAGCTCTAAAAAGTACAATCATCGCATTTATTAGCTGCCTTAACCATAAAGAGGAGCATTTCCACAACCCAAGAGAGCAGGTGTTCAACAACAAAAAACAGATAAAATAAATAAACAGCCACCTGTTCTCAGTAAGATAACTAAAAACCACAAGTGTTCACAAGATATAAAAAGTGATACAAAACTATCTACTGAAATCCCAGTGGCGTGCAAAATAAATCTAAATTCGGTTCAAGAGTTAATTTGCCTTGAAGCTGAAAATGGTAAACTTCGAATGCTGCAAACAAAAACCCTTCCCCAACAGTTATTATATTTGCATTCATTGTTTCAAAATTTTTCACAAAAGTTGTGTTATGACAAACAAGCATAAATTTATATTTATGGGAGACTTCAAACTCACCTGCTGTGAAACGACTGGCGATATGGACGCAAATAAGAGCACTGAAATAAGTATATTGGAACAAACAATCTCTGAAATTTCGGAAGAGAGCAACATAAGAGGAAAACACATAGACAAACTACGGAAAGAGAAGGAAACATTCAATGAAGAGGCAGTACGAAGAGAGGATGAACTAGTGCAAATAATCAAGCAACAAGATGGTACTATTCACCAAGCTGAAAGGAAAATAGGAGAATTGGAGAAAATAATTGAATCACTAATGGATACAAAAATAACAAAAACAACTAGTACCCAATCTGAAATAAAAAACAGGGAGCAAGAAATACAAACTATCCCAAATACTACTGATTTTACTATGCAAACATCTTCTCCAATGATGAAAGACGAATCGACAACCACATCAACATCACAACAACCTGATACGGTAGATGGAAGTAATCAACCCAACAAACACCTACAAAATAGTATTAAAAATATTATAAGAGAAGAACTAAAACTATCTGTTGGCTACATAGTGGAACAAATATCACAAACTGCTACCAAAGTAGATGTACTGAAAGACTCAAATATCGATCTGGTGTCCCTTTTGACAAACAAGCAATCTTGTAATCAAAACTTGTTCAGAAATATTCCACATTCCTATCCTATTCAACCTAATATACCATCGCCAAATCAGCAACCCATTAGTGACACAGACCGTATGCTGACCAATGAAAAAAACATAGCGGCTGAAATAGCTGAAATGGAGATCAGACCAACCCAGTTTTTTCGAACAACATACAACCCCAAAATACTTCCACTGAGCAACCACGAGGACAATTCGAAAGACCTCAGCACTATCGTGCAAGCATGCGACCTCAGAAAACGTGCAAATACCAAGCAAGAAGACAACCAGAAGAGCACAACTTTCATCCTAGACAGAACAAAAAATTCTATGATAACAAGTCAAGACAATACTACCTACCACAACTATACAGGAAAGAACAGCCAAGTTCCTCATATAACGCACGCATATACAATAGTGGACACCATAGAACCTACAACAGAGCTCCCACAAGAACATATCGGCAACCTGGACCACATTATGCAACCAGAATCTTCCAGAACAGCAAGTACAATTACAATGTCCCCGTCAACTACAACCCCTACACATCAGAACCCTACTTTGAGAGTTAAAAACAACGAAAGTTCGGTATCTATTCTACTTGCTAATGTTCAGTCACTCAGAAACAAAAAACTGCTTTTAGAATCAATATTATTAGAAGACTCTGAATACGACATAGTTTGTTTAGACGAACATCACCTAACAAGACAAGAGGCTGAAAGTTTTGCAATTAAAAATTATGACGTTTGTTCGTTTTATGCTAGATGTAACTTCGAAAGAGGTGGGGTAATGATTCTCTGTAAAGAAGGACTGAAGTACAAAAACAGAACTGACCTACAAAATCTATCGGTGGAAATACATTGTGAGATAACGGCTATTCAGCTGGTTGATTTTCAGCTCTTAGTAATCACAATTTATCGTAGCCCAAACGGAGATTTTGAAATCTTCCTAAAAACCTTCAATTTATTATTGAAAAAAATTTTTAACTTCAAAAAAGTTATCATAAACGGAGACTTTAATATACACTTTAATAATAAAAAAAACCCTAAGACTAAAAAATTTACATCATTGATAAATTCTTTTAACTTTCAAGAAAAAATCCACCAAAAAACGAGAAATGAAAATACCCTTGATAATTTTCTCTTGAATTTTGAGACTGATGCACTCACGAGAGTGTGGGATCCGGGCCTATCCGACCATAACATTGTTAATATGAAATTAATGCTAAGCAGTGAAAATGGATGTAATAACAACAAAAGATATTACAGATCCTACAAAATGAAAAAATAAATTTTATTTTTTCAAAAATTAATTAATGCTAAGCAGTGAAAATGGATGTAATAACAACAAAAATTTTAAAATTTATTGACATACTCAAGTCATGCATGGAAGACTGTTTTCCTCTCAAACAAAAAAAATACAAATAACAAACAAAGCAGTAACAAATCCTGGTATACAAATGAGCTCCGAATCATGAAAAATCAATTACAGCTCATATCAGAATTATGCCAAATTTCTAATGATATGCATATAAAAAATTTAAAAAAAGAATATCAAAAACTATATAAACAAAAACTGAAAATTACAAAAAGAGAGTTTAATAATAGGAAAATAAGGAATTCAAATGATATTAACAAAACATGCTGGGAAATAATAAATGAAGAGAGGGTAAAAAAAAAAAATACCCAGAAATTAAACTAAACGAAAACGACATAAACGACTTCTTTATTAACAAAGCAGATGATATTTATCACAATATAGTACAAACCCCATCACCTGTAACTTCTCCATTACCAGGAAATTTTAATTGCTTCCCAAGCTTTAAATTCAGGGAAATAACCTTTAACGAAACTAGGAATATAATAAATAAAATGAAAAATAAAACCAGTGCTGACTATTATGAGCTAAATATCTTTTTAATAAAAATAATCAAAAATATCATAATCTCACCCTTAACAAAGCTGATAAACGAAGCCATAAAATGCGGAACTTTTCCTGATTGCCTTAAAATTACAAAAGTGATCCCAATACCAAAAGAAAAAATGCAGAAGAATTGTGTAAACTAAGACCCATCTCAATACTTCCCGCAGTCGGTAAAATATTTGAAGCTGCTCTGAAATCGCAGTTAGTAGAACACTTTGAGGTACATAACATCATTCCAGATTACCAATATGGTTTCCGGAACGGAAAATCAACCACAGACGCTGTAATGCAGCTGGTAGATAAGATCGTCATAGGATTTCAGAAACGTGTCCACACAGGAACAGTGCTCTGCGATCTTCAGGCGGCATTTGATTGCGTGTCACATGAAATCCTGCTTAAAAAATTGGAGTGGTTTAAATTTGAGGAAAACTCAATTAACCTAGTTAGATCATATCTATCGGAACACAGACAGTACGTTTTTTTGAATAATAAGGCATCTGATACCAAAGAAATAAAAAACGGAGTTTACCAAGGTTCGGTTTTGGGACCAATTCTATACTTAATTTATGTGATTGATTTCAAAACTGATGATGACTCTGAGATTACGCAATTTGCTGACGACACATCCTTAACGCTCCAAAATACAAACTACGAGGCTATAGTTAATGAAATGAAAGTAGCAGAATCGAATGCTGATAAATGGTTGACAAATAATAAATTAAAACTGAATACAAATAAAACGCAACATTTCTTGGTTCCAAATGGATCCAAAGCTCTCTTTGGGAAAAACATGTAGATTTTATTTGCAAAAAATTGGCAAAGAGCATTTATGTTATAAGAAGTTTAATGGACATTTCATCTATTGAAACCATTATCACTGCTTATCATTCACTTTTTATGTCCCATATCTCTTATGGTCTAGTACTTTGGGGGCACTCACCTCATGCAAAAAGAGTGTTTGGACTGCAAAGAAAAGTTTTGCGAGTTATCTTCAAACTGGGTTATCAAGAAGACGTTAAAACAACATTTATTAATAATAAAATGTTTACACTACCTTCTCTTTACGTCTATTCGTGCATAAATTATGTAAAAAAAATCCTCACTTATATCTAAATCAAAACGATTTTCATTCACATAACACCAGACAATCACAACAAATTAAAATTGAATTCACAAGACTAAATCACTGCCGTTTTTCGAAAAATTATTATGGTCCTATTTTATTTAATAAACTACCAGAAGATATAAAAAACTTAAATACAGCTTCGTTTTCAAATTACATGAGGAATATCTGCTTGGAAAACGCTTTTTATAGTATCGACGAATTCTTATCATTTGACTTCAACACCAACTAATATATTTCGAAGTTACAATCTACGTAGACACAAAAAAATAAATTATAGTTATGTATATTCTAGTGAAACAGTGATATTTATATTGTAATTGTTCACCTCTCATTTGTTTATTTAGTTATTTATTTAGTGTTTTTATTTATATACTCTTGACAAAACCTTATAATACTATTGTATTTCTTATGGTGAATAAAGGATATTCTATTCTATTCTAAATTGAACAATACGTACAGACTGCTTGATTTTATTATTATTATTATCAAGAATGCATCAGAAGAGTAGAGAAATGATCATGCTCTAGCTGAAAAAATAATTAGATAATTGAATTTCTGTTATGTTTAACCTTTAAAATGTAGATTTGTTGCAACGTTATTTTTGTTTAAAATAAAATTATGCTTTTTTCGGAATGGACATTTCTTCTCTTTTTTAGATTTTTTTTTAATGTAGCGCAATGAACAAAAGTTATGATAATTTTTGTACGCATACAGGGTGTTTGAAAGTTAGTCATTGATAATAATAATTTGTCCCAAATACGGACATGTCCTCTCGTTTTTCAATAAGGTTGGGATCCAGAAATTAGGAGAATAAGAAATAGTTGATGATTTCATGGATTAAAGCTGGAAGTACCATTTGGGGAAAAAAAAAATTGTGCCACCTCATTATCGAAACATCTAGATTTGACTCAAGTTAATAAGTAAAAAAGTTGTATGCGGAAACACCAAATATATTCAGTCTTACTTATTTTTTCTGCTCTTTCCAAATTTGTAAATAACATTTTGAAATAATGATATACAGGGTGTTGTTTCGACTCGAAACCTACTTATTAATTTTTTCAAGGCCGGACCTCGAATAAGAGTTTTTTATTATGTTAATCGACACCAACTGTGGACAAAGAACGTACGAACCAAATATTACAAAAATGTATAGGGTGGTTCATAAGTTATGATTAATTGAAAAAATGGGGAAATTAATGAATCACCCTGTATCTTGGTTATAAAGAACGATAAACCCATAAAATACAGGTTATTTAGAAGCACCTCGGTATCATCCATCTACCCTTACTGTATGAATAACCCTGCATAAAACGCCACTTTCATTACCATTTTCAGATAGTACACCTGGGCTATATCACAACTCGCATCAGAGCAATCGAATTGAATTACAATTGACAGACTCATTCCGAGATTTCCAACGAATTGTACCCCTCGATGTTGGCTGGATAATCTTGCGTATATTTTCGCCTCCTTCTTCCATTCGTGAAATTTAACAAGACTTTCGTAACACCTTCATTACCATCCCATCATCTGCTCGGTGGAGTTCGAAACCAATATAATATGAATCAATTTAATTGTTTGAATACGAGAACTGTAGTAGGCCACGAAATAGGCCAGTAGATATAGACAATCAATCAACATTAATTCAAAAGTTTTCAAACTTCAATGGTATGTTAGTGCATCAATGAAAACAAACTATAAAATATTGCAGAAGTCTGCGATAAACGGAACATTGTTTTAATTGCGAAAAACGTTTTCATGCTTCATTATTGCACTGAAAATTGCAAAAGTTCTGCAAACTAGGCATTGTTTGTTTTTGTTTTTTTAAAATTGTTTTTTAACGCTTTCTTAGTTGTTTGAACAACCCTCAGAAGTTAATGAAAACTTGTACGAGTTAAAATCACGGGGACCTTACCTTTTATAGTGGGATCCGAAACCACCATACCTATAGTAATGGTGTTTTACAACATGCATTAAGTTTGCAACCTTGAAAAAGTTACGAAACCTTGTTTTTTTCATTTTTTTTAAGTTTTTCATTTCAATTTGTTCAAAGAAATTACAAAAGTTCTGCAAATTGTATAGGTGAACGGAAAAAAGTTTGAAATATCCACCTACATTTGAACCATTTCTGAAAAACGCATCATTTATCAAACTTTTTTATCGACGCTCCCATTTTCAATACACACAAGCATTGGAATAATTACAAAAGTTTTTTATTATGGTTGCAAATAAAGAGAATATTGGTGTTAGTGGATATGTAACTTTTTTTTTTTTTTTAACATTTGAAATAATTGCAAAAGTTATGCAAATTGCAATTAAAATTACGACTAATATTTTACGTGAAGCAAGATATTTGGCACCGTCATTGTTCAACGGAACATTTTTATTTTGTATAATTGATTTGTTTTTTTTATAATTTGGCCATAAATGCAAACATTGTGCAAATATGTTTAAGATATATATTAGACCGACATCTACAGTGGTCCAGTTAAATACTTGATTATCCATCGCGTATATCTGTTATATTTTGTACTGGTTGATTGAAATTGCATCCGAAGAATATTACGGTTGCGTAGTTGACCATTAAAAAATTTGAAATTAATTATTCATCTCAGAAACAATCACTGTTTTCGACTAATCAGCGAAATAAATTTAATCTAATATTTTCGAATGCAACATTCGAAAGAATACAAAAATTTGCTAAATTCTGCTAAAAGACTATTGGAAGACACAAATTTTTTATCGCATTAGAAATGACATGCAATCATTATTCATTTAAAATATCAAAACGTTATCGATTGTAAATCTAGCGAGTACATAATTTTCATCATCAAACAGAAACGCTGCCGAAAAATTAAAATTTATAAAATCGATATTATATCTAAATTTAATTTTTACAGGTATGTATTTCTTGAATTGAATAAAATTATAATTTACCTTTACACTCGACTTTCTTACTCAAATTGTGGTTTCACATGAAAAATTCTATTGAATCCGAATGGAGAACTGAAATGTAATCGACACGTAAGAATCATTTTCTTGATTTATAACAATTTTGAAAATAAAGAGGGAAGAACATGTTGGTAGGGAATTCTATTTCAGTTTTAGCTCCAGGACTATTAGATGAATGTGCATTGTTTTTGGTAAGTTGTTAAATAGTTGTCTTTTATAAAAATACAATTGTCAGTCTTCTTGTTATTCTGGTAATAAATCATGTGCTGTGCATAAATTACTCTATAAACAGAACACTGTGACTTAACCCAGTTGTAGGTGAATCGTACTAATCTACTGGTGTTTTTAAAATCTAAATATTTCCTACGTTTTTTAATGGATCAAGAAAATTATGGGAACGTGTCGAGAGGTTCTCGATCCTCCATCAAACGTATTCAAGAGTATTTTTTATGCAAATTCCCAATTGTAATATGATGTTTTGAATCCATATCGAAAACGTTAGCTTTCAACATTGAATGATTTCCCCTACCGTTGACGATCTTTTTGGTCGATAGTTAACTTGGTAACACAATGAATGTCATTTATTAGGTATATACAAATCTTTATTATTCAGATAAGACAGGTGTTGCAAAAATAAATATTTTTTTAATTGCTAATGTTTCGCATTGTAACATAGTTTGCAAATTATTATACTGCAACCAATTGGTAAAATGAGTTGTCTGTCCGATTCGCAAAACTTTTGATTTTTTTGGTGGAGTACAAATACCAAAATATTTTTCTTTTGATTTTACCCTCATTTCCGTGTTGCAGACGAGGTTGCAAATTGATGAAAACATTCTACGTCAGGACATCTCCACTTGCAACCATTTTTTGAAACTTTTGTAATAATTCCGATACTTATTTCAATAAAAAAAATCAATTTAATGAAAAAATTTATTTTCCGTTTGACGCAAGAGGTTGCTTTTTTTTTTGGTTTTATGAAAAATTAGGATAAACAATTTTTTTTCATAAAATAGACATTTCCGTTTTGTATGAGTGATTGCAACTTTATCAGATAATGTAAATTGCTATTTTTCAGAACTTCGAAAGTTTGCAGAATTTTTGCAAATTTTTCCGCCCTAATAATGTGAAAATTCATTAAATCCTGATTTCCAAGATCTTCCGTTCAGAAAAAAGGGTTGCAAAATCAGACTACATATCATTTGAAAGTCCTCTTCACTCTACTGAAGTTTTGAAACTTTTGCAATTATTATTAAATTTTGGGAAAATCATGTCTATCTCTACTGGCCTAAAAGGAGACGGAAGCAAGAATGCTTCCATCAGTTCTATTCTTTCGACAGTCTACAGTTGAAATTTAGCAAGATTGAGGTTGAAGGATATAGATAAATATCCAAAGTTTTAATTATTACAGGTCGTTGAATTTTCAATAAGCATTATGGAAGTTCCGCGGAGTTTCGGGGAAGTCGAAGGCATGTTGAAAGTATCCTTTCATCGTCTTTTTGATATAAACTTCCATGACTTTGAAATTAATATTTATCATTGGTCAAACGCTGACTTTTTCATCGACTCTTAGATTGTTTTGATTTTCTGCTGTAGTTTTTACACTGGTTGCGATTATTTGATATATTTTGGTGGACATTTTGAAGGTGAAATGGAGGGATAATTGTTTATAGAAGACGAAAACGGTAGGATGATTTGAAAATTTTTGTGGAAAATTTTCCAGTGTAAAACACTGACATTTGACTGTATCCTATGTTTTTTTCTATCTATCTGAAATGCTATCTCCAGTTTGTACGACCAACTATTAAAACTGTTATGTATATGATTTTCTATACTGACATATGTTATCCCAAATCACCTTCGTTAAATAGTCAATTTGTCTGTTGCTATTTAATAATATTAATATTTCGAACATATAAAAGTTATACAGGGTGTTAATGAATAAGTGCGACAAACTTCAGGGGGTGATTCTGCATGAAAAAAAAAGACAGTTTGCTATATAACCTTTGTTCGCGAATGCTTCATTTTCCGAGATACGGGGTGTTAAAGTTTTTCCTAAAAACTGACTATTTATTTATTGCTTTGAAACCGGTCGAGATATGCAAATGAAATTTGGTGAGTTTCAAGAGGTAGTTATTGCGCATTTTTTGACATGCAATTAAGAATTTTATGTTCATCATTGGCGCGCATACGGGTAATGATCTCAATTTTGTTTAAGAAAAAAATGGTACGCCACTGAGATATTTCAAATTAAAAATCATTTTTGAATTTTTCGTTCAATTTGTGATGAAAAAATCTCCCCTGCCTTTTTTTCGTATGTGGCGCCGTTTTCATTTATTTAATACATTATGAAGAACTATCTAATACAATAACGATAAACCAGAACAATAACAGAAAATAACACTTATAAATAAATAGGCGCAAAGCTACAACAAATGTTCAAAATGACCTCCCTCAGACGTCATACAAGATTCAACTCTTCGCCTCATTGATTGTCGTATTCGCGCCAATATTCCTGGTGTATTTCTTTTTGTCTCACAGCCGGCTATAATTCGATTCCTCAGGTCTTCAACATTTTCGACATGAGTGGAATGAACTAATGACTCAAAAAAAACCCAAATGCAAAAATCTAGAGGATTTAAATCCGGAGATCGAGCAGGCCAATGTTCCGTACCTCCCCTACCTATCCAACGATTTGGATATACTGTATCTAAGTGATTACGTACAATAATGCTAAAATGGACTGGTGCACCATCATGCATGAACCAGAAGTGTTGTCTCAGCTGTAGAGGAATTTCTTCAAGAAGAACAGGTAACTCTTCCTTTAGGAAATTAAGGTTAGAGTCGCCTGTTAGTCGTTGTGGATGAAAATATGGACCGATTAAATGATCATCAAGTACCCCAAGCCATACATTTACTGAAAACTGATGCTGAAAATGAGCTTCAAAGATTCCATGTGGATTTTCCTCAGTCCAGAGGTGATTGTTATGGAAATTTCGTAAACAGTGTCGTCAGTAAACAAAACGCCATTTGAAAAATTAGGAATTTGAGCGATTTGATAAAGAATCCAATGGCAAGAAACTAGGCGCGGAAAAAAGTCTCTAGGTAGTAGAGCTTGCACACGTTGAATATGAAACGGATACAATTTCTGTTCTTTGAGAATTTTAAATACAGTGGAGTTGCATACATTCAGTATGGTGGCAATTTTTCGAGTACTCGTTTCAGGTGACTCCGCAATTAACTCGAGAACTACCTCAATGAAAGAGTACAAATGGTTAAAATAGACGGCGTACTGAGCGACCCATTAGAAATTAAATACGGAGTTCCCCAGGGTACTGTTTTAGGGCCAATCCTGTTTATATTATATCTGAATGATATGTTATCCATTGATATTTTTGGAAAATTGGTCTCATATGCTGATGATACAGTGCTAATAATTAATGGAACAACCTGGGAAGATGTAATATCTCATACAAGAAACGATATTGACACTATAGTTAATTGGCTTGATGATAGTTTCCTGACAATGAATATTGATAAAACATCTTACATTTCCTTTTGTAGTAACAGTCATGATTTTCCTAATGCACAAAACATCAATATTCATTTAACCAGCAGAAATAAGAACATAACTCTAAAAAAATCCAGTTCAGTTAAATATCTCGGAATACACATTGACCAAAATCTAAAATGGAAAATACATATAGACTATCTTTGTAAAAGACTCAGAGCCCTTTTGTATGTTTTTCGAACACTTAAAAATATACTGAGTATCAATGATCTGCGCAGTACATATTTTTCGTTAGTTCAGTCTCTCTTAATGTATGGAAATCTAGGATGGGGTGGGGTCTTTAGTACAACTGTACAACCGCTTATGGTATTACAGAAACGATTTCTCAAAATTATCTATAATTTAAATTTTCGTTTCCCATCGGCACAAATATTCCAATATTGTGAACTGATGAGTTTGAGATATCTTTACTTTAAACAATTATTTATATTTATATTTCACAACAGAAATGAGTTAAAAAATCATCAACATGGACATGAAACCCGACTAAAAGCGCGTAGCCTAGATATACCGAAAATGAACAAAGCTATTGGACAAAGATCAATTACATATATTGGACCCAAATTATTCAATCTTGCCCCAGATCATATGAAAATGGAATATGTGTTTAAGTTATTCAAGATTTCAGTGATCAAATGGCTCAAAAATGAAAATATAACATTACTATGAACAAATTTTACTGAATTATTCTCTCAATTTTCACATTATTTTTACATCCCCACCTAGCACATAGAATACTTTTGATTTAACACGAGTTTGTATTTTGTATTTTATATTGTAACATTTAATATTTTTATACGTTTACACATTCAAATTTTTATGTTTTACATTTTTACATTATCTACACGTTTAGAGATTTTATACTTTTAGATTTTAGATTTTATATTTAATGTGTCTTTTTTTGTAGTATACTAAGAATATTATTCACTACTATTGATATTGTTAATACTACTTAGAAATATAAGCATTATAATGTTTGCCCGAGTATCTCGGATACATTATATCTTGACCATCTTCAAAGGAAAGAATTACGATATTGATGTTTCACAGACAAGTTTTCCAAAAACTTAAGTGAATCATCAATACCTATGTTTCCGCTGATATAAATTCAGTAATAAGACTCGGTTTGACAAACCTTTCCTTCTACCTATATTAATCGCCCATTTTTTCTATTGCATGCTTTTATAAATTCATGTAATTTGGTGATTAATAAAATACTACTACTACTATACTACTACTGCTTCTTCTAGTTGCACAGTTCGTACTTCGAGGACGTCCGCGGACAGTCGTTTTTAATGTACCATATTCGCGTAAACTTTGGTGAAGACGAGCAAATATTGTGTGATGGAGTACCCTACCTCTTGGATACAACTCAGCATACAGTCGTCGAGCTTGCCGACCATTTCCATTACTTCGACCATAGACAAAATGCATGTCTGACAATTCCGCATTTGTATAATTTTCCATTCTTTTCGATAAAAGAAAAATCAATTACTTATTATCATTAATGTTATACGAAACTAAAAGCTTGAAAATAAAGAAACGCTAATTTGACATTTCGTTGAATGTTGACAGTAGCCTACTAGCATCGCTACTAGATAATGTAATAAAGTAATGACAAATACGCGTCAAGATGTTCTATTTTTTTGCATAGAAACGGCGCCCCATACGAAAAAAAAGTAACAGAGATTTTTTATCACAAATCGAACAAGAAATTCCAAAATGTTTTTTCATTTGAATTATCTCAGTGGCGTACCATTTTTTTCTTTAAAAAAATTGAGATCATTACTCGTATGCGCGCCAATGATGAACAAAAAATTCTTAATCGCATGTTAGAAAATGCGTAACAACTACTTCTTGAAACTCACCAAATTTCATCCGCATATCTCGACCGGTTTCAGAGCAATAAATAAATACTCAGTTTTTAAGAAACACTTTAACACCCCGTATTTCGGAAAACGAAGCATTTGCGGACAAAAGTTATATAGCAAACTGTCATTATTTTTTCATGCAGAATCACCCCCTGAAGTTTGTCACACTTATTCACCAACACCCTGTATATCATATAGGTTACCAGTGTTAAAATTAAAAAAAAAAAAACATTTTGACACCTAACACAATCAATTATAGAACGTCTCTATAATAGAATAATATAAGGCACTGTTCTCTATTTCAGGCAAGGTAAGGTAAGTCCTAGGAACTCCATTCTTGCTTCCATTCTAGGTCTTCTCCGTTACGGAAAACTGGCCATGAGTGTTGTAGATTCTTTTTCTAGTGAAGGGTACCATTGTGGTTTTCGTTCAGTTGATTTTCAACTCCAGTGGGAGGTACCGCCATTATTAGTCAGCTGCTCGAGTGGTTCGTTCACTTGGTCTCCACATTAAGGGTGACAGTACCCTTCCCTGTGGCAAGTGGTTACCCATCCATAATATAGTCCAGATCTCACCTTCAAGCCATTCATAATGAATTCAATCCTGGTGGAAAATTTCCTGATGCCAATGTGGGAGTAGCGGAAATTTATCTAATACTTAATGACTTGCCAAAACAATAGTTTTCTGCTCCCAACAAATAACATAGACTAGATGAAGAACGAAGCATCTCTTGTTTGTAAGTAACATCTCAACAAGAATAAACAATGACAAATGCTCTCAACGAGTTGTTTACGATACCTGTGAAATATTATCGTCGTCTGATAACAACTGAATTGTTTTCTGCACAATTAACATCGCTTCGCCATTGTTTAGATACAAATACACAATCAATAAACACAAAACAACTCTTTAACGCCACTTTGTTTTGAAATGAATACCCGCTAAGAACTAAACACAAGCTTAAACTGTAAACAACTGCCGATGTGATTACAAAGAATGAAGAAGTGAATTGAAGTTGAAATTCAATAGTTTGATACAGCCCCCGTAGAATTCATTCAGAACGTTTATCCTAACAGGAAACTGTTTACAGTCGGGCAATTGCAGTTGAATCGTTGGACATAAATGAACGCAATTTCGACTTTGCCACAACTGTTCACAGAAAATTAACAATACTCTCATTAGAAATATGGGGAGACATCAATATTGCTCCAAGCGTTTCAATTATTATATTTTGAATAATCTCTTTCAGAAAGTGAAAGAGAGTTTTGTGGAGTGCAAATTATAGACGTCGCATCTATAATTTGTGCATTTTACATTTTTATCCTTGCCGGTAGGTACTAGCACTCTGAGAGTCTTGTTTCAGATTCGAGGAAGACCACAAGCCGTCCTGATGATTGGGAAACCATGAAACAGCTGTAGGCGGATGGTGGGCTCCCTTGAAGTTGAAACAAAACTCTCTTTTTCTTTTGTTATTTGTTTGCGTTACTCTGAACGCACTAGAAGCTTGACTTTTGGTGTTGTGGATTGGCCTATACTGACATTTGTTGGTGACCTATCGACGAACGACTAAATTTCCTGCCTTCGATCTCCACAGCACTAGGTTGAGTTTCACTCCGCAAATTATAGATGTCGCAACTCTCGTCCGCGTAAAATTTCTTTTTTGATATGTTTGTCTTTGTGTTGTTCCATCTAGCTTATGCTTTTGACTCTCCTTTTCGTTATCTCTTTCATCGTTATCCCGTTTTCCCGTTCCCCGTTATCCCGGTATCCCATTATCCCGTTTTCCCGTTATCCCTTCCTTTTCCCATCTCCGTTACCCGTTTTCCTGTTATCCCGTTTTCCGTTATCCCGTTTTTCAGTTATCCCGTTATCCATTTCCCGTTATTCTGGTATCCCGTTTTCCTGTATCCCGTTATTCCTGTTATCCCGTTATTTCCGTTATCCCGTTCTCTCGTTATTCCGTTTTCCCCTTATCCCCTTTTATTATATATATGAAAACTTTTCCACGACGAATAACCTTATTCGGACTATTATAAACTACAAAAAATGTTTTTTGTTTGATTTGAGTGTAAAATAAAATAAAAACAGATTTTTGTGTGGACACGGCCGGGGATTGAACCCGGGTCCTTGGACTTACAAAGAACACGATTGTTGGCCAAGTTTCTTAAATTTTCCAATTTCTGGGCGAATTTCCTAATTTCCATATCAATCATCCTCGTGGTATTACGAACATTTTAAAAAAAATTGTAAAATCGGTCTAGCTGTTCTCACGTTTTGCGCTCACAAAAAATCGAGATTCCTTTTTATTATAATAGATTTATGGATGTCTCGAAGTCAACAACTGGATAAACATAATTCACGATATTTCGGCCAATTCACAATTGCCATCTCCATGTGATCTTTAGTTTTGATGTTTTGATTAGACAACATCCAAGGAAGACAAAGATCATTTATCCGAAACGTTGTGAAAACTTCCTTTGGTGGTCCAAAACTAAACTACACGAATGGAATCTCAAGTGACTAGTTCAACATATTGAAAATATATACAGGCATCTACAGGATGTAGAACTCGCAAAAATATGTTATTTTGAAAAAAAATCACCTATATAAAAGTTGCAAAATAACGAATATCATCAATTCGGAAAAATTCATCTCGAAGTAAATATGACTGAGATCATTTCTTATGAATGCGGTATAAATTATTCCGTTGGTTGCTGCACCAATTGGTGTACTGAATAGAGTACTATATCCTAGGTTTCTTTGCGAAAAGTTTGAGTTTTTGGTGCATTTGTTTATTCATTTGAGGCCCTCTTTTCTCCTTATTGGATTTGTACCGTATTGTATAAGAGGACACACACATTTCATTATTAAGTAATTGTAGTAGACTCAGTATTTCAGATGGAGTTCTGATATATTCAACGAAAGAAAAATAATGCATAAGATTAAAAAAAAAAGTTTTCCATATAGTGCATACTTCCGTAGACACACTATATAAGAATACCACTTCGGATCAACGATTTGAAGCATCCCAATCGATTATTTCTTGCAGAAGGAGACAATGGGGATGCTACCCAAGAGACAATTGGGATTGAGTATTCTGTAACTGTTCTATTGAGTGGGAGTCCCGAAGTCAAAGGAGCCACTTCATTTTCGAAACGAACTTGAACTGTCCATTGGATTGCCGATCAATCGTTAAATGAAATAATCCGTTGTATAAGTGTGATTTCAACAATCCTACCGACTGCGCTAATCAACTATCGACGGACGACACAAAACTCAATTTTTTGTGTCGTTGATAATCAATTTGTGACAACATTGGTTCGACCGTTACCTGAACACCTTTAGTTCAAATCCACGTTAGTTGGAAATTCAGACATACACGATGATTATAATATTCAGAGGAAATCTCTATTTCCTCGTATCTGCACCTCAACATCCCTATTTCCATCAGTTTGTGGCGAATATGTGCTGGCTTTCCAATTACTCTGCTTGATATCGATTTCTGTCAGAATTCCTCTGTAGTATTGTGAATTTTCTGTGAACAGTTGTGCCGAAGTTGAAATTGCGTTTATTTCCATTATTACCTATTTTACTTCAACTAACGAATGAAAACAATTTTCTGTTAGGATTAGCGTTCGACAGTTTATCATCATAAAATAAATGTTATTCACTGTTAACGAATGCCTTTGTTGGTTATGGACTAACTGATGGAGTTTCATCATTAACAAATGATATTTCAGTTGTTTTCAAATAAAAACTTCAATATTATAAAATGAAAGTTTGGTTAATTTCAAACCGAAATGTATAATATTGATTATATAAAAGGTAAGTTGATTTTACAAATAGCAAGAAACATATTCATAAATACTATTGTGCATAATCTACGAATATCCTAGCCTTTTTGTCAAATGAATTATGTGTCTGAAGTACTGATTCTGTTTAACACCCAAGTTGAAGGCAAAAAACTAATAAAGAAGTACATATAAATAACATTATAGAGGAGAGTCCAAACTCTTCAAGTGGTTTATAAATGCTGTCAATCCTGTTTGCCTTTAACAAATAGGAAAAACGCAAATTAAATCTTTGGAAATTGAAAACGAAAGTAATGTCAAAAATAAATATTGGATTGATATACCCAGAGAAACATGCTTTGGATGATTATTATTCTTAATTTACGGTTTCCATCTACAAATGAGAAATAATTTCAAAGAACTTCTCATATACTGATTGTTCACTGGTAAAAAACTGCCGCTGGCGTAGCAGCAATTAAAAAATATTCTCCAACCAGTATTTACTGTGTATTAGGGAGAAATATACCATTTATGGTCGCAATTCCCTTTATAGCAGAAATTTCACTTTGTAATGTCGTAGAATTGTTGGGAGAGAAAGTGAATGCGTATATATCACTTGCCTTTGACATTTCTTATACAGAACGTAGATTTTCAATGAATTTGGTGTGACTCCGAGCCTAATGAATAGAAAACGTACTGTTGATATTCATTATTTTTCCAGCGTAGTTTAGCAGAGGTGCAGAGTGCATCCGAGAAAATAGTATTAGATTCAGCGAAATAACAATATAAAAAATAACTAATAAAAAAAACTTTTTTAAAGATAAAGCTTTTATTTAAGCGGTGTATTAAAACGTATAAAATAAGTTTGAGTCATCGCTGGCAATGATTTAATTATTTTTTGTTAAATTATTTGGTTTCAAAAAGCCTGTCGCGCGAAGTGTACATAAAAGTAGGTACCAATTAATTTCATTGGACAATGATTGGTTGGTAAGTAACAACTTGTCGTAGTATCAATTCTATCACAAGTCGCTCGACAAGATTTTTGAAACCAAATAATTCAACAAAAATATAATTAGATCATTGTCAGCGATGACTTGAGTACACGGCTTAGATAAAAGCTTGTCTTTGAAAAGTTTTTTTATAAGTTATTTTGTTTCTTGCTTTTTAGTTAGTTCGCCTCAATCTGTTGATTTCTAATAGAGCATCGTCATTACTGGGTCTCTTCCCTGTAAGTTTTGAGCTGGAAGAAGTCATGATCTCCGACCCCAAAAACTCCCACACACCAATTTTGAATAGAATCTGACCATAATCATAAAACTCGTCCGCCATTCTGAAGTCGCCATCTTTAATTTATAGATTTTGACAAAAAATTCATAGTCTCCGAACCTGAAAACCCACACATACGAATTTTGAATACACTATGACCATAATCAGAATACTCGTCCCCCCTCTTGGGGCCGCCATCTCAAATTTGTGAATTTTGACAAAACATTTATAATCTCCGACCCCCAAAACCTCCACATACCAATTTTGAATCGAATCGGACCATAATCAGAATACTCGTCCCCCCTCTTGGGGCCGCCATCTCAAATTTGTGAATTTTGACAAAACATTTATAATCTCCGACCCCCAAAACCCCCACATACCAATTTTGAATCGAATCGGACCATAATCACAAAACTCGTCCTCCATCTTGGGGCCGCCATCTTGATTTATGAATTTCGACAAAAATTCATAATCTCGACCCCAAAAACCTCCATACATTTTGATCAATGGACCATAATCACAAAACTCGTCCCCTCTTGGGGCCGCCATCTAATTTTGAATTTTGACAAAAATTTATAATCTCCGACCCCCAAAACCCCTCATACCAATTTTGAATCGAATCGGACCATAATTACAAATCTCGTCCGCTATTCTGTTTTTTTCTCTAACATAATGCATTGTCACCGGAATTATGAACACCTGCCAAATTTTAAATTCATTGGAAAACTAGAAGTCACTCAAAATTAAATTGCAAGATTTGACTCAAACTGAAAGAACGAATGAACTAACTATCAATTGAAACTAAATAAAAGCTTGTAAAAATAAGATTGCAGATCATTTTAACAATTATTTCACTAACTTAGGCCAAAACTATGTGGCACTATTGGCACTTCAAAAAATTTCACAGAATCATCAACAACTTGAACAATAGTATGTACCTGTTCATATTTTCAAATAAGGCAATGAAAATGAAGTTGTACACACCATTTATATCTTAAAGTTGAAAAATTACCTGGGTGGGAAAATGTCAGATTGGAAACAATTAATCATATAGGAAAAGAAATAGCCACCCCTCAGGCATATATTACCAATAAATGTTTTGAGATAGGAAAATTTCCACATTGACTAAAACTAGGAGTGATCAACCCACTTCACATAAACGGAAGCAAAAATTAAATGGAACACTACCATCCAATCACATTATTGTCAGTGTTCGATGAAATACTCGAAAAATTAATGGAAAAAGAATATATCTAACCTCTTGCACACTCGTGAATGACCACTGTATAATGCGAATTACGAATTACAGTGGTTATGGTGAATTATAAACTTCTTCGATAACTTAAAAACAATAAAACAGTGTGCTGATATGCCTAAAAAGAGTGAAAATAGTGTTTCTAACAAATTTCACCGTATTGGTTCTCCAGAGTGAAAAAGTGAGGTTAGGATTTCAAAACCCACGAAAGTGAAAATAATTTCGCTTATAAAAAGTGAAAGGACACAAACAACCACAGCTGAATTGCTGGAAAAGTTCAATAAATGACCCCCCAATGGAAGAATTCAGCGATGGAGGTGCAGATCGCAACAAAAGCGTGGATAAATTGAAAACAAAAAGCCACAATAGATCACCCAATGACAAAAGCCGTGAAAAAGACATTATTTCACCAAACCAAACCACCGAAACTGATAAAAACAGTGTGTTGGTAAAACTCACATCGGAAATCATCGAAATCGCCAGCTGTTTGGTACTAGAAGCCGAGGAACTCCGAAAATGATGCGATATAGTGTATCATTTTCCCCCAAGTGAAGCCGAAAAACTCAAAAGACTCAATGATTACATTTCTAAACAAAGTGAAAGTGTAAAGAAGAGTAATATTAAACCTAATAAAGACACTGGAGAGCCAGGCACTGGGTTCGAGACCGAAACCACCGCCCGAGCCGGCATGAGAAAACTGAAAAAAGTTCAAAAACACTAAGTGAAACGGAAAAGAAAGTGGTGAGTGTAACCCATCAAAATGTGGGGAATAGAAAGGGGGATGTGGAAAAGACGCTAAAACACCTCTGTCCAGAAGAAAAATTTTGTTCACCACACTTTCCGGACAAAAAAGACGAAAGTGAAGAAAAATCCAAACATTTCCAAAGTGAGAAAATAATGCAGGAAAAATGGTGAGTCCAACCCATCAAAATATGGGGAGTGATATGGAGGATGATAAAAGGAGTAAAGGAACTTCGTTCCTGACAGGGGTCCCCCCAACCGCGCACGTGTTTTTTTGTGTTCAAAAAAACTAATATTTTGTCATATTTGTTCAAAGTTTGCGAAACAGAGAAGTTTTGGTAGATAAAACTTATGTTTTTCAAGCCTGATACACCAGATCTACTAGAATTTTATTTTGTTATAGGATATTCTCATATCTTTCAATATTGTGGGTTGTAGTAGTGAATTCGATAGAGTACAGAAGAGCACAAGAAATAACAATGATTAACAAAAAAAACACAACACTGAAAGGCACAGTTCGGGCCGGGGCCGTAGATTTTTCGTGAAAACGTCGGGATAAATAAGTGTTTGGTATCAATAAGTAATTACCAATATTTTCAATACAATGGTTACACAGTATAGGAACTCTAGTGGGTTACTCAATAACATCACAGTCTACCGTAGTACCCCCCCATCGATGTACACGCATTGATGTCCGACGTTGGCGTCTGTTGACGATAGTTAGTGGTCGCAATAGATATATATTTAGTGGTCGCAATAGATCTCTATATCATCACTGTTTTCTCTATTGCCTTCCATCGACGCCTGCACATGATCGGTAGATGTTTGGACTGTCGCTGGCCGGTGTATGCCCGATGGGCCAGCTACGTAATCGCTTTGCGCCGTTTTATTTCCTATTCGACGCTGCCGTAGCTCTTGCATTTGCTCGGCATGGACTCTTTATATGGGCTTATTGGATTCTTTTTGACGCGAGCTTTCCTCTGACTTGCTTTTCTGTGAATTAGAGCATATTTACGAGTCATATGAGACATCTTTAATTATTTTGTAATTTTCAATTCAATACCGATTTTCACTTATATTCTGGGGAATATTTTTTTGTCTCACTTTGGGTCTTCGCGAGCTCTTCAAAATGAGACCCGATTCAATGTAAACCAGTATTCAACAGGGAAAACTCATTATCGGATCCCTCTATATATTCTTAAATGTATAGGATAGAACGAACATACAAGAACTAGAAACAAATGCAACTGCACGCGGTTACAATACTCGTCATGGTAATCTGCTGCGTTTTCCGAATCATAAAACTACAAAATATAAAAAGTCTCCTTTACACGTACAATAAACCACCAGAATCAAGTGATTCATAGCAAAGTAAAGCAATTGCTTTTGCGAAAATGTTATAGTTATAAAGAATTCCTAGCTGATGATTTACGATATTCATTTATATTTTATTGTATGTCTAGTATGTATTTTCATGTATTACTTTTATTTATCGTCATATATGACTTTCAACTTGTATCTATCCACATTTTTTTTTGTTATACAGAGTGTAATCTAACCTCTTTCACACCGTGAATGACGAGGGTATAATGTTATTTCATAACGAATTAGGGTATAATGCCATTTCATAACGAATTACACGTTTTGTTGAGATTATGTGATGTTCCAGAGACCAACTTGTAGTATGCCAATAATAAACGTTGTGTTCCACTAGTTTGACTAGTATTTAATTGGTAGTATATTAAAATACTCGAATTCCTGAAAATATATGAAATTACAATACAATAATTAACAAAACTTCAATAACTTACGATTGCCTCTATAGTTTTTGATCAAATCTCTTGAAATAATGATATTTTCTATGATAGAAATAGTTCTTATTTGACAATATTTTTGTACAATTTGACTTTTCGGAATGAATTTTGTTTTCATCTATATGGTGTTCGAATAAAAAATGAAATCTATATAAATTGTTGAATATTTCTAACACGTTTTGTTCTTTGTAAAATTCGACAGAATTTTGGGAAGCGCCTTCCGCCTAATTTCAGGTAACCTGCTATGAGGAAAACTTCGGCAATTGCCGAATGCAATGAACATTTAACTCGACATTTGAATAAGGTAGAATGTTGTACTGATTGTGTGGTAAATGAACACATTGCAGGCTGCCTGATATATATATATATTCAATTTCAAAGTGAAGAAAACAACTAACCTTGTTATATCCAAACTGCTGATAAAGTCAAAACTAGTTGACTTCATACTCTGCTTTGAGGCACTTATCATGATTATCACAGTCACTTGTAAGAAACAAACAACACAAACAGTATTGAAAAGGCAAACATTCGCAATTGAATATTGTTTTTTTGAAAAATAATATCACGACCATTGTAGTGATTCAGACATTCAGAACACGTGAACTGAACACTGTTGCCAAGCAAGATCCTCGCATGCACGGTTCATAAAGCTGTCCACGAACGAAAGTTTGTTAGATTCTACTAGTGTTTTCTGATTGGCTGGTGAATGAAAGATCTTGAGATTCTAATCAACAACTAATCAGAAAACAGTACGCGATGTGCACGAGAATTAATTTTAACATTATTGTCTTTGTCTTTGAAAAAATCTGCAATTCTATCAAAAAATCATTTATATTATATTTATATATCTAGTACGAAATTGAAAATTACTACTTCAAATGCGACGACTGATTCATCTTGTCTTCTACTCTTCAAATTACGCACGGAACAGCTCGGTGTTTAATTTGAAGAGCCAGCAAAAGACAAAGACAACAATGTTAAAATTAATCCTCCTGCATATCGCGTACTGTATACTGATTGGTTGGTAATTAGGATCTTCCATTCACCAGCCAAGCGGAAAACACTAGAAGAATCTAACAAACTTTCGTTCGTAGACAGCTTTGTAAACCGTGCATGCGAGAATCTTGCTTGGCAACAGTGTTCAGTTCACGTGTTCTGAATCACTACAATGATCGTGATATTATTTTTCAAAACAATATTCAATTGCGAATGTTTCCCTTTTCAATACTGTTTGTGTCGTTTGTTTCTTACAAGTGACTTATAATTATGATAAGTGCCTCAAGCATATGAAGTCAACTAGTTCTGACTTTATCCCAGTTTGGATATAACAAGGTTAATTGTTTTCTCCACTTTGAAATTGAATATATATCTATCTCAGGCAGCCTGCAATGATTACATTTACCACACAATCAGTTCAACATTCTACATTACTCAAATGTCGAGTAAAATGTTTATTGCCTTCGGCAATTGCCAAAGTTCTCCTCTGAGTAGGTCACCTGAAATTAGGCGGATGATGCTACCCAAAATTTTGTCGAATTTTACAAAGAACAAAACATGTTTTCAATTTTTTTTTTCAGATTATTGACCACAGTAAATCGTTATAAAATGGCATTATTAATTCGTCATTCACGAATGTGCAAGAGTTTAGATTATACCCTGTATATTATAAATATTGATATACCATATGTACAATCTGTATGAGAGTGGCAAATAAATTATTATTATATCTACTTCCGTTTTCCCCAAGATACATAAACAACCTAGAATGAATTTCTATGAATGTGTGACTTCTGATACGAATTCTTCAAAAAGCAGTAAGAATGAATGATTAGAAATTATATTACATATATAAACATATAAAGTCGACTGTGTTGATTCATTTAATTTTTCCTCAAATAAATCTTTTGATCTTAATTATTATACATTTCTGTCCCATTTGGATGTGGTTTTGGGTTATTGAAAATCCTTTGAAATGATCTATAAGAGGGGAAGCTGTTCAAAGGATAATGGATATTTTAATTAGATTTGCCTCGAGATGAGAAGTGGATAGGAATATAAGCTGCTTTCTTGGAGTTTCATTATATATTTTCACGGATGTATTCAGAATGGGTAGAGTATTCACATCCGCTGCTAGATTGAAAGCGTTTCTTGTTCTTGTTGTTCTTTTATAAGTGGTAGTTTTCTCAAATCATATTCCAGAAAAATATGAACAGAAGTTACTCCACCGTATGTGTTTACTCTCCTTGAAATTTTTATTCACACAATATTCAATGAACAGTGGAAACTTGCTATAAAGGGGTATATTGTGATACCTGTCCTTGTACTTCCCTCATATGAAACTACTTTTAGCGAAGTAACATCGAAATATTTGAAACTGTTAAAAATACTTTATTATTGTAGTTTGGAGAAAGCATACAAATTTGCTATTCAATTTCTAGATGGTGTTTGTGAACACATTCGAATGCATCAACACATGATATTACAGAAAAATAGTGGAAGCTTATGGTCACGAGGGGGTCAATTGGCCTGCTGTCGATGAAATATATTAAAATACGAGTAATAAAGGCGGCTCTGACATTTCAAAGATTATACATAATATCCTGTACTTCTTCAGTGTTAGAAGCGAAACTATATTGATATTGAGGTATCCTATAATAATTTTCGTGTTAGCGTTACCTCTCGTTTCCAAATAGTTTCCTAATTAATTTATGAAAGCTTTTGTATTAAGGGAAGGCGATCTGTAGATTGAAAAAATGGAGAAAGGTTTCATATTCTACAATTCTGTTCGGGGTATTGCTTTAACAACTTAGGCGATAACTAAGAGTTGACACGACAATAAATAAAATTATACATTCTTTCGATTCTTCGTTTTATTGACGTAATATTTGCTATATGATTACAATTCCGGGTTGATTTTATACTATGTTATCATGGATGTTTAACGGATACGGCTTTTTTGGAAAAAATTGCGACCTTATAAAATCAGAATTTTCTTATCAAGAACGCCGTATCTGCATTTTTTTCGTGAACGAATTGAAAAAACACGAACAAAATTATCTCAATAGATTTCTTAGGTACATTTACACTAAATATATTCATTTTTCCAAAGACCATGTGTTATATTGGGAAAGAAGTGAGCTTAACTCAGTTTGCTATTTTCTCAGCTTCAGAGTTTTTGCACTTTTACTTAGGATGCCAGTATTGAGCAGAATATTGAGAAAAACCAAATTATCTTTTGAGCTGTAATCAACATGGATATTTCTAGATTTCCACGCTGGTTTTCTCTTATCAAAAACGAAGCATTCCGTCATAAATGGATTGACGACCCCGGTTTCAGGATGATAGACACCCTCGATATACCCAACGGGAAAACAATTTTAGATGAAAAAATTATAACTTGCGACACCCATACACCCTGTATTTATGAGAATATTATTTTATTCGCCCTGCACACTTGTCCTCTATGATTTTAAATTTGAATGGAGCTCGTGTTATACATAATTGTTGAGGTAATTGAACGCTGAAACTTTCCTTGCAAAGTTTTCCGGATTTAACCAAAGCATTCTCGAGATATCCAGCTCAGTATAATACATTTTTTATTTGTAAATGTTGTAAACGTGACTGCAGGTTAATTGGTGGGTCTTTCACAAGAAATGTTCGAAATAATTAACAAGACAGAGGTGAAGTCATTTTCATATTCACTTTTCCTTCATTGATAGGTTGGTTATATTCAGAGTATGGCGCATTTGGAATGACTGGCTATGAATTCTACTGAGAGCATCCATATACCTGGGAGATATTGCACTAGCCATTCTCTCGACCGCTAATAAAATTGATTTTTATCAAAAGTGGTTTGTTGAAAAACTTTTTTTCCGCAGATTCTGCAGAGATTGGAAGCTACTGTGCTTTTTTGGATTATTTTTTGTGGGTCCATGTCAACTTATGGTCAAAAATAAGTATTTCACCTCTTGTGCAAATGAAATTCCAACCCCGTTTAGAACTGGTGACACTGGTATGATAATATAGTAGTTTTATGAAGCTGATTCCTTCTCTTGGTTCCACTTACCACTTGTACTATGCCTCATTATTCCATCAAAATTACATTGTGTCAAGGATTCAGGAGTCAATTACTGAGGGGATTAATTGCAGGCACT
Source organism: Gonioctena quinquepunctata (assembly GCA_018342105.1). Classification (NCBI taxonomy): domain Eukaryota; kingdom Metazoa; phylum Arthropoda; class Insecta; order Coleoptera; family Chrysomelidae; genus Gonioctena; species Gonioctena quinquepunctata. The sequence goes on along the minus strand of JAFIRS010000223.1, from coordinate 797,835 downwards.
AGTACAAATAACACTGGAAAATCGTTGGGAAATAATATAGGGAATAGATATTTCTGCCATTCAGTGGAAATTATTAATCAGATCTGTTGTGTTTTCTCTCAGGGAAAACTGCTTTTCTCGATTTCCTCTTCTTTGTTGTCGTTAACAAACGATTGATCGACATTTCATCGAGGATTTGGCACAGTCGATTTCAGATGCCCTAGACATTGAGGTCATGAATATGTAGTCGACTCCACCTTCGGATCAAATGAAACAGACAGATCGAAGAGGGTGGATAGTTGAAATGGATTAAGTACTTGTTATTCAATGTGGTTGGCATGGTTCAAAGGGTGGCGTAGGGGGCGTTCTTTTCCAACTTAGAGTTGGTGGGTGAATTTAAAAAAGGTGTCAAATGAATCTGCGGTGAAGAAGATAAAATCAACAATTTTGGGTAGACCAATTCAAGATAACCATTAGATGATGTCTGACAGATGGAAGTTAAAATGAGAGCAGATTAAACCCCCTTTTCTTTATGTATTTTTGCCTTGTAGCCTTGTTGCCTTGAAACTGAATCCCGGAGCTCTGGCCTAGCGGTGCCTATATTAACAATTTTTTATATTATAGTCAGAAATCGACTATAGATCGTTGATAAATCCAAATCTGCTATTGTGAAACGTAAATACAATTAACTTTGATAAAATGAACATTCTGCTGACAGAAATGAGCTTTTTCGCTAATTTACAGTTCTTATGTATAACAGAGATTGGCATTAAGGAAACACTGCTGGACAATATAGTTTTTCCAGGTATTAGTTTGTGTGGTTTTTACTGCAGACCAACAAAAATATGTGGTGGAGTAGCGATATGGGCGCGGAATGATATCAAGTCAACTGTTATTGATCTTGATGAGTTCTGCAGTGAAAAACATTTTGAAGTCTGTGCTATCTCCTACACACTAAATGAGCAAAAGTTTTTCATAATGAATTTATATAGATCTCCTTGTGGTAATATTGACTTATTTTTTATAATTTTCGTGAAGTACTGGACCTTCTTTATAAACCTGGCATGATTTACTTTATTTGCGATGATTTTAACTTTGATTCATACTCAAATGTTAATATGTTACGATTTTCGCCCATTGGTGGGTTGGCCCACAAGGATCACTAATACCAGCTGCACATTGATTGGCCAGATTTTCTCAAACTCTAACAATGAGGAATCATGTTACGTTATTGATTGTGAAATTGACCCACAAGGATCACTAATACCAGCTGCACATTGATTGACCAGATCTTTTCAAACTGTAACAATGAGGAATCATGTTACGTTATTGATTGTGAAATTTCCGATCATCGTGCGATACTCTTAGACATTAACGAAAGCTCTTCTCTGACATCAATCAATAAAACTGAAATGAAGAGGTGTTTCAATGAAAGTAATTTAGAAAACTTCGAGTTTATGTTGGAAAAAGAGGAATGAAGCAATATTTATGAATATGGTGTTTGCGAAGATGCCTTCAATCGTTTTTATGACATATTCCTTCATTATTTTGAAACTGCCTTCCCCAAACGAAAAATATATTTTAACAGGAATAAACGGGGGTGGTTGACGATCCTGTTAAAGAATCTAGTCGTTCATTGAAACATTTATTTTACCTGAAGAAAAGTAACCCTGCTTTATCTGAAACATATAACAACAAAAAAAGACACCTGGAATTGGTTAACGAAACAAAAAAGAAATTTTACCAAAACAAAATTAGTATGTCATATAACGATCCGAAAATGTTGTGTAAAGTAGTATCTGAACTCACGAACAGAAGTAAAAACTCATGTGAGAGCATCGTTATTAAAAAAAATGATGACGTTATCGAAGACCCTCCAGAGATCGTGAATGAGTTATATAATTTTTTCATCGAAGCAGTACAGGCCTTAATATGTGATATTCCGAGTAATAATTATTATCGCCCGAACATAAATAATGAAACTGGAATCGATATAAATCCATACACAATGTTTTAAGAGCCATTTAGCGAATCAGAATTATTAAATTTGATCAATAGTAAACTAAGGAGCAAACAATCATCAGGAACTGACGAAATACCAGTTTTTCTACTGAAAAGAGTTCTGCACATTATTATAAAACCGATAACTTTTTAAGTGAATCTTTCATTTTTAAATGGCAGTTTCCCTACATCACTAAAGGTGGGAAAGGTAACTCCTCCGCGTAAGAACAAAAAATTATCAACTATTGAAAATTTTAGACGAATTACTGTCCCCAAGAGCTTCTCGAAAGTCTTCGAGTATGCATTCCTAGAGCGCTTGAATGATTTTCTTGAATCACACAATATCTTAAAACCCATGCTCTGGAAAATCGACTCAAACTGCTCTACTAACTTTCTATGATATTCTGATAGAGTTCATTGGAGTGGGCGAGTGCTCAGCTGCTATTTTGTGCGATTGGAGCAGGGCTTTAGACTGCGTGAATCACCTGAAACTGCTGGATATGTTTAGAAGGAAATTCACATACCTGGATATCCCCGTTTCTCAGTAACAGAAACCAATGCGTCTCATTGAGATTTGATCAAGGTGGTGTGGTTTCGTTTCCCACATCAGAAACGAAACTGGTCCGGACTGGTGTGCCTCAGGGATCTATATTGGTTCTGTTTCTCTTATACATAAACAATATTGATAGGGAAATATCATACTCATTATATACTGCATATGCGGACGATATTAGTATATTGATCTCGGATAAGCAAACTGATATTTTAACACACAAATGTACGGATATCCTGAACCTAACCTCTGAATACTTGAACAGACAGGATCTATTTTTTAATGCTAAAAAAACTCAAGTTATTCGTTTTCATAACTATCAGAATGAAACCGAAGCACTCCAGCTGAAGGTTAATAATACTACCTTACAGAGCTCTCACAATGCAGTTAAATTCTTGGGTATGCAAATGGATGAATATCTGAACTGGATTCCACACTGTGAACAGCTGGTTCCTAAATTGTGCTCACTCAGATATCTCTTTAGGAATCTGAGAGTCAGTTTGGATAAAAAACAACTCATCAGTGTATATTATGCCCAGGTTGAGTCAAGGCTGCGTTATGGTGTTTGCTTGTGGGGCAACTCAACAATGAGTAGAAATGTCTTCATGGAACAGAAGCTATTTTACGTTGTATATTTAACACCCCCAAACGAAGCTCATGTAGAACCCTTTTTATAAATCAGAATATTCTAACTCTGACAAGTCCATTCATATATAAACTTTCAGTTTATGTATTCACCAATAAAACCGACTTCATTCTGAACAATGATATTCATGATAAGAACACTATTCAGAAACGAATGATACATCTAAAAATTGCCACATATAAGATTACTCAAAATGCTCCTGAATGCATTGGACCTAAAATTTTCAGTCACCTTCTAGTAATGATCAAAAGATCTGAAAATACAACAATTTTAAAAAAATGTCTGAAGTCGTTTTTGTTGATCAATTGTTTTTATACACTCGATGAGTTTTTATCTAGTCCTCTGTGATCCATCCACTGTGTTTGTGCAATATTGTTTAGACCCGTAAATCTGTTTGCTTGTTTTTTAGTACTAGTTGTAAGTTAGATTCAACAAATGTTATATCGCAGTTGTATCACATTGTTGGCATGTAAAATGTTCTGATTTTTAATAAAATTGTTCTACTGCTTTCTAATGTCAATATACTGGTTAACATCGATCGCGTGTCCTCTCGGAAAATCAAAAAATATTTCTTTATTTTGTATAACAATTACTCAATGTTTCTCAACCATTTTGATAATGGAGTAATGGTATCAATTAAGTCCGGTTCTCTATCCAAAATACACGAGGCATAATTGAGATAATGGTATGTTCCAACCAAATTATATGCATATTCATAGTCCACGAAATTACATGGATTAGCTAATGAACCCTTCGGTGAAGATGCTGTTCCTCAGACTATACACAATATTCGTGCCAAATATACGGGTGGTCTTTGATAATACATTCAAGTTCCTTAGACCACCTCAGCAGAATATTCCAATCATTGATTGAACCATAATTAATTTTGACATAAATTTTAGTAGAAAATATTAGTTATCAGCCTAGCTGATGTACTGACATCAACGAGGTACGTTAACCTAAACTTGTACACATTTACAAAAAATGAGTATAGCAATTCAAAGGGGCAATGCTTCTTTTTAACCGACGAAACCAAAAAGGAGGAGGTTCTCTATTCGACCCGTATATTTTATGTTTTTCCATCATATTTTTTTATGTATGATCACGCATAACTTTTTACTGAGGCGTCCGATTCCGATATTTCTTTCTTCAGTGGATAGGGTGTACTTCGAATTTGGTCCCACTTGAATTTAAAAGATGAAATCCACCCCTAAGGGTAGCGAAATGAAAGATATTGATTACTCACCCTCTGAATTCTGGTCCGTTAACCGATTCTATCAGGCATAACTTTGTTCTGGGTTCTTCGATTTGGATGATTCTTTTTTTAATAGATAGGGTATACCTTATATTTGGATTTCGAAAGGAATTAGCCACCCTGACGGGTAGAAAAATAGGGGATAATTGATTTTTCACTAGTGAACATTGGCACACACATACGTAGTTGACAATGACAGATCGCTACTGACATTATTCTTGTTCCGTCAAAATCAGTATATTTTATGAGAGGATGGAATGATATACAAGGTAATGAAATAAACTAACCAGAACAACGAAAATAATTTAGATAATCATATTATTTAACTGGTAATAGTTGATAAGGTGGGTAAGTAAGTATTTTGGAAGTAATCAAAAAACAAAAAGGTAGTAATTGGTAGATTTTAGCCACAAAAAATTGAAAAATAAAAACTTTTCAACAAAAAATGAAACCGACGAAATACGGAACTGAAAAGTAGAAAATTAAAACTTTCAAACAAAAAATTAAACCGACGAAAAAATCAACTGAAAAGCAAAAAATAAAATAAACCTTCTTAGTCTAAATGATAATTGAGCTCCTAAACTAATGTAAGTAACTGATTTTGACTCGGTGCCAAACAAACTAGCAATTGAATTAGGTGACGCGTAAAATGATGGCAGCGAGATGCACGGCTGCGTTTTGATGACTTCTTTCATAGATAATGATCTTCGATAATTGTTTGTTTGGCGCCCACTCAAAATCAGTTACTTACATTAGTTTAGGAGCTCAATTATCATTTAAAGAAGGTTTATTATATTTTTTGCTTTTCAGTTGATTTTTTCGTCGGTTTAATTTTTTGTTAAAAAGTTTTTATGTAATTGGCACAATTCTTCCATCGTCTCCCCTGGATGAATTATTTTATCGTCCCAATTTTCCTACGAAATACATATCACTCATCAAAAATGATCAACCAGTAGGAAAAAGGAAACATTCAGCCAATTACTTTTTTCAATCTGATGTTTACGATAATGTATACACAATCAAATATCTTGATAGCCCTCTTACAAAAACTATTTCAATGCATTCTCATTTTCAAGGAAAGCATCAACTGTCACGAACAGTGATATTATCATTATCATAGATGCCAAAGTTTTAGGTATCATGTCATAATTTCCCTTTTTTCTACTTCATCAATCTTTCAAATGTTAAATCGATGATGAACACCAACGTCATGCCAAAAACTATGTGTGATTTTCAATACGGTCCTATCCCGTTTAGGTGTGTTGGCATGTTTGTTCACATCGTGGGCATTTATAGAGTGAACAAAGTATAATGGACTTCTTGCACTGGGATATGCACAGGAAAAGTTACCATTTTTCCTAACGAAATCAGGAAGCACATTGTATATTCGTGAGTTTGCAGCTGTGTGGTTTTCCGAGCTCCAACCTTGGAAAGTGTGAAAGTATATGAAATTAATTTTCATGAATAAAATAACTGTAGAAAATGGCTTTTTCCATCGTCGTGAGAACTGAATACGAAAAGAGAGAGTGACGAAAGTACGCAACAAAGTTAGAGGAACATAATTACCTCTATGAATAAATAAAGTGGCATTTCTCTCTACGAAGTTTTCCTTTGGCTTCGCCAGTAACTTTGTCAAACTTTGTCGTCACCGATGGCTGTTTATCAAACAACTAATTTTTCATAGAGATCGTGGAGTTACAGAATAAATTTCCACGTTGCTGCAGCATTGAGTAAAATGTTGCGCATAAACGTAATAAAGATACTTCATTCTGGGGTTTACACTAAATGTGGTTCCAAAAGCCACTGCACATATACCATAACCAAAATGCGTATTTGGTTTCGTTTTTATTAGTATTAATCTCTCTGAGTGAAGGGAATATTATCAAAGGATGAATATTTTTGGAACGAAGTTCTATGCGAATAGTCGGATATTATCGTTGAGTGGTAATACGTGGGAGATATTTTTTATTTTTTTTTGTATTTTTATATAATGTGTGTTTAGATGATTATATTCTTTTTTAGACATAATTTCTTATGTTTTTTGTATGCCGAAGTTGGATTAATGGTTTACATTGAATATGTGGCACGTCAATTTGATATAATACAGGGTGATTCAAAAGTACTTGACAAACTTCAGGAGGTGATTCCTCACAATATTCTGATATGAACTGTTCAAATAAATATATGTCCGGAAACGCTTGGTTTCCAAGTTTTATTCTTATTTTAGTTTTTTTTAAATAACTTTCGAAATACTGACCTTAATTAAACGAAAATTGGTATTGGGAGGTTTTTTGAGGTGTCAAATGCGAACCTGATGTTATTATTGCTCTTACTCGTAGTGGGCGCCACCTACACGCCTTTTTCTTTTTTGAAGATTCATTACTTTTTTGAGCGTACTTCTAGCACATTTTTCAGTGAAAAAATCAATTCCTCTATCATATCTTCGTAAAAACGCTACCATTGTCACAAGTCGCTATAAGCAACCATTTTCTAGATATCTGGACTTGAAAATTTCAAGTCGATTATTTGATAATCGATGCGTGTTGAAGTTATTACCATTATTTTGAATTTTTCACAAGAATGCTTAGGAAATGAATTTGACGTTTAGGTAAGTAGTCTTGGGTGCAAAATCTCTATTTGTTTTAATAGAATTTGCAAGAAATATCAACATTTCATTTCAAGAAATTTTGAATATGTAGAATAAAATAAAGGAAACTAAATTATATTCAAATAAATTTTTCAAAGTGTCCACCTTCAGCGAAGATACAGGCATTCAGTCTTCTAGTCATTGAATCTTGTACCCGCTCAAAGATTATTGGTGTGATTCTTATTGTTTCACAGGCGTCTACTATTCGGTTTCTTAGATCTTCCTCGTTCGCTACTGGAGTTTAATAAACTAGTGACTTCAAATGTCCCCAAAAATAAAAATCCAGCGGGATAAGATCTGGGGACCTTGGTGCCCACGCCTGGTTTGGTTCTTCTACACCCCTACGGATCCATTGATTTGGATAGACAGTGTTAAGGAATTCCCTGGCTACAACGCTAAAATGGGCCGGAGCCCCATCATGCATAATCACATGCGGATACGAATTTCTAATGGTACATTCTGAAGTAGTCCCGGCAATTCATTTTCTAAAAAGTCTCTATAAGTTGCGCCATTCAGTCGGAACGGAAGAAAGAAAGGACCTATCAAGTAATTATCAATTATTGTTGCCCATACATTTACAGAAAATTGATACTGATAATGATATTTTCGAGAGCCCAAACATGGTTGTTATAAAAGTTTGTCATATCATTTCGGGAGAAGTTTGCCCCGTCCGTGAAGAGTACATATCTCAAAAATTGAGGATTTCCAGCCAATTTTCTCAAAAACCACTGACACATAGTAATGCGTTGGGGAAAGAGCCTTGTACCCTTTGAATATGGTATGGATAAAATTGTTGATCGTGGAAAATTCTCCAAACTGTGGACTGAGTAGAATTGAGAGCTTCAGCAATTATTCTTGTACTTGTTTCTGGATTCTCCTCGAGAGTGTTCAAAACAGCTTCTTCCATTTCAGGGGTTCGGACTGCTCGTGGTCTTCCAATAATATCAGCTGCCCTCTTAATGCTACCTGTTTCTGCCAAACGACGGTGGAGACTGGTGAATGTTGGAGCTGAAGGCAGTACTCCATTAGGAAATCGCTCCTGGTAAATACGTCTTGCTTCGCGCGCATTGCCATCCGCAAGGCCATAAACAAAATGCATATCGGCTTAAGAGCATTATTGTTTAAATAATCCATTTTTTCAAAATTAGTGTTTTGAAACTTACAGAAACTTCAACAAAACAACAAAACGTTTAACTGTCACATAATATGTAATTACCAAAACTACTTACTTAAACGTCAAATTCATTTCCTAAGCATTCTTGTGAAAAATGCAAAATAATGGTAATAACTTCAACACGCTGTCGTGAATTGGGGTTCGTTCACGACTAAGTAGGTAGATTCTGACCCTTCAATGATTGAAAATACTTTGAAAAAAAGTATAGAAAAATATTTATTAAAAGGACTACAAGAATTAAATGAATTATAAATGAAAAATAAAACAATGAAACAATGAATCCCTTCTAGTACCTAGTTATTAATTTCAAATGTATATTTTTTACATACAGAAATAAATAATATATATAATAATATAAGTTTATTCACTAAGAAACAAGAGTGTTTATATAATGAAGGTGGTTATAGTAAATAAACATGGGGTACCACAGAAGCTTTAGTTCCGAAGGACTATCGCTTGTACGTAGTTTCGTAAGAATATAATGTAATGATGACAATGATAATAATAATAAAGTAGTGTAAGTTATGACAAAAGTAATGTAGCGTAATAAATAAATAATATAATATAAATACACATAAACATGCAATATGTAAACGCATTCATATATAGTAGGGTAAATATATAATTAACAGTGGGGTTTTATGTTAAGACAAACGGGACATATAATAGATGATGTAATGATGACAAAGATAATAATAATAAAGTAGTGTAAGTTATGACAAAAGTAATGTAGCGTAATAAATAAATAATATAATATAAATACACATAAACATGCAATATGTAAACGCATTCATATATAGTAGGGTAAATATATAATTAACAGTGGGGTTTTATGTTAAGACAAACGGGACATATAATATATTTAAAGCAGATATATATATATACACACACATATACATGTATATATACATATACACACACATATACACGTACACCCATATATACACACATACATACATACATACACACACACACACACACATATACATATATATAAAATCATAGCATCAATTATGGAGCCATTCATACCGTTTTATGTTTGAGATCATTAGGGTAGTATGGAGTTGGTATTTTTTTTTTTTAGTGTTGATATTTCTGGTTAACAAAATCGTGTATATTATTATGTGGACTAATTCCAAAAACCATAATCCTCAAATGGATAATAGGGCTTCTTATCCTTTCAACTCTCTAACTGCCCCCATTGCCCTTTTGGGCACAGCAAAAGCCTAACGTCGACTCCCCGATCAAACCATCAGTCGTCACTTTTAAAACATCTTGTTTATCTTTGGCACTAATTCGTATTTTGCAGAATAACAACATTGTGACCCACTTGAAAATCATGCTGATTGTTTCACTCTACGGGGTGTTCGATACATTTTTGACAACGCATCGATTATCAAATAATAGACTTGAAATTTTCAAGTCCAAATATCTAGAAAACGGTTGCTTATAGCGACTTGTAAGAACGGTAGCTTTTTAACGTAGATATGATAGAGAAATTGATTTTTTTTCCAGAAAAATATGCTAGAAGTACGCCCAAAAAAGTTATGAATCTTCAAAAACAGAAAGACGTGTAGATGGCGCCCCCTACGAGTAAGAGCAATAATAACATCAGGTTCGAATTCGACACCTCAAAAAACTCCTCAATACCAATTTTTGTTCAATTAAGGTCGGTATTTCGAAAGTTATTTGAAAAAAAAGAAAATAAAAATAAAACTTCAACACCCTGTATCTTAGAAACGCAGCGTTTTCGGGCACATATTTATTTGGACATTTCATATCAGAATATTGGGAGGAATCACCCACTGAAGTTTGTCAAAGTACTTTTGAATCACCCTGTATAACGAATATTATTATCAGGAATAAAATACCTTTTACCGTGGCGAAGGAGTTTGGAAAAGGAATATATAGGTATAATGACAATTAAATGTGATGGAATAGAAAACGTCAACTTTCAAAGGGAAACATTTTAAGAAAAAAGAAACACAAAATGGTGGATACATGAGATTGATGGCAACATATTCTGCCACCCCAATATTAATTGATTTATTGGATCGTTTGGAATTATGGAGGGAGCATGAAAATTAGAACTCCTCTTCGTATAATTTTGTACAACTAATTTTGAACCATCCTAAAACGGAGTAACAAATTCATTATGAGATTTTATCCTAATGGGACAGTAATCAACTAGGTTAAACTAAAAAGTTAAAACGTGTTCTATTATTCTTGTAAATAACTTCCTGATTTTCTTGAGGAACGTAAAGAAGTACTCATTAACATTACTTGTGTTTTCTTTTCTCCTGGAAGTATACGTAGCCTTTGTATACCAACCAAAAATGCCTGAAGTTTATAAAAGATATGTTGATGACATTTTAATAATTTAGCCATATGGTAGAGAAGAATTAGGTACGTTTTTCAGTTATATTAGACAGATGGAATTCATTATCAACTTTACCAACGACATTAAAAAAACACCAATCTTTGAGAAATTGTATTTTCAGGAGAAAAACACACAGCAACATATAGATTAATTTAAATTGAGATCACCAAATAAATATCAAGAGATTTTTTTTTAAGATTAGATGAAGTTGGTGCATTCAAGAAGCTTTGTCAATAGAATAATCTGATTGAAAACAAAAAACAGTATCAAGAGACGAAAAACCCATAGAAAATTCAGGAGTTATTTAGTGACGAAGACGTCCAGAAAGTAGGTACATGAAGTCAACCCGTTACATTTCCGAGGCAAGGAATCATGTCATAATTTTTCATCTTCCTATTCAGGAACTTCCACGGGGACAGTTACTGGAAGTGAACTCTGGCAGCGAATCACACAATGAATAGATGGAACTCGGTCGAGTTTAATTTTCAACATTATTTCCGACTATGGTTATCGTCTTCCATCATGACAGGCGACCTGACCTGAAAGGAATTCACCTCACCCATATCCGAAGCAGTCTCGTTCCCATCAATTGAAGTAGAGGAGTCTTGGCGTGTCTATAGTAAAGTGGACAGTAAAACAAGGACTATTTATTTTTTCGAGAACACGTTTGTGAAAAGTAACACGAATCAGCGTCTACGCGTAATCACAAAATATTTTTTAATGTCGCGTTTGTTCAATTTATAGATTTTACCTTGAACTGCGGCCGAAGATTATAGTTTTACGAAGAAGATCCCGCACAGACCAGTTAGCGCGAAAATGAGATGAAATCCTTGAAATTTACTACAATGTTTATATCTGTCTGTCAAAAATCAGATGACTGCTCTCCATTTTTCTTAAAGTCAACCTGGCGATTTTTCCAAAGTGATTTCTTTCCAAACCGACTTTTTGAGATCATGGAAACTTCCACGAAGGCAGGAAAAAAGGTAGGAGAGTGAACTGATATCTCTAGACGATGAAATGACTTGAAAATTGAGGGGATTGGAAAATGTCCCCGATGACATTGTTCCCTTAAACTTTCTGTTACAAACTATTACCAAGCCATTCTCTACCGAACTATTACCTCTCTAACAACCTTCTGACCTGAACAAAATCACAGAATTGATTGTAGATATCATAAGATCTGTTGATTGAGTTGAGAATTCGATGAATCCTGGTCTGCTTCCAGCTATCTTAAAATGACCTATCCGGAAATAGTGAGCCCTACTAACAAAGGTGAGGAGAGAAAACAATAATCTGAATCAGCTTCTCTTTTATTTTTCAGTAACACCCTGCATGAGATAATCAGATCCAGCTATTTTGGACTGTTTCACTATCATCTGATATATGGAATTGTCTTGTGGGGAAATTCCACCCATTCAAACAGAATTTTTGTTTTACAAAAAAGAGTAATTTGAATAATACCAGGGGTGGGTTACAGAGATCACTGCCATGCTCTATTTATTGATCTCCAGATCATGCGGCTCTTTCCACTGCTTATATATGTTTGGTATTTTTTTTTTGTTCTTGTTCATTTTTTTCTACCTGACAAAAAGGAATTCATTAGTATCCTGTTGATGAAAGTAATGTCAAACAATTACTTGAATCTTGGAAGTTAAATGTGAGATCCATTACCCTCTTTGCAAGAATAAAACTAATTCTTTCGAGCACAATTTTGATGTATTCTCGTAACTTAGGAGTGAAATAGCTGATCATCAGTAGCTATAGATAGTTATAAAATATATAGGGTGGACCGAACTACCAAGGGAAGAGGTTTATGTATTTATATCCGGAATGATATTCAAAGTGGAATACTCAATTATGTGGTCAATTTTGTGAACTTTGGAAAAAGGGAATTAAAAAAAAATTTTGCTTTGGGAATAATTTATAGGCCTCCTTCGGAGAATGTTGCATTGTTTTCAATGAATTTGAAGATACTCTAGGGCTAATTTATCCAACTGTTGATCACGTTGTTTGTACTGGGGACCTAACTATCAATTTACTTGATTATGAAAACATGAACATTTTTGTCTGTTTTACAATCTTTTGATATTCATCAAATCATAGATGCTCCCACCAGAATCACAGAAACTACAGCTACTCTACTAGATGTTATTATCATTGATGAGCAAAAAGTAATAGAGAAGGGTGTAGTTGAAAATGGTGGAATTTCTGATCATTTACACTGTCAACAGAAGCGGGGCGGCAGCCAAAGACTTGCACTTATAGAAATTTTAAATACTTGAATGAAAATGATTTTCAGAGAGACCTCGTCCTAACACCGTTTTTCAGAATATTCGATTTGGACAACATTGACGAGAAAGTATCATTCTTGGTTAATTGTGTTATCAACCTCCTTGACAGGCATTAACCTATCACAACATCTAGGGTTACTGAGGAAAGATCTCCTTGGCTTACTGATGTTCTTAAGGAGATGATGTCAATAAGAGATAAAGCTCTGAAACGGTACAAGGCTATAAAATCTGATGTCCATTTACAGTTTTAAAAAGATATGAGGAATTATATTAATCAGGCTATTGAAATTGAAATTGAAATATTTTTTGCATACATATAGTTGAAAAGAGTCTAAAAAGATTTGGAAACCCTTGAAATATAATGAATTTTTTTTTACCCCAGAAATTACTCGATATTCCTGATAATATGAAAAATCCCAATGAAATAAATTAATATTTTATCAATTCTATTCATTCGACTGAACCTCCACAAGAATTATATTCGTTTTACAAGGAACACCAACTGATAGATCATGACTTCACGTTCAAGAAAATCAACGACTTATTTGTTTACGAAATAATATGTCAAATAAATATTAGATTTATTAGATTGTGTTGTCCTCACATTATACCCTATATTACTCACATAATAAACTCTTGCATATCAAATAATATTCTCCCACAACATGGAGGACAGCGGTTGTGAAAGTTCTACCGAAAAAATCGAATCCCTCTGAATATAAAGACCTTCGCGCAATAAGCATACTACCTATTCTGTCAAAAATACAAGAAAGGGCCATTGAATTTCAACTTAAGGAACATCTCGAGAATTCTTCCTTATCACCCGCAATACAATCAGGCTGTCGCAAAGGTTACAGCTATACAACTGCACTTTTGCATGTGATTAGGGGCAACGGATAAGGGAAACTGTACAGTTCTTATTTTATTAGATTTTAGCAGAGCCTTTGATACAATTAATCATGATTTTTTATTGAATATTTTGAATAACATCTGTAAATGCTATTTCTCTAATAGAATCCTTTCTGAAAAATCGACAACAAAAAGAAGTATAGATGGACTTGACTTTCAATATCTTTACCTTCACTCAGGTGTACCACAAGGTTCCATACTGGGACCCTTTCTCTTCACCATATACACATCTCATTTTTTGAATAGTCTCCAGCATTGCCAAATCCATCTATATATGCCGATGACACTCAGCTCTATTACAGCTTTCCCCCGTCAATGGTAGAAAGTGCTTATTCCCGAATAAACAAGAATCTTGAAACTTTTATAAAACAGCATCTGATCATTGCCTCAAGATAAATGAGAGTAAATCAAAAGCCATCGTTTTTGGTTCAAGCGTTAACCGTGCCGCCATACTTGAATCCGTGAACATAAATATTAACAATCAGCACCTTGAAATGGTGGTGAAAGCAAAAAACTTGGGTGATACACTAGATGTGAATTGAAATTTGAAAAACATGTCAACAAAATGATACAACGTGCCTTTCTCACATTGAAAAGGCATCCTTAGCCAAAGACATTGGGGTTGCTTCCATTGGGGTTGAAGGCTACATCATGCGAGACACTTGTATTATCAAATTTCACTTATGCAGATGTATTGTATAATGCATTTTTAACTAGTCAGTATCAGGGAAAGAACCAAAAAATTCAAAACTCTTGTTTACGACTCATTTATGGTATCAGGAAGCGACAGAGAATTTCCACGTAAACTGCATAACATTGGCTGGCTAAATATGAAAAATAGTAGAAACCTTCATGCTGCAACTCTGTTTTATGAATTAATTTTGGGAAAAACACCTGCATATCTGCACAAGAAAAGTATGTATAGAACCGATGTACACAACCTCAACATAAGAAGCAAAGGGCTTACTAACACCTCCAAGTTTTAGCTAATTTTTTAGGCGCAGCTTTAGCTTTCAAATACGCAAAATATACAATCCAATACCTGAATACATCAAAGAATGTGGAATACAGCGATTTCGTCTGAAATTAAAAAAATTGGTAATGGATTCACAATAACATATCTTTATTTTTTCTCTGAACTATTTTATTCATGACTCTATGTACCGCATAAACATCTCTGAACTCTATTAGTGAAATATTGTCTAGTGAAGAACTGTTTTTACTCGGAAAATGACTTTTTAATCCATCAATTTAGCAATGATGATCTGTGATAATCTGCCTATCTCTAGGTTTTTAATGTCTTCGTTATGTCAAATTTTTTATCTACCTCTGTACGTTTACAATGACTTTTTATTTTATTTTGTTTTTTCATTCCAGTGTTGCTCATTTGTTGTAAGACCTGGTCATGCACTTTTACTTCTACCTGAGTGACCTGCTACAAATGTATTATATCATGTAAACGTAGTCAATAAATTTCTCTCTCTCTCGCTCTGTTTTGAAAAGGATTTCTAGAATGTCTGTTCTCTGTCACTTGCGAGAGGGGATGTTTCAATTCATTCGAAATATGAATAGGGATGTTTTTCCCATACATCTCAACTCAGTATATGCAACCTACTATACGCCAGCGTATCGTTAATAGTCATGCAACCATACAATATATTTGTAGAAATGATTATACTACAATGGCATAACTAATGGACACTTTCATACTATAAAACTAACTGCAAGTATCTTATGAAGCAGATACTGTTTTAAAGCCACACTAGCTTTAGGCCATGAAAATTCCATTGATAACTTAATGCGGTAATGCACTCTTTCTTGGGTCTGACAAGCAAAACCTTTCTCCCTACTTCCCGAAAATCACGAAGAACAGGCCACATAATAGATTTTGAAAACCCCAAAACCACTGCCAATGAGAAAATATTGCAAGCTCAATCATCCGCGAAGCCGTCGAGATCGGAAATAAGCGCCGTAATTGCCCCAACGAACTTTTCTCTCGACTTGACTTGATTTTCCTTTTTTCCCGCCTTCTATCCAAACCAAGCAAGTTTCAGATAATATACGTTAAAATGTATAGCAGAATATATGATGAGGATGAGAAAACGTTTATACTTCTTCTGGTACCCTGTATTCAGTGGAAAACACCATTTTTTCCAATCACATCAGGTTTTTTACGAATGACAAAAAATCTTTATATGGATAAATAAAGTAAAAATGAAGTTTTCAGCTGAATAAAAATTTGTTTTAGCGAACAAAAGACACTTCACTAAATTATTTTCACTGAACTGAGTTAATAAAACCCCGACACGTGTTTCGCTACACAATAGCTTCTTCAGGTGAAGATAATACTGGTATAGAATAACTTCTTCAGAGCTATATATAATGAGGAAAAAAAATAGCTCTGAAGTAGCGAACAATATATTCGCGAAACGTTAGAGGAGACGTAGATTAGTTTTATTTGTCTAATACCCTGCAATCGTTCGAATAAGATAGATCTGCACGCAGTCACAATAATAAAACGGCGTTTGCTGTCTTGTGTCTTTTCTATCCTCAGCGTTTAAGATTTAAAGGAACCATGCCCACTGAGTGCCTGGGTTATGAAGTTGTTTGATATTTTAAAATCGTATCGTACCCAGTTTTGATATTAGGAATCACCCGCTTTGCCCATTGTGCCATTGTTCCATCTTTCCTGCCACTCTTCTAATATTCTCTGCCTCTCCTCTTTTTTGCATTTTCATCAACGTTGGGTCTAGCATCTAATCTAATCCGTTCCTTCAGCAGGAGGTCAATAGGTGGGATCGCCGTAATGATATTTATAGCCTCTGCGAATACTGTCCTGTATACCATTCCCAACTAACATTATAGGAAAATTATACCAAGCAGAGGGATAAAATGGCTTGAAGAAGTCCGAATTTACCTATTCATGATCAAATATTCTACCTTCAACTACTAACTAACTCCAAAGTTATAATTCGAGTTATAAAAACCGGAACTGAGACCACCAGATCTCCTCCAAAAACCATAAACTTAATAGGCGTAGTGCATAGTATGATATTACTTGTTATGAACTTCAGATATACCTTCACAGCCTCATGGGTCGATAGAGTTATTTATTAGGTTATATTTCACCTAAAGGTGACCATCAAAATGTGTTCAAAGTACTTGAACTTTCAGGGAATACTTTCTAGTAAATATCAATCTAATTTTTACCTCATGTATGTTCACATAGTTAGGGAATGAACAAGTACGTAAACAGGTCTACTATACACTCTACATTACCTATTTTGGCACCAATTAAGTTGCCTGGGCATTTTTTGCCTAGTTTATACCTACTGTTCCACAATGAGGGCGAGATTACTAAAATATTTGTCTAATATGACTAAATGTCTACAACAAAGTCAAAATTACCAAAAATGAATTCCTCAAAGTAACTTGGTCTATTATCAGATATTGAAGCCCGAATCGATTCGGATGAGCATGACATGATACATGATACTCTCCTAAAA
The DNA here is from genome assembly GCA_018342105.1 of Gonioctena quinquepunctata. NCBI lineage: Eukaryota > Metazoa > Arthropoda > Insecta > Coleoptera > Chrysomelidae > Gonioctena > Gonioctena quinquepunctata. The sequence goes on along the minus strand of JAFIRS010000223.1, from coordinate 780,494 downwards.
TAATTTATTTTGGAGCTGAATTTTAGAAATCTATGAAATGCCAAGTAGAAATTCGAATAGAATTAATAAACCATACAAGTATACCACCAACTACTATCGATTAGCTGCCAGAATGGGAATATAATCCGAACTTACACTTCCCAAAGTCCAAAGATCAGAGCCATCATGTTACTTATGTGGTACATAAGAATATTCTACTATGTGCTCCACGTCTTTTAAAGACTTCAACTATTTCAAAACATTCATCATCCATTTTTATGAATGAAATATGAAAGGAAATGAGTGTTAACCAGGCAATATAAAACAGGCTTATGTTAGGTTATGCCGGTAAAGCATGGATTGACAGAATGAACAGAACGAATGCATAGATAAGCTGCGTTCAACAAGCTTCGTTGGTCCAGCTGAAGCAAATGGTTGAAAAAAATGTATAGAATAAAGTGCAAGGAAATGAAAGCATATAGCAGAATAATAAAAGATTGGTGTGTTGAAACGATGACTTCTAAAACTTCAACACTAATCATTGCGGCGTCCGGAAACGTCGAATTGAAAGTTTTTAAACAAATCATAATAACTAGATTTTTTGAGAGGTAATCACAATTGGCAAACAAATTGAATTGGATATTTCGAGCACGGCATTCTGCAAAGTTAGCATTCTAAGAGTACTTTCACACTATGCGGAACGCGGCCATTTCAAACTACAATTTTTGAGCCAATCACTACACACCATTTAATATTTAACATGTTATGATTGGCTATTTCTCTTCTGATAGAGATTCCGTCCTTACCCTGAGATGACATTATCATGGAAAAATGTGCACTGAATACAATCATCGCGGACTATTTTCAATACCACTGATATTTGATGTTCAATTCCAGAATAAACACTTCAATTTCAAAGTAAATACTTATTACGGGGTTTTGTAGTATATATCGTTTCATTTGAGTAACTAGGTATATGCTAGACAGAGATACTGGGTTTTACCATCAACAGGAAGTAGAAAATAATGTTTATGTTTTCTCCGAATTAGGAATTAAAATGAAAATTTCACTCATGTGTTAAAATGTCCATAAGAGGTGTGGAATTATCGCTGAATTATGGCGGTGACCTACTATGTGGATTATTAATCTTGAAATTTTCTACCGAATATCATTTGTGCTTTAAAAATTAACCAAATAATTCTGAAAAAAACGTGTTTTTTTGATAAAACTGTACTCGGCTATTTTTTTCGTTGATTAAAAAAATTGCCCTCCTCCTTCCGAATCGGTCAATTTATGCTTTGAAACATCGAATGAAATAAACTCGTGCAGTTTTTAAAAAACACATTTTTTTCAGAATTATCGGTAATTTATATAGCACTTATGGTATTATCCCCGATAATTTTAGTGTTTCTTCTCAGAATATCGAATAACAACAATATACATTTATTTTCCTCGATTCCAATCCAACCAGAGAACGGAATGTATAGACATATCGCATCAAAACACATCTGATAACAAGTTTGTATTTCATCACGTGACCACAATGTGAAAGGGTCTGAAATTCCAAGATAAGGAATATGGACTTCAAAGTCAGGAATAAAGGTTACTTTCGACTTTGCATAAAGCCTATGTGTTCTCAAAGTTGAAATTTTAGGATAATGCGACTTAAAGGTCCCATATGGGATAGACGCAATATTTTTTTGGCTTGAAGCGTTTCCGCCATTGCAAAAATTATCCATAATTTTCTTGGATCGACTATATTTTAATAATAAATAGTCAAAAAATTGGTGTTATGATATGTATATACAAACTCCATCTATGAAATTAGTTTCTGCAGTGTTTGATGAAAAAAGTTGAGGAAGTACACTTAATTTTATGAATGTTTTCCATACAAATTTGATATTTTGAAGGGGACCGCTTGTTTTACATAAGTAAAATTCAACTGAATAGTGATAGAAAGATTTTTCTGTGAATTGAAAAATCCACGATTAAAATGAAGTTATTTTTTGTGAATGTCTAACAGAAAACAACTACTTTCCCGGCTAAAGCCACGCTGGACATTGAACTACATCTGATAGATATTCTGAAAAGGCCCTAACTCAAAAGAAATAATCTGATTGAAAATTTGCATTTTCATTCAGATAGTTATTTGATTTTCTATTCCAGTCTTGATTAAGAACTCATAAAGATGAATGAGGCAAAGAAGAATGTTTTCCAAAAGAGATACTATTCATTCGAAATATTTTTCGACAAAATCTATTTCACGCTTCCACGATCATCAGGAAGACCGGAAGAAATGGGAAACACATTTTCAAGAAGCAATCTCACTTTGCAAAGATGGAAAAAGTTAGAGTCATTTCTTTTGGAGAGACACTTTGAAATTAGTGTTTTCTGACATTAAAACCTGTCATGGGGTATGATAGATTGATTTGTTGAAAATATAAACAGGATGTTCATAAAATCAGATGTGGAATCATCTGCGACTGAAAGATTAACTTTAGTCACTATCTTCCATCGTCAAGATAACCTCTTGTGGGGTATTCATGTTGAAAAGGGAAACATTCTCAATTGAATATTGATAGAAAGATTTTTCTGTGATTTGAAAAATCCACGATTAAAATGAAGCTATTTTTTGTGAATGTCTAACAGAAAACAACTGTTTCTCCGGCTGAAGCCTCGCTGGACATTGAACTACATCTGAAAAATCTGTCTATCAATATTCAATTGAGAATGTTTCCCTTTTCAGATTTCGTTTTGTTTTCGTTACACTTCAGGGTATTAGGAGTTAGCCACTGCTTGATAGCGGGAAAGATATGAGCTGATACTTGATTCAAATCATTCAGATTACTGTTTGAGTGATAAAAAGTTGCATCGTCAGCAAACAGTATGCAGTTAATAAAGTTCATATCATCAAATATATAATTTAGATAGATAATAAACAGCAGTGGACCTAATACAGACCCCTGCGGTAGCCCATGCTCGATTTGAGCAGTGTATGAATTTTTACCGGAAGAAATGGGAAACACATTTTCAAGAAGCAATCTCACTTTGCAAAGATGGAAAAAGTTAGAATCATTTCTTTTGGAGAGACACTTTGAAATTAGGGCCTTTTCAGAATATCTATCAGATGTAGTTCAATGTCCAGCGTGGCTTTAGCCGGGGAAGTAGTTGTTTTCTGTTAGACATTCACAAAAAATAACTTCATTTTAATCGTGGATTTTTCAATTCACAGAAAAATCTTTCTATCACTATTCAATTGAGAATGTTTCCCTTTTCAACATGAATACCCCACAAGAGGTTATCTTGACGATGGAAGATAGTGACTAAAGTTTATCTTTCAGTCGCGGATGATTCCACATCTGATTTTATAAACATCCTGTTTATATTTTCAACAAATCAATTAAAATTCAACATTATCACAGAAAAATTTGTATCGCAAATGAACTCCGAACTAGATGTGAATGCGAAACCATCACTTGCATACATCATTCTGCTGTACGTTACTTGACAGTTCTTTTTTCGTACGCCATGTTCATCTTCAAAGCTTTCACGAATAAACATGTAAGTTAAGATACACAATATGCAGTAAACATTTATTATCTTCTTCTTACCTTCTACTGTTCGTTTCAATATAGTGTTTATAACCTAAAATAGGTAGAAATTACTAAATTTCTACCATCAGTCGACTATTCTGAAGGCAATTTTACCTATTTGTGCCTTCGACTTATTAGGCAAAATTCTTAATTGCCCAATTTTAGACTTCTGAATTACTTCCATTTTCTTCCCCATATTGGTAAATTTAAGATAATTATAACGTAAGAATTACTTTCGCCAATTTGGGCACTGACCTATTTGAAGGTCGAAATGACGTAAATTTTACTTAAAATATTTGTTGGGTTGCTACACTTAGAAGCATCCTCCTTTGCGATGAGGTTATCAGAAATCTAGATCTTTCTACTCTCATGGCTTTTCCCCAGATAGGGGGCGTATACAGCAGTACCGACCACGCCGTATAGTATTCTCCTTTTTTGTATACCTGGGCCCTGTTTTTACAAAATACTCCATTTATCAAAGAGGCAAATGCAGATTAATTGCACTATGTGGACTGATTCGCCCGATTCCGCCACTGCGGCGCCACTTACAAAGGTGCTCCAACTCCATAAGTGCTCACAAATTGGCGACAACTAATTTTTATATTCAGAACTTATTTTTCAGATGATTCAATGCTAGGAACTCAGAGAGAGCCGGGATTTGTTTTGCAAACGATCAATAGAATATATCTAACTAGATATGATTTTATTTGGCAGACAATGGACCCAGTTTTTTCAAATCCGTCTCTTGCCAAGCTTCATTTCATTTATATCCTCTATATCACTCAATGTCTGTGGAGCGTATGACGTTCGTCGCGCGTTTTTCATTTCAATTTTTCTGCATCATTTATTTAATATTCCTTTTAGTCTGCGACATCTCTTTCTCTCGGGAAAATCGCGCATCGAATCCGATAAATCTCGGAGATTTTCACTTTTTCCCAGGGAAGTGGTAATCACCTCTACATCACGAAGGTTTTATTGAAAAATGTTCTTCACAGCTCTGAAATTGGTTCTTTCAAATGGCATTTCGAGAATGATAACTGATTGATATAAAATATATGTGTATTATTTTATTCATATCTGTGAACTTACAGGAAGTTCTTTCTTCACGTCTGCGGGTTTTTTATAATGAATTCATACTTTCCGTTTGATTGTGTATCACTCGAGTTCTACCGGGAAAAACATTCAATTATAAACCATCAGTTGAATATTCGCTGAAAGTACTCTACAATGGAACAGGTGCACAGACTGAAAGTGATTTGAAATCAGCGAAGATTTTGATGCAAAGAAAATACTCCGCGAAATTCCTGAGGTGTGTCAAAAAGTATTACCTTTTAACATAAAAAAAAAACATGTTCACCTAGTTATTATTGATTTCTTGAATCCTTTCATTCAAGTACAGGGCCGATCCTAGGGTATTGGCCGCCCGCGTGCAAATACCAGAGATTTTTTTCTTATTTTGACTAATATTTAACGTTGACGTTATAAACTCTTGAACTCATCTACCTGTATAACGTCTATTTCACACACAACGATTTTGGACATACTCAGCGCGTATACCAACGAAAAGTATATAAATCAGTTGTTCTACAGTCTACAGACTAGGTACCTACTCATTATAATTACCTAATTATAAAATAACCTTTCTGGCTTTCTGAGTGGCAAATTTATCAATAATTTCCGTAAAATATATTTTTTCACAGATTTCGGATTCAATAGAGATGATGGCCAAATCTGAAAGCCTTTCTTGTGTCATATTATTTCTCAAGTAATTTTTAATAATTTTTAATTTGCTGAAACTTCTTTCTCCTGAAGCCACAGAAACAGGTAAGGTTAAAAAAATTCTTATTGTTAGAGCAAAATTAGGAAAACAGAAAATGAGATCATTTTTGACTATGATTTCTAATACCTCAATTGGCTGTTTCTTACCTGGGAAAATATCTTTGAATGAAGTTATTTCATTAATAATAAATCATGCCAAATCAAAATTGAACACAAAAATTAGGATGATTCAAGATTTTTAATTATTGATTTTGCACCATTTTTTGTTTTCGCGTCTCTGGTGGAATCTTCAATTAAGGCATTTAATGCGGTAATCATGTTTTTGAGGTCTTGCTTCAGAGGTCTAATAGCATTGATACAACTTTCCAACCTTGTTTCACCTAATGGTTTCAAAGTTAGACTTTTCACGTATTTTTTTAGCAAATGGATTTCATTCAGTGTAAAGCAGACCAGTGTGTTTATTATAGAAAATCATCCATCAAGATAATTATTTTGGCAGTTTATGTTGATGATCTTCTGATTCTAGGTGACGATGAACATTACATGGCAGATATCAAAGATTAATTAAAAAAATCGTTCCGTATGAAGGATTTGGGAGAAGAATCTCAATGTTTGGGCATGAAAATTACGAGAAATGTCAAAGAAAATAAACTTTGGTTAGATCAGTCCTCATACATCCGAGGTATGTTGAAAAAGTTCAATATGACACTGTGTAAACCAGTTTCAACTCCTCTGGACCCTAACCAAAAACTGGATAAAGATATGTCCCCCAAAACTGATTCAGAGAGAAAATGTTTTCCCATCGATATGGGGACGCAGAAAGAAAATTATATACCTCTTGTACCATATCAAAAAATCCAGAAATTTCACCACTGGAGCTGGTAGCGTCATTAACGACGAGGTTTAAGGTATGAGCCGCACACGGAACGTATAATGCTCTAGGATTGATATCGAGAATCCGTTTCTGAAGCCCTATATTTTTCCCCTTCATGTTCGATCCATTGTCGTAGCCCTGACCACGTATATCTTCAACTTCGAGCTGCAGACTAGGTAATAGCTTCTCTAATAGAAAATTGCACAGACCTTCTCCAGTGGTATTAGTTACTGAAAAAAATCCTAGAAAAAATTTTAAAATATCTACTTTACTTCTACCATCAGTAGTGTTCACAAATCTAATTACAAACGTTATTTGTTCTGTATGACTAATATCGGGCGTAGAGTCGAGAATTATAGTGTAATATTTGGCTTTTTTGACAATGCGTGTTTTCTCATTACGAATAGATTCGGCTAAAATATGAATTACTTCATTTTGAAAATGCTGCCCTAAGTAGTGTGGAATACGTGTTTTTTTATCTTTGTATTTACTGATATTATTAAGGTGTTCTGAAATAACTGGATCAAATTTCTACTGCCTTTAAAAAATTACCATTATCTCTATGATACAGCAATCATTCTTTCAATGATAGCGCGCCTTCGCTTTTTCTCTCTATTGTAAACATTTTGTTGTTCCGCGTCAATAGTACAATTTTTTCTCATCCTCGTCTTTATTTCGCACCACGATCTTATAGAGTTAACGTGTTTTAGAGTATTTTCATGCTTATTGAGGTAATCCGAATAATGACGCCAATCAGAAAAGCCAGTACTCACAAGTTGTGTTGAACTATCTCTACTAAACAATTTACATGCAAAACAAAAAATACAATTTAGTTTTATGGAATAGCAGAGCCACGCGCGATTTATTTTCTCCCTGTTCACTAAAGTTTTGTTATAATATGAACAACTAAATTTTCTGCCACTCTCATCAATCGGAAATTTGAAATCTGCAACTTGTTTGGGACCGTGTTCTACCAATAAATCAATATATTTTTTTGTCAAAATGTTAGGCCAAGTACCTGGATCATCTAGTGCTACTTGAGCAGAGCCCTCTTCCTCTTTGCTCTCATCTTCACATTCGACTTCACTGGGAATGAGACTGTTTGATGATGATCTTGCAGCTTTATCACCTTCATCGGGTATGAAATCTATTGATCTATTGTTTGTTTCACTAGTACTGGTGGATGTTGATGGTTGAGAATAATCAAACTCCGCGATTTGATTCAAACCTTTTTGTTCGGGCTCACTTTTATCCGGTTTTCCAAAATACTTTTTCAATGCTCCCGCTTGTTTTGAGATTTCTTCTATTCTTCTATTCTTCTCTTTTCTATAGAAGGCACCTGACTCTCTTTTAGTTTTACTGTTTTTGGACGAGGACGACATCTAAAGGTAAAAGGTAAGAAGAACGATAAGTATATCATGGCTCACAGATACAGATAAAATGAATAGGAATTCTTCAGAAATTTTGAAATTCATCGAAATGACCTCTAAAAAGTACCTACCATTGTTAATACTTTTTTTGCTTAAAGTGTAAGAATATGGGTTATTCATAAGAAATCCCCATTCCTGTTGAAAAAGTTAGAGCAAATTATTTAAAATAAATAATGATTCGTAGCGCTCTTTCAAAATTTGGGTAAAAATTAAAATTTTCATAAACTCCCCCGGTTGGTAACCTATAATTTTGTAAGAAAATTATATTTTGTGCTAACGAATTTTGAAAGAATTGAAAATAAATTTTGAATTTTCAAACATTCTGTACTTATTTTCAAAACGAATCATCGCGACAAAATTAGTTTAAAAATATGCCCACTTTTTTTATCTAATTAGAAAACACCCTGTACAACATTTCATTTGTTCATAAATCTAGTTAAGAGCTTTGGTACTTACCACAGTTCTGATTTAAATATTTAAACGATACTCAACAGCAACACCTTGTCACTAACTTCCAATATTAACTTACACTTGCACTTGATTGTGTTTATGACCAGTCTTATTGTATGTTGATTCAAAATTGAATAAACATTTTGAAATGAGAATGGTTTATATATAGTGGCGAAGTAGCAAAAAAAATTCCGATGCCGCATCCCTTTAACTTTGTCGAAACAATCCATTCCTTATCTATAAAGAAAACCGCTAAAATAAAGTTTCTTTTGACCATTGACCTGCGAGCCGCGTGCCGACTGTGATATATATAGTCTTTACAAGTAAGTTGGCACGGCGAAAAAAAATTCAAAGGAGGCCGCAGCAGCGAAACCTTTGAAAAAAAGCCGCCCGGCGAACAGCAGCACGTTTTTTTCAAAGGTTTCGCCGCTGGTACCTCCTTTAAAAAAATTTTCGCCGTTCCAACTGACATCGTAAAGACTCTACCTACATAAATAAACCGCCGCGCCGCACACAGGAACCAAACATACTTAGTTCTGTCAAAAATATGGCCCTTGGTTTTTTTTATATAGAAATTTCAATTTTTTATGCTGCATTGCCGGCTCTGCCATGAATTTTGCTCTCAAATGAAGAATGTGTGTAGATGAGAGTAGGAGAAGATACTAATGGACAATAGACCAACACACAACACAACTGAGCACTAACGTTTAATTTTTTTTCTTTAAAAAAATAGCTAATTGTTTAGACTGAATGCGGCCTGCGGCCGCCTCGCGGCCGCCCCTTAGTTTGGCCGCCCGCGTGCGGTGCACGCGCTGCACACCTGCTAGGATCGGCCCTGTTCAAGTATGTACTTTTTCATTAAATAACAGACAGACACAATATCGATTCATCCTATGAATGTTAAAGTAACTCAGGGTGGTGTATTGGGATCGATACTATACATGCTCTACACTATACTCTGTTGCCTAATGTGGGAGAGTGATAAATCATTATTGAACTGTAAAACCGAGTCGTCTTCGCCGTATTCCATAGGCGTACGAGGTTTAATCTAGAGTTGATGTCAGCGGATAGCTCATGAAAAACTAATATAGGAATGTGCAAGTAGATATAGGACATCATGAAAACCAAACATCTCCAACCAAAAAAGGGTCACTAACTATACCTAAAATTAATAAAACAATAGGACAAAGAGGACACGGTTTTCTAGGACCCAGATTGTTCAATATGCTACCTGAAGAACTGAAACTCATAAATAGTTACCCACTTCTGAAATCCAAACTAAAAAAATTGATATTTAATCACAACAGATCTGAAATCCATAAGCTGATTGATATCAAAAACACTATATGAATGTATGCACATCAACATATATAGTAGTCATCACAACTACATTAATGTGGTCGAAAGATTCATACAATGTTCCTTCTTTTGTTGTCCTTTTATTAGTATGAAATTATTTAATCCTAACAAGTCCGTCACTTTGAAAACAATTTTTGTTAAATGTTCCGCTTATATCTATGTAAGACTTTTTATTTTTATTTTTAAATGATCAACAAAGACAAGTCCACGCGCGGATTAATTTCCTTGTAGTGCCATTGTTTATTCATTTGCTGTAAACTCTAAAAAGAGATATTGTATATTGAAGTGAATTTATTTATGAATAAACATTATTATTATTATTATGAATGAAATATATCTAGGATTTTCCGGAGAACCCAAAAATGCAATAATATACTGGGTGTCCCATTAGAAAAAACAAAAGTTTATATCATAACTTTCTAATGCGACGTTCAATTGTTTTTTTTATTTACATTTCCTGGCGGTTCAGGAAAAATGCTACAACTTTCCTAATTTAACCATTTTTCTAGCTCTTCAAATAAGGAGGATATCTATTGGTCCAAATATAACCAATAACCCTGTAGAGTTGGTTCAAAGATATTTCGTACCAGCTATTAATTAACCCCAAAATGGAAAGCTTAAGTATTTCATAGTACGCTCTGTAATTTCCTTTCCGGTACAATAAAATAATAAATTTACAATCACCTACCTGATTATCTTTTGCTTACTTAAAGAAGTTTTTTTTAACAAATAATATGTAGATATAAATCTGTCCCTGCGATAAGAGATAACAATATGGTCCGATTTGTTTCACAAATGGGGGGGTTTTTCTAAGAAACCGGTTATGTGCTTAGGTAGAGGCACAGGTAGTTTACTTACTTCCGGCGGTTATTATTCTCAATGTGTTTAACGCTGTTCGCCACCAAAACTCAACATTCCGAGTTGCAACAATATTTGAAATATGTTCGAGTATGACTGGAGTCCGACAGTCAACAATATACCGACTTGTGCATGAGGATAAACGCGGCCCCAACAGGTCACCAAAGTATAGGAAGAAAATCAACTTTAATAAATGAGGATGAAAAGACTGCCATCAGAAGAATCATACACGCATTTTACTTAAAAAAAGAAATACCTACCTTGAACATAATAATGTCTAAAATGAAAAAGGAATATTTAATTCCAGCCATAGGTAGGAAGAAAGTGTGGAAAACTTTGAAGGAAATGAATTTTCGTTATGAAAAATTTCAAAATAGAAAATAACTTTTAATTTAAAAAGACGAAATCATCTGCTAGCGACGACGATATTTGAGGGCAGTTAGACAGTTTCGAAGGGAAATCAGGAATACCTATTATATGGACGAAACTTGATTAAATGAAGGATATACCGTTGGTAAAATAAGGCAGGATAAAAATATAGAATGTGCCAGGCAAGCTTTCATAGAAGGATGGTCCACTGGAATGAAAGCACCCTCGGGAAAAGGTAAAATTATTATTCACATTGGTAGCAAAAATGGATTTGTCGATAGTGGCTTACTAGCATTTCAATAAAAACGGACTGGAGACTATCATAAAGACACGATCGCTGTTGTTTTTGAAGAACCCTTCCAGCAAATGCTAGATCTCATTCCTCCTGGATCTGTTATAGTCATGGATGATGCCAGCTACCACTTGAAAAAATCCGAAAAAATACCAACATCTTGCAAACAAAATTATATTATTTTTTGGCTTACTTTAAATAAGAAGCCAATTCACAAAGATATGCTGAAAAAGGAGCTACTGTAGATTGTAAAGTTAAATGAACCTCTTTGTACGAAATTTGTTGTCGACGAAATCGCTTCAAAACGGAATATAACGGTACTTCGCCTTCCGCCATATCACTGTGAATTGAACCCTATAGAATTGGTGTGGGCGCAAGTAAAAGGTTTTGTAGCAAGACATAACACTACTTTCAAAATGAGAGACGGTATGAAAACCTCTTGCAAGAGGGAATAAAGATAGTGGATTGCGAAAAGTGGAGTAAGTGCGTCGAACATGTGATTGGAATAGAAGCAAGAATGAGGGAAGCTGATAACATGCTAGGAAACACTGTAGAGCCCCTCATTATTTCTCTGAACCCCAACGACGATAGTTCATCGGACTACTCGGAATATGATGGCTAAAATTTAAAAATTAAGCTGTTGTATTGTAAATAGTAGATTTTTTCATGAATATTTATATTTATTCCAATTTATCTATTTTCATATTATTACTTTTATATAAGTTTTTATCTACTTAGTATTAGAATAACTAATATCCCACTCATCTGCCTATCTCTATAATTATAGTCATGTATAATTATTATTATACTTATTATTCTAATAAACTACCTGTAGTTACGCCGCTGTCACATAAATTTCATTCAGAAAACTCCTCTTTCTATTGTTTTAATAAGCGATATTATGTCTATAATCAAGTATGTTTGTAAATACATATTTACTAGTGTCCTGTACCATTATTACTATAATATTACCAATTTGTTCAAAGGATGCTCGATTTATAATTAAAATGAAAAAATAGAAAACGGTGACTTTATTAGTGAAATGAAAGCTCAGAATTCAATTTATAATTTTCCCGAATGGAGTGAAAATAAAGAAGTCAGAGGCAACTATAGTAATTTGCGCACAAATGTCCTATCGAAATGTAATCGATTTCGTTCAAAAGATCTGGAATGAATCCCCCATTTGGCTCAAAACATATATCTGATATAATATTGATCCATAGTTAAGGAACACTGGCTGGAATGATTCTGAAATACAAGCAATTCCCGAGAGTGTATAGTCATAATCATCTGGCGCAAAGTTCAAAGGGACCACAAGTCAGGTCAAGTGGGGTGTATATAATGCCTGAACTTGATACGATTATTAGAATAAACTTGACTTTATTGGACTGGGATCTTAACGCTTCGAAAGTGAGCACTTTGAAAATGTCGAAATATCGAATTCTGGCGGTTATTATAGAAAATCCAATCTGATAAGTGACAATGAAATTAGTCAAAAATATGTTATGATGAATAATATGAAGTTAGACTAAGAATATAGGTCTTTTCTTATATTCTCCCCAGTGAGATCGCATAAAAAAGGCATTTAAAAAAAAATCTTCAGGTTATTCTGTCAGTAGCAGATTCAAAATCTTGCCGCGCAAGAATACCTATCTTATATTTGCGGCAAGCTTCTGAATCTGCTACTCACAGGTCAAACAATTAAAGAAATACATATTTCATTTTTAGTGCATTTGTGTAAAAGCTTGCCTTAATTTTTTTCCATTAAATCCGCTATTTTATTGAATTTAGACAAAAATTTATAATCTACGACCCCAAAATAATCCACATACCAATTTTGAATAGAATCGGACCATAATTACAAAACTCGTCCGCTATCTTAAATTTGTAAATTTTGAATAAAAATTCATAATCTCTGACTCCGAAAATCCCCACATACCAATTTTGAATAGAATCGGACCACAATCACAAAACTCGTCCGCCATATTGGAGCCGCCATTGTGTTCTTTCTCTAGCGAAAATTCCATAATGCATCGTCACTGGAATTATGAACACCTGCCAAATTTCACGTTAATCGGACAACTAGAAGTGGGTCAAAACTGGAACTAAACATACATACAAATGTGAAGTTAAATAAAAGCTTGTAAAAAAATAAAATAAAGCAATTATGATCACTCGATTGGTAGTGGATACAGCTCGTCAAGAGGACGTCGGATATTGCCTGTTGCGGGTTTTACTCTGACGATATGGGCGATATTATCTCGTCCGAACTGAAGGCTAACAATCCGTCCTAGCATCCACTTGCATGCATTATCCGGCTCGAAGGACCAATGTTATAACTCGTTTCCTCAAAAGTTTCCAAGAAGTAGCAATGCGAATTATGAAGTAAAAAGGTGTCAGATTTCTCATGGACGACACCTTACGGTAGTGTGGGACTCGCACTTTGAGTTTTCGGGTTCCTATGTCCCCTTTCCTCTCGGTTACCCACTAAAAACTCCACCCAGTAGGCTCTTGGCGCTTGGCACTTGGGCCTCCTGGCCCATTGTATCTTGCCTGTTGTTCCCTTCTACAGCACCTATTCCAGTAATTTCGTGCCCTGCACAAGTTTGTACAGGTCCTTTGCTGGATGTGTGCTGTTCAGTCTCGGTTCACCAATTGGTTGCCCGAAAACTGACTGTCTGGTGACACCTTGATGACTTATCAGGAGTCCTTGGATTGAGAAGGTTCCTGAAGTCCTGAAGATTTTTCGAAACAATTTCTCACATTTCATTGGTTTATCACACACACACACATAAAAGTGTCTCCAAGGAGAAGATAGCGGAAAACCCAGCGTGGGTAACATATCGATTTTGGTGTAAGTATAAGGTGAAAGCGGTACTGACTTTGGCCAAAGAGGTTCCGCTAATGTATAATTCGTGCAAATGATGACTACTACGAAATTCGATTTAGAATATTCAACAAATACGTCTTTCCGCAACAGTTCTTCGTGATTGTGGGACAACCCAAAGAAGCGCCCTCAAAAGGAAAGTGAGCACTTTATAGTCCAAGTCTCAGAGAGATGAAAGATTGCTCGAATGCGTGAACAAGCCAGGACTTTTCGCGCAGGAGAGAGCGAAGGAAAAGCGAATATCGCAGACATATATATATACAGTGTGTCTCACTTCTCATGGAAACACCCCCGTATCTTTCCTAATTATTGGAGTAGAATTCTGTGATTTTCACGATCGGTAGATATACGGAATGAGAGTCTAAATTTCCCCATGGGGTTGATCTGACTGACATACACTGCGCGCCAGGAGCGATGGATACACCGATTTTGCGAAAAATAATATTAGGGAGCAAGATAGGCTCAAAACTCTCACGGATTCGTGATCAGGACATCAACTTCAGTACCAATCCTTATTTTCGAAGACCCTGGATTCAACATCTGCATTTTGCGATACCGTTTTTCCCAGAATTCAATGTTAGTTGAAGCCTGCCATATGCAAAAGGGTCTAAGTTCAAATTCGGAAAATGTACAAGGGAGATGAAAATAAAGTTGAATTTAAAACCGTTCAGCAAAATCAATTGATATTCATACTAATAACAGTTCAACAATCCATTGACATATTTGAGACAAGATTGGGGCTTGATCGATCCATGATAGGCTGAGTTTTCGCCTTTAAACGTTCAAGGCCAAATGTGGCACTTCGACCCTTTTGCATATGGCACGCTTCAGTTGTTGAAACATGGAAAGTGAAAATATGAAATGAAAAATCTACGTGTGTTGTCAATGGTCAATGTGTTGTCAGTAATCTTAAGGTCATGGCTTCGAATCCTGCTCAAAGATGGTTTTTTTCTGGAATAAAAAAAATTGTCTGCAATGCCACAAATTCCTTACTATTTTCTAAGTATATATATATATATATATATAGGAGAATGAAAATTCCGGGCTTGGTACGTACTGAAAAATATTTTTCAGAATTTCAATACCGGGGTGCTAAAAGTACCCCATGAATATTCGAATAATGTTTGTATTTGAAGTATTTTTTTGCAATGTACTGTTTCCTTGCAGAGTTTTAACATGAACTGAGAGTTTTGTGTCAATACATAAAGTATATATTATCCCAAAGAACATAATGGTAGGTAAAATTGATGTCATTTTGACCTTTAAATAGGTAAGCGCTGAATTTCATGTAATATTTATGTCAGATTCACAAATTGAAAAATCAAGAATAAAGTAATTTGGGAGTCGAGAGTAAGTGGAGGTTGACATAAGAAATGTGGGATTTTTATCAAAATTCCACCTTCACTAAATAATATGTTTTTTTTTCATTTAACTTGAATATTTGGAAAATTTCTAGCATCGAATTATAAAATGGTATAAAAAGTGGGATCTTCTCAAAATCCACTCGGGCAAAATCGCACGCGTAAACCAGATGAAGCAACACGAAAAACGACATAGATATGTTAAATGGAAAACAATACAAAAGGGGTTCAAATAATTTTCATCGATAAAACAGTTAGTTTGAAAAAAATTTACATTTTTTTCTTTTTCTTGAAATACATTTTTTGTTATGTCGGGATTTCGCACCCTAAATGGTAAAACAACCCCTATCACGAAATAGGTTATATCACAAAGATTATCGCTAATAGGTTAATTATATTTTGCATGAGGGTTACATTGCAGGAATAGAGAGGACTACTTGAGAGGTTAAAATTATGTCTAAATATTGTTTTTTTTTCTTTGAATCAATTATTTTTGTCTGAACGGCAAGACACGTCAATTTCTTTAAAAAAAAATCCCAAAATTGAATTCTTTCCATATCCGAATTTTGCATCCGACGGGAATTTGTTTCATGTTTAAAAATATTTAAAAAAATAGGTTGCCCATCAGTTCATCACCTAAAATCAGCTATAAGGAACTACGAAACTGGGTTTATAAAAATGCCATCTGCACCAATATGGATAATTTTCATTCAACTTATGTTGAGGATGAGCAAAGTAAGTATGGAGCCCTATTTATAAAATATATATTTCGCAAACATCTTGCGAACTTTAACATAAAAAAGTATGACCATCTCAAAATCCACGCGGGTAAAGCTGCCTGTATAAGGTAGTTCAATATATAATCGGGGATGTTTAGTCGTCAAATTTAGAGAAATAACTCCCTGTCAATCCCTTTGGTACTGAAAAAAACTCGATTGTTTGTGAGGCTTTCCAAATGGATTCTTTTAATTCCACGTGAACTAAATGGGTGAGCCAAAAGCTAAAATATTTTTATATAGTTGGAATAACTCATATTTCACGAGTTTCGGACTGTAATATTTTGTAATTAGACTTGCCAACATTGAATAATACACTCTCATAACCCCATGAAAATGTTTCATGAACTTTTTGAAATACGAGATGTTACATGCTCATTATGAATAATAAATACCTGCATGAACTGCGCTATGACCAGCCAGGCTGCCGAATTTGTCGGCAGAGTATATAAAGCTGCGGTGATAGGGCCACTCAAACAACAAACAAAAAAATCTGCGATGATCAAGCCCAGCAGCAAGGGACTTTTTGAACCCCGGCCCCACCATAGGGTGACCGCAAGTGCCCCATTGCCAATGACCCCAACTAAAAACAGACAACCGTAGATTGTTATCAGGACATCCATTCTACAAAAAAAAAATTAAGTGATTTACTCGGTGTCGAAAGAAAAATAAAGAGCTTTTACTTTATATTTGGATGGGGGATAATTTCATTGTCCATGAACGAGGGATCACGTATGGCGGGAAAAAGGGAGAGCGCAGATCTATCCCCCGCTGAAACCCGACACAGACTGACTGAACTAAACTGAACACCGAACGCTTCAGAGGCAATGCCACCCCCAGCATCTTTTCATCCCTGACAAATGTTGTTCTCCCCAGTAGCCGACTGAGCTGGTCAGGAATATACTGGAAAATTTCCCGGATAACGCAGCCACGTGAACAGTATCAAAGTTCAAAAAACCGGTCCATCATTGAAGTGGTTTGTGGTGGTTCTGAATTTTGATCTCTCAATGGGGATATTATTCATTTCAGATCGACTTTGGTGAAGGGCAGAATCTCACGAAGGCATAAAAGCGCTACTGGATTTTTTAAACCTGACCTAACAGTTGATTCTGGATAAAGAACCCCGCAACAAATACATGGGAAAATGGCTCTCAACCAATTTTGAAATTTTGTTGGTATATTGTGGTACAAGTCACTAGAAGTCACACGTGCAAGTTTAAATTAGTTTCTATGTCTATTTTCGGAGATATGGATTTTAAAAAATCATAAAAACGCCTGTTTTACTAAAACATAGTTATGTTGACTCATCCAAAAGTATTACTTTTTAGATAATTAGTAACTTAATAATAGCAATGCTGGTTTAAAGAAAGTCAAATGACATGTCAGTCAGTCGGTCGTTAAGACAAAAGAAGCCGCCTATTGTACAGGGTGGGTCAAAAATAGCGACCATTTAGCATATTTTGCCAATCTTTATCATTGGTCCCATTAGTGGGACTGCGCATTTTTCATTGAAAATATTTTTATTGGGAGTATTTTGATTTGTTGAAAATATAAACAGGATGTTCATAAAATCAGATGTGGAATCATCTGCGACTGAAAGATAAACTTTAGTCACTATCTTCCATCGTCAAGATAACCTCTTGTGGTATTCATAGTTAGGAAACATTTCAATTGAATATTGATAGAAAGATTTTTCGTGAATTGAAAATCCACGATTAAAATTAAGATATTTTTGTGAATGTCTAACAAACAATTGAAAGCCACGCTGGACATTGAACTACATCTGATAGATATTCTGAAAAGGCCCTAGCTCAAAAGAAAAAATCTGAAATTGAAAATTTGCATTTTCATTCAGATAGTTATTAAGACTGGAATAGAAAATCAAATAACTATCTGAATGAAAATGCAAATTTTCAATTTCAGATTTTTTCTTATGAGCTAGGGCCTTTTCAGAATATCTATCAGATGTAGTTCAATGTCCAGCGTGGCTTTAGCCGGGGAAGTAGTTGTTTTCTGTTAGACATTCACAAAAAATATCTTCATTTCAATCGTGGATTTTTCAATTCACAGAAAAATCTTTCTATCAATATTCAATTGAGAATGTTTCCCTTTTCAACATGGGAGTATTTTCTTATGATAAGAATATTTTCTTCAAAAGTTTATACTTTCTTCCGAATAACTAATTGTTTTAGAAAATTTTTGTTTTTTATACTCCATGTTTTCAACATGAGACAATAAATCCGCTTTGAAGCCAAAACCACTTGAGGAAGACTTATAGTAATTGCTTAATATCATTAGCTACAAAAAGCTACAATCACATTTTATATTTAAAAATATGATTCAAATTGACAGATCCATTCAAGAATAATTAACAAACATATATATTAGGTGCAAAACCTATTTCAACTTATATATAACACCCCCCCCCCCCCGTATAAAATATTAAGCAATTACTATAAGTCTTCCTTAAGTAGTTTTGGCTTCGAAGCGAATTTGTTGTCTCAAAAAGGCTGTTTTAAGTGACTTATATTGAAAACATGGAGTATAAAAAACAAATTTTATTAGTGTTTTGGAAAATAGTTGAAACTTTTGAAGAAAATACCCTTCTCATAAATAAATACTCCCAATAAAAATATTTTTAATGAAAAATGCTCAGTCTTATGGGACCAATGATTGGCAAAATATGCTAAATTGTCGCTATTTTTGACCCACCCTGTATAATAGGCTGACTGACTGACTGACATGTCATTTGACTTTCTTCAATCTGGCAATGCTATTATTTAGTTACTAATCATCTGAAAAGTAATTCTTTTGGATAAGTGAACCTTACTATGTTTTAGTAAAACAGCCATTTTTATGATTTTCAAAAATTCATATCTCCGTAACTAGACATAGAAACTAATTTAAACATGCACGTGACTCGTACTACAATATCCCAAAAAATTTCAGTGACCTGTACCATAATTTCCCAAAAAATTTCCAAAATTGGCTGAGAGTCGTTTTTCCATGTATTTGGTGCGAGGTTCTTTCTCGAAATTCCGATACAACCTATTCAACATATTGAAATTGATTAATTCCCACTTGATATTTTGGAATTCTGTCTCAACAAGTTGGAATGAGCTAATTGGTAGTTGACTACTTGGAAATAGCTGATTCATACTAAAAAAATTGGGTTAGCTACTGGATTTTTCAAAACATGACCCAACAACTTGAATTCAGCTCAAACCGAAATATAAATTCGAATTTTCTATGAATCACTAAATCCTAACTAGTACTAGTAGTAAATTGTAATTAGCTGATTCCCACCTAATATCTTGAAACTCCCAATCAGTACTAGGAACCTATCTGCTCAATAAAATGTGGTTAGCTAATTCTGACTCAATATCTCGAAACTTCTGTTAAATATATGAAAATAATTAATTTTGGTCCAGTACCTCGGAGATTCAATTAACGTAGTCACGTGAACAGTATCAAAAACAGTTTCATCATTGTTTTGTGGTGGTTCTGAATTTTGATCTTTCAAGGTGAGGATATTATTGATTCTTGACAGACTTTGGTAAACGGCAGAATTTTGCGAATAAACTAATGTGAAAAAACAACTTTTGAAAAATATTCGACGTACCCTTTTGTTTATAAATAGTTTGTAAACAAATATTGTAATTTTATTTTTTTAAAACGTTGTGAAATGTCTTTCTCAGGCACAAAACTGATAATTATATAAAATAACGAAAAAAATCACTCGATTTTTCATATTTTGTTAACTTTAGAAATTAATAATTAACCAAATTAGCAACTTTTGAACAATTTTAATGAGTGATATTATTGAGTACACATGTAAAATGTGCTCCAGGAAACAAACACATTATGGAGTCATTCTGTAAACAATTATTCGGTTTTCAATAAAATCGGCGGTTCCAAAAAAAATAATTTAATTTACAATAGCCTCACATAATTAAATATCAATGACATTTTTCCCAACAAAATTTCATTCCTTCAAATGTTCAGATGATACTATAATTTTTTTGAATTTCTAAATTCATATTTAATAGTATACAAAAATATTTAATGTGGCGCGCGGAGCTTTATTTTCAAGATTGGATTAAAATTATGAATAATTAAGATAGAGTTTCAGGAGTAGCGACTTTCTCATGGAAAATTTCCTCCTTTTCAAGAATATGTTTTTTTATTTTCTCTATCATCAATATTTATTGAGCTATTGCAAAAAAACTGAGGCCGTTTTTAATATTTTTGTTTTTTATTAAAAAAAATAGTAAATTTTCGTCGGCGGCGAGAATCGAAAACTACGTATTTCTCAAATATCCCGAATCGAATGAGCCATCGCTTATATTTTTAGTAGACTTGCAACGATTTTTCGCAGGAAATTCACTTGCATTAATAAACAAATCTATCAGATGTAATGGTGCACCCTGTTTTGGGGGGTGGAGGTTAGAACTCGGTTGGTAAATAATTATTTTTCAGGAGTCTCCGAATTTGTTACGAATTATCGATGAGAGAATTATTCACTGTACTTTCTTCAAGATAGTTTTGTCCAACATTTTGTAAGCATTGTTGTCGTTTTGTTTTTTTGTGAATTCACGTACTTGTTTTATGACAGCAAGATATTTCCTCATTTATTGAGTTTTCCATTTCTAATGAAATAATAGCTGACTACCGAAATGTTACAACCATTTGTTCGTAACTTGTCGAGTTTAGAATCGCATTATCACGACTTGAACTCGGAAAATCACGAAAAAATGGCGATAATAAAAATATAATTATAGCATACTCGGTGAGCTGTAAATTCATGAAACCCGGTCAGATTCTGAAAATTTCACTTTGTCCCCGGAGCTATGTGAACAATACCAAATCATTCTATAATGCATAGGTTAATGTGTGTTTCTGATTGCCTATGACCCGCTTTGAAATTAATTTTCATAGAAATATATTGTATTCCATAATTGCATGACTTTCGACAATTCGTACATTCCATTATATTTAGATTTTAGCGAGAATGAGACATTGTTAGTATTGTGGTATGGATCAATATACTCATTATTAGATACGTTCATCTGATACCTTCAAACGAAACCATCATCAGTGTGAGAATTCCAACAATTTCCTTTTGTGGTGATAATCCATCAACTCTCTGAAAATCAATAACCCACAGTTTCATTCGCATGGAAAGAATACTCGTATGAGAAAATAGGCAGCAGGGAATGAAGTGTTTTTTAACGTAATGACAGTTTTGAAAATTGAAGTATTTTTGGCAATTGCTTTTTTCTGAGAATTAAGTTTTACATTCACGAATGGATTGGCGTAATAGAAAGTATATTGAAAAGGGAAACATTCTCAATTGAATATTGAATAGAAAGATGGAAGATCGTGACTAAACTTTATCTTTGATTCGCAGATGATTCCTCATCTGATTTTATGAACATCCTGTTTAAATTTTCAAACAAATCAAGCAAGTATACTGGGTGATTCTCTGAGGTGGCTCACCCCTATTACGTTTTTATTAATGAAGATAGAAAGACGAAATTTGGGGGTTGTGTATTATAGTTCAATTTAAATTTTTTGACATATTTACTTGCTTTGCCGAACTTCCGTTTCGACCGGAAATGACCCCAACTTTCGATTTTGAAATGGGACATCCTATATATTTTTACTTATTTCGATCAAGAATGACATTCTAAATCCAACAACACCTCACTTGTCAATATTTGACGAATAAAGTCATTTTTAATCCGATTTTTATTTTTCGATCTGGAATGCCATTCTTGATCAAATAACACGGGAAAAATACGACTTGAAGCTTATGACTTCACAGTCGTTTTAAGAATTATTTAAAAGACGCAAATATGAATTTTTCCAGTTAACTTGATTTTTTCAAATGGAAAAGGGGTGTCTCGTCAGCTTTTTCTGAAATATCATTTTTTTACGAATAATTTGATACCACACACTGTCACTTTATTTTCACTAATTTTCTGAATAATTGCAAGAAGCGATCATACCTAATAACAAATAATACGTATTCGGTATACTTATGCATTGAGTCCTGTTATTCTAGTTACCCGTGACAAACAATTGAAGTTGTTGCTAGGTCTACCTAAACAAATATGCTAATGAATATGCTGTCACTTTTGAAAATTTTGATATGGAAAATTATACTAGAAACGATAAAATTGACATGTTGCTAATTTACGAAGAAGGAAAAAAGAATGCAACTGATGCAGCTCGAATTTATGCTCAGAGATTCTCTAATCGTCGCCATCCCACTCGGCATTATTTTCCAAAACTGGAAAGGAAAATGCGAAATGAACCAGAAGAAAATGCCAATAACTCCATCATCAGTGAAGAAAAAGAAGTAGACGTGTTGGTCTATGCTGAAGTGAATTCGCCAAATGGTTTCTGAGTGTGATATAAGTTATTCGTCCCTTTGGAGAATTCTCCACAAATATGATTATTGATCATTCACAACAACTACACCAACATCTTTACGATAAGGACCACAACCGAAGATTAACTTATTGCAACTGGTTTTTGAGAAGATGTACGTTTTCCATTGGAAATTATTTATTCAGATGAAACTCGATTCACCAACTTGGGTCTGTTCAATCGGAATCGATTTTACAAGCTTCCATTCAATAATCACCCCATTATCTACTATATTGATTTCCAATAACATTCACAACCAGTATTATCGATTAACCTTAATAATACATTGATGTCCCATTATCGGCTACGTTCCACTTTACCCTCACAACATTTGGAGTTGCTAATTTGAATCCCCAGTTAATACCTGTTAGGTACGTTCTGCTGCTCCTAATATTCGTCATTTAATTAAATTCAAAATGGATCACCGAATATGGAAACAGGATTATTATTTTTGTCAAAGGTATTGCTATTGTCAATGACTGGGAGTGAAAAAAGCTGGACGTATCTCCATTTATGTTCTTCCATTTCCAGTTTACGAGTGACTCCGAATTGAAGTGTGTGAAAAACAATAATTTTTTCGCAGAAGGAATATTACTGAGAACCCTCAAGGACCTTGGTATTGGATTATTAAATCACTGGGCAAATACAAAACTGTAATAAGTAGCATTTTTTTCCTCTTGTCCTATACGGCTTCGCTTTAGAATGGATTCCACGTTTCCCGATTCCATATCCCAACTATTCTTTTTTTATGTGTCTTTCACGGAAGGTAAGCCATAAAAACGTTGGAGAAATGGGCCAGTGAATTCCTTGAGAAAGTAATGAAAGAGCGGGAAAAGAAAGGGAAAATTTGGATAAAATCTTAAAAGCGTCAAAAGGATTTGATGATTACTGACACTTTTTTGGATTATAACCTTCCACAATCTGAAAACGAAATCAAATGGATCAGGGAAGGTCGTTATTTCCAAAGAAATGCCAATAATGTACGAAGGCGTAGAAGGGCCAACAACAAAATATTTTCAGAAACATTTGGAATTGCCACTTTGAACTGACAATTGTCACTTTCAAGTGACATTTGTTACTTTGAAGTGACAATTGTCACTTTTCTTGACCACATATATATTTTCTTCAATTTCTCGGAATAAAGGTCTAATTCAGTCAATTCATATAATTTCTCTCAACGACGTTTCGACATGGTATTTGTCATGGTTAAAAAAAAAATTTTTTTTTTAATCTTTCATAATTTCGTGTTGTTTCTTCCGATTCTATTTTCCATCATTTGAAGTACCATCCATTTTTTGGCAGTATCTAGTTCCCAGCGGAATATATTTTTTCTTCAGTTTCTTGACCATATATATATAATCTTCAATTTCTCGGAATAAAGGTCTAATTCTGTCAATTCATATAATTGTTTCAACGACGTTTCGACATGGTATTTGTCATCATCAGGTTAGAACACAAAAATATATTCGGCTGGGAACTAGATACTGCCAAAAAATTGATGGATACTTCACAACGATGGAAAATAGAATTGAAAGAAACAACACGAAATTTCTGAAAGATTACTCAAACATAAACAAGAAAATTGCCGTAGAGAAAAATAGAAGAATTTTTCTGTGTTTAAACCTGATGCTCACAAATACCATCTCGAAACGTCGTTAAAAGAAATTATATGAATTGACTGAATTAGACCTTTAGTCCGAGAAATTGAAGAAATTACATATGTGGTCAAGAAACTAAAGAAAAAATATATTCGGCTGGGAACTAGATACTGCCAAAAAATGGATGGATACTTCCCAACGATGGAAAATAGAATCGGAAGGAACAACACGAAATTACTGAAAGATTACTCAAACAAACAAGAAAATTGCAGCAGAGAAAAATAGAAGAATTTTTCTGTGTTTTAACCTGACCATGTCGAAACGTCGTTAAAAGAAATTATATGAATTGACTGAATTAGACCTTTATTCCGAGTTGAAGAAATATATATATATATATATATATATATATCTTATATATATATATATATATATAATTCTACTGTACGTGTGTGTCACTGAACTCCTCCTATACGGCTGGACCGATTTGAATGAATTTTTTTTGTATGCGTTTGGGTGGCGCTCTGGATGGTTTAGATCCACAAATCAGCACGGCAGATGGCGCTGCAGTCGGTATCATAAACGGCTGGACCGATTTGAATTAATTTTTTTGTATGCGTTTGGTTGGCGCCCTGGATGGTTTAGATTTACAAATCATCCTCCTAAATGTTAAGGGTAGTCCACCCTTTATTTTTTTTCATTCTTCAGAAAAAAAAATTGTTTTCATTTTTTTATGATACAGCATTCAAAAATACATACAACCCCAAATTTTCACCCTTCTACAATCAACCCCCATTTTTTTGGCAAGATTTTAATTTTAATTTTATCATGACTTGGAATGAAAAAATTCATATTACTCTTAATTTTCACCCTTCTACGATCAACCCCTATTTTTTATATTTTTTATTTTATAGAAAAAACGGGATAACAGGAAAACGGGATAACGGGAATAACGGGATAACGAAAAAACGGGATGACGGGATGACAGGATAAGGGAATAACGAGAAAACGGAATAAAAAACGGGATAACAGGAAAACGGGATAACGGGATAACGAAAAAACGGGAAAACGATAACGGGATAAGTAGGGGTAAGGATAGAAAAAGGATAACAGGAAAAGGGATGGGGAAGGGAAAACGGGATAATGGGATAACGGGATAACGGGAAAACGGGATAACGAAAAAACGGGATAAGGGGATGACGGATAAGGGTATAACGGGAAAACGGGATAACCGGATAAAGAGAAAAAGGGGTAACAGGAAAATGGGATAACGGGATAACGGAAAACGAGATAACGGGACAACGGGAAGCGGAAGGAGAAAAGCATAATCTAGATGGAACAACATAAAGGAAAACAGAAAAAATAAATTGGGATAACGGGATAATGGGATAACGGGAATAACGAGATAAAGAAAAAAAGGGATAGCGGGATGACAGGATAAGGGTATAACGGGAAAACGGGGATATATATATATATATTGAATAAGATAGGTTTACAATCAGGTGAAATGCAATAAACATGGGTGAGTCACAGAAGTGTATAACAACTATGAGTTATATTTTTTTAATTTTTTCAAATAATTATCACTTACTCCACCCCATCCCACTATACGGTATTGTTATTACGATTCAACTAGTGCATAATATAATATTCTCAAATTTGGGGTATCCAGAAAATATCTCATATATTTGAATTTGCATCCCCTTCAATTTTTCAAATATATTTTCAATTTGCAGGCTCCATCTCTTCTGGTATTTCATAACTCTCTCCTATTTTTAGAGGTTCCGTTTGGTGGTCCATTTGTGTAAGAACAGAAAGGCAAGGTATTTAGTTTTGGTAGAATTCATTGTTAATTTATTACCTCCAAACCTTTTTTCTATTCTCAGAAAATCAGTTTCTAAAAGATCCTTTAGTTCCGACCATGTATTGGATTTATACAGTATGGCTGTATCGTCTGCAAAGCTCAGAATGTTTCCTTGTGTTTTCATATCGAGTAGACCGTTTAAATAGAAGTTAACAGTAAGGGTCCCAGTACAGTACCTTGTGGGACTCCATAGGAAATATTCTCGTATTGGCTGGTTGCACCATTGATGCTTACCCTCTGTTTTCTATCAGTCAAATAACTTTCAATGATTCTATAAATATTCCCTCTTAGCCTATATGAGGCGATTTTTTTTAATAATGTATGGTGGCAAATAGTGTTGATGAATTGTTAATGGACTTACCACTTGGTGTTTCTGAAGTAATGTATTTTCAACAAGATGCGGCTCCGCTTCATAATATCAAGTCATGAACTATTTAATGATCCGCTTTAATGAACGAGTGATTGCAATGGTTCTGTTCGTTGGCCTGCCCGATAACCTGATCTTAATATTTTAGACTTTTTTTGTGGGGCTACGTGAAAGAAGAAGTGTTTTACACTCCGCCTCAAACACTTGAAATTTTACAAAATGGCATTCATGAAGTGTTTGCTACCATAAATCCCGCTATGTTGCAAAATGTGATGCAAAACACAATTGTTAGAATCAGAAAATGTCAGGAAGTTGGCTTCGAACATTTAATTTCCTTCAATCCTGGTATTATAGGTGTTTTTTTGTATTATGAACTTTCGTCATGGGAAAATTGATGTTTTATTAATTCAGTTTAATTCTATTTTGTATCCACAGCATACTTGATGATTTCTTCATAATTTTTCGACAAATAATTGGTGTACTAGGATTGTTATCCATCTGATTTTCGATTCGAAGCCATCAATGGATTCGTCGTGAAATTAGAGGAATGTGTGTGTAAAATATGTTGTCATTTGAAAAAAATCCATTTTTTCACAATTAGTGAATAGAAAATTAGATAATCGACTCGCTCAGCTTTGGAAATTGATAGATTTTTCGCAGTTTTTTCCTAGAATGGTCTAAGAGGTCCCGCAGGTTTATTGAGCAAACTATATGGCCAGGAACTATGTGAATCTAAATCAAGTATGCTACTAAACACTCATTGTATGAGGCTTTCATTTGATCGCTTTATTCTTGTTTCGAAACACAACTTTCCAAATAAAATATTTGCTATGTTATCATCGAACCAGTCCAGCTTTTACCGTTCTTTGAACGATATTTTTTCATGAATCCCTCGAATTCCCTAGGCGCTGAACTGTTTCAATTTTCTCGGATGGGGGAGAGACCGGAATTAACACTGGAAAAATTGAATTGGATTATTACTCACTGTATTCCAGCGAGGATCGCGAAAAATTTATGTTCTTTTTTGTATGTTGACTGAAATTATAAACTGAACTCAATTGGTGGTATCGAATGCACTATTGCAGAGAAGTATATCCAACATGAACATCCAATACGGCGGACATCAATTTAATTATCCAGGGAATCAATCAAACAATGTCTGCATTGTGTTTTTCTGGAATTCTTTAAATAATTAGATCTTAGAAGGTGAACGAATAATTCAGTAGTAAAATCAAATAAGGACTCCCACGAAAAATCAAAAGTACATTGAATCTGAGGTAAATATCGAATGCGAATAGACTGAAACCCTAAAGTAACCCCTATTAATAGGTGAACTTTATTATCTAAAATGAAATCATTTTGTCGACGAAGTTCTACATATGATGATTTATTCCTTCAGGAAATGAAGGCACATACTAAAAAATAAGTTAATAAACAAGAGAAGTCACGTAAACTGTTTGTGTGTGCCTGAAAATTACATTACAATCAGGAAAATATCACATAGAAAAATAATACAAGTACAGAATCATATTCATAACTAGATGTTTGTACAACATAGATATATACATATATTACACTTACATTAATATTGTTTTCAACCTCTTTCTTAGTTGTTTTACCAACCCTCAGAAGTTAATGAAAACTTGTACGAGTTAAGATCACGGAGACCTTACCTTTTATAATGGGATCCAAAACCACTCTTTCATTGATTTGTTTGAAAATATAAACAGGGAAGTAGTTGTTTTCTGTTAGACATTCACAAATAATAACTTCATTTTTATCGTGGATTTTTCAATTCACAGAAAAAAATTTCTATTCAATATTTAATTGAGACTGTTTCTCTTTTCAACATGAATACCCCACAAGAGGTTATCTTAAACTTAAGACTTTCAGTCGCAGATGATTCCACATCTGATTTTATGAACATCCTGTTCATTTCAAACAAATCAATCTATCATACCCCATGACAGGTTTTAATGTCAGAAAAACACTAATTTCTCTCCAGAAGAATTGTTTCTAACTTTTTTCCATCTTCGCAAAGTGAGATTGCTTCTAGAAAATGTGTTTCCCATTTCTTCCGGTCTTCCTGATGATCGTGGAAGCGTGAAATAGATTTTCGTCGACAAAAATGTATTAAAGACCTAGTGAATGCGATGCCTCCCTTGCGTCAATGTTACAAATGATTTCTGGTGAGTACTCTTCTTTGGAAAACATTCTTCTTTGCCTCATTCATCTATATGAGTTCTTAATTAGGACTGGAATAGAAAATCAAATAACTATCTGAATAAAAATGAATAAAAATGCAACTTTTCAATTTCAGATTTTTCTTTTGAGTTAGGGGCCATTCAGAATATCTATCAGATGTAATTTAATGTCCAGCGTGGCTTTAGCCGGGGAAGTAGTTGTTTTCTGTTAGACATTCACGAAAAATAGCTTCATTTGTATCGTGGATTTTTCAATTCACAGAAAAATCTTTCTATTCAATATTCAATTGAGAATATTTCCCTTTTCAACACTCTTTCATATATATGAGCAGTTACATTTCTTTGAATAAAACATAAAATATACGGGTCGAATAGAAAACCTCCTCCTTTTTGGTTTCGTCGGTTAATAAAATATATTTACGATATAATATGGAGATATTATTTTAAGAGCGTTGTTATATCATGGGCATGATTACAGGAATGTTTATTTCTGTTTGGAAAATAGTTTATCTTCATGGCAAGCTAGTGATGTAGTCAATTAATGGTTTTTGATTTAGTTTCGAATTTTTGCACTTTTTATTTGATTTGGTAGAGCATTGTATAATTTGAGACTGGGGTAGCTGGGGCTTTTTAGACGCCCCAGATGTGAGCCAAGCATATTTTCTCTCCAAACCCACCCAAAATACATATATAATAAATACGTATTCCATTATAGACTATGCTACACATGTTAAAATTATATAAAAAAAAACAAACGTGTGTAATAATAATGACATAAGCTGGGAGTACCTCCACGCGGTGAAGGCGGTAACAGTAATATTACTGGGAAAAATCACGCTCTCAAAAGTATGAAATAAAAAGTAGGTTCAAAAACTAATACCTGACTACTGAAAAATCACGCTCTAAAAATTATGAAACAAGAAAATATTCTCATCTGAAATTGTTATGTTCAAACTATCCAATATTTATCGTCTATCAAATAAACAACTTACACGTAATATATTTTAATGTATTCAATACATATTCACAGTGACGTTCGGAGGATAGCCGTGGTCATATGCCACTTTGCTCTGAAGCTTATGATCGCTTACTACTGTTAGAATGTATTGTTTTGTTAGGGTAGCTATTTCGAGTAATAAAGCCGAAAGTTTTGAGAGCTGTATTCACTATATTATTAATGTGTGATCTAAAATTCATGGATGGGTCTACTAATATGCCCAGGTCTTTGGAATTCTCTTTCTGTATTGAATTGGTCTCATCAATTGAATATTCACTGTTCACTTGAAAATTTCGCCGGGAAAAAGTAATATAGAAACACTTTTCAACGTTGACATACAACATGTTCAGAGATGTCCATTGAATGAAATTATCTAAATCAGTTTGTAAGAGGAGAGTGTCTGTTGAGTTATTGATTCCATGGAAGATTTTTAGGTCATCGGCATAGAGAAGGAAATGAGAATGAACCATATAATTACTTAGGTCGTTAACAAAGATGTTAAAGAGTAGAGGCCCGCAGTGAGATCCTTGGGGAACTCCAGAAAGTACAGGAAATGCAGATGAGAGATTATCATTGATGCGTACACATTGAAACCGATCGGTGAGGAAACTCTGCAACCATGTCACTACTGAGATACTCATATTCATTGCCAGCAATTTTTGTATCAACACGTTATGACTGACTCTATCAAAGTCCGTATGTATACTATCCACTTGGGATTTTCCTTCAAAGGCGTCTAATAGAAATTCAGTGTACGAAACTAAGTTAGTCGTTGTAGATCGCCTGCTTGGAAACCATGTTGTTCTGGAATTATTAGATTTTTAATTTGATATGACAAATATGTCCCATGTCCCATGTTGTCTAACATTTTAGGTATGGTTGAATGAATACATACACCTCTATAATTTTTAATATCCTCACGGTTGCCTGATTGGGGTGATGTAACTGTTCTTCCAAAAATATGGAAAACTCCACTATTTAGCGTAAGATTGTAAATAACCTGGATGGGTTTTGTCAGCGCACAAAAGCAACATTTAAGTAAGATAGGGGAAATGCCATCTGGATCAAAAGAGACTTTATTAGGAGGTTTCGATAATATTTCAAACACTTCTGTGATCGAAAAACGTGGAAAAAGGAAATTATTGAATGGCTGAACTGAATTTTTAAAATCGCTTAAGACAAAATCCGGATCATTATTATGCCAGAGGATTGTAGTATAATCTGATCGTGGTATCGTAGTATCGTGTATCATCAAACTGTGTGGCAAAGTGCAAGCTATAGTTAGAAAAAAATACAATTGCTAAACACCTAACAACAAATGCAGAAATTGCACTAGAAGTGGTCAGTGAAGTTCTTTCATCGACAAAAAAAAAACTACCTGCTATGAAAAAGATCCGGAAGTGGAAAGGTAGAAGTTATAAAAAGTTAAGAAGTGATAAAAAGCTAACTGTGATAAAGGGGTCTCCTTAGTCCAGGGAATATAGGTTTAAGTCACATTCATTCAGAAACATATCAACTCTTGGCATAATGGAAAAATTAATCTGTGAAAAATGCAGCCATCATGGTCTTGAAAAGGATTTCGTAATATGTGACTGCTGTAATGACTGGGTTCATGAAGGCTGCTCAGGCCTGTCAAGTACTGAGTCGAGGGCAGTAGCACTCAGAAGTAGGATCTTGATGTATTTTTGTTCTGTGTGCCGAATGAACCTGAAGAAATTACCAAAATTAGTCAAAAGTCTTGATGAAATGATGGAAAAAAACAAAGTTCTTCTAGAAGAAAACAATAAGTTACAACAAAAAATTGTAGAATTGGCATCTCAAAAAAATACTACTGGAAATGAAATGGAATTAACACCCACAGGAATGGAAGATATGATATCCGAAATGATCGAGAGGAATAAACGTTCATTTATACTCAATGTAAATGAACCTAAAGAAAACACTCATTCAGGCAGAATAACAGAGGATAATAACTCGGTGAAGGAAATATTGAAGGATATAGATGTTAATCCAACAAGTATAAATGTAATTCGTTTGGGAAAATATGACCAGCGTAAAAATAGACCTCTCAAAGTATGTTTTTCTGACCGCATCATGGCAATCACAGTGTTGAGTAACAAAAGCCATATTGATATTCCTGGAATAAAAATATTTGGTGACCAAACAAAGAAACAAAGGGATTATTATTTGAGTGTGACGAATCAGCTACAGGATTGCCTACATAAAGGTGAAGAGAAAACTATTGAATATTTGAATAATGTTCCTACGTTGGTTGATGGCAAACCTCAATTAAAAAACTAGTAGATAGCCTTAATATACCATTGAAAGTGGACATAATATATCTGAACATTGCAAGTTTCATTGCTCACAAAGATGAACTAATTTCAGAGATATTCTGTTATCAACCACTTGTAGTAATATTGAGCGAAGCAAGGTGTACAGCCGATATTGAGCAAACTGAATTACACATACAGGGGTATTCTGTTGTTCGATGTGATTCTAGTAGCAGGCATACTGGTGGTGTATTAATTTATGTAAAAGAAGGAGTGCAGTTTTTAGTAAAACGCAACTACATTAAACAACTTAATTGCTGGTGTCAGTTCATAATCATAACAGTAAATGGTGCGAAGTGGCATTTGGGCGGGTTTTACCACTCACCAAGTTCAAGTCATGCTGAGTTCTTAGAGAAGAATGGTGTGAAGATTACTTTACTAGTCGGAAAAAATGCCTTCTTGTTGGTGACGTTAATATAAATTACTTAGATGATAGTTCTTATAGTAATAAGATCAAGAGTATAATTCAAATTCGCCATCACTCATGGTCTAGAACAACTGGTCGACCTACCAACTCGCATCCCTGATGTCAACAACCAGTCTGCCAATACACTAGATCTTTTTCTTACCACCAATCCTGACCCGTATAGAATAGAAGTTTGTGCCCCACTTGGAAACTCTGATCACACCCTCATCTCCACAACATGCTCTTTCCATTTACCATCGAGCTGCACAATACCACCCCGTCTCATGTGGCATTACAATTCGGCCGACTGGGAAGGTCTTCGTATGTTTTTCTCAGCGTTTCCATGGAAGAGAGTTTGTTTCTCTTCAGTAGATCCAACACGATGTGCTGAGACAATTTCTGAAATCATCATGTTGGGGATGCAAACCTACATACCGAATACCGAAAGAAGAACATCATCCGATAAGACCTGGTTTAACAGAAACTGCTCTAGAGCTGTGGCTTTCAAACAAGCAGCATACCATCGATGGCTAAAAAGTCCGGGCCCTGAGACGAGAGCAGCATATGTCGAGGCTAGAGGCATATGCAAAGAGACAATAGAATGCTCAAAAGATGCCCACAATGCCAAAATAAGATCAAAACTTGCTGAATGTCCTAACGGATTCCGTTCATTTTGGTCTTTCGCCAAAGCTGTGGGAAGAAACTTCACTTCCAGCTCATTTCCTCCTCTAACCAAAGAAGATGGAACACTAGCAACGACTGCCTAGGAAAAAGCAATATCTTGCGCACCTTTGCTGGAAATTCCACTCTGATTCATCGGAACAACCCCAGAACATTACACCTATTGACATCACATGCAGATCCCTTTGCCAAGTTATCAGAAAGATTTTGCTGGGTCTAACACCAACAAAGCCTGGATCTGACGGAATCGCCGATTGTTCAAGAAATGTGCCCGAACTAACACCTGTTCTTTGCAAGTTGTTCAACCACCTACAATTTGGGATATTTCCGTCCAATTGGAAAATTGAAAGTCAGCCAGTCCTAAAGAGGAGAAAGGTCCTACCTAAACTAAGCCTATCGCACTGCTATCTATTATTTCAATATGAAATCTAATTGAGCTCATAAAATACTGGAGACTCGAATTGTCAACGTACAATGGCTCCGCCATCAAGAGAGTCAACTGGATGACCTGCTCGCTTACGTCTACATAATGGCAGCTATCTTTGAAAAGTATGGAAAACTTATGTGGCATTAGATATCTCTAAGGCTTGATCAGTTTGGCACCAGGACTCCTCGCAAGCTTCAAGTCTTAATGCCTCATGTGTTCTCGGCAAAAGTTTTCCAATAAGGTCTACCAAAGTGGTCGATGTTCATCTGACACTCTATTCATAAATGCATGGTTCCAATGAAGGATCTATTCTCGCACCAACACTATTTCTACTACATCAACGACTTTTGAAACTTCAGTGTCAGTACACGCTTTGCATGATAGTACCCTCATACAGCTTCCTTCAGGCCCCTAATTTTCAGCCTTGAAGACCAGAAATGAACAGAAAATGTTAATAATATAAAATGGACTTAAACAATTTCGAGTGGGGATCTAATAACTTGGTAGAATTCAATGACAAACAAAACACAAGCATGTCTTTTCTCTTGAAAAAGCCGATCCACTAGCCTAACATTAACTTTGTCAGGAGTAACCATACCACTGAAGTCATCCATATCGATGCTTGGTATTACTATCAGCAATAACCTTTCCTGGGAAAATCACGTGAGGTTCATTGCCAAAAGTGCATCCCAAAAACTTGGTTTTTTGTTTCGTGCCAAGAGCTATTTCACCCCCACCCAGCTGCTTATGATCTATAAGGCACAGATCCGACCTGTCCTGGAATACTGTTCCCATATTTGGAGCGCGGCACCTAAACATATCCTGAGGCTATTGGATTCTGTCCAAAAAAGGGCAATTCGTCTCGTCGGTGATGCTTCGCCCACAAACTCGCTCACTTGTCTGGAACACCGTAGAAAAGTTGGCGATTTGTCTCTATTTTATAGATATTTTCATGGGCGATGCTCTTCTGAAATATCAACAATCGTTCCTGCTTTGGCAGTCTCTTCGAGACTAACCCGTCAAGTTCAGTCATCACACCCCTTCGTGGTCACTTTGGAGATCTGCAGAACATCACTTTCCAAAGACTCGTTCATCCAACGAACAGCGAGGCTTTGGAACTCATTGCCTAGGGAGGTGTTCCCCGAGGCATACAACCTCCAGAAATTTAAGAAGAACACCAACTCCTACCTTCTTTCCCTTGGTTCCCACGATGTTCTCTGAACATTACAGGATATCCCTTTTCGTGGGAACCAGAACATAAAAAAAAAAAATTGAATTGAGCAATTAGTTGATGAATGTACTAGATGTGACCGTGATAGCTCAACATTAATTGATTATGTTCTATCAAATCAGGATCATTTGACAGTTAAGGTGCATGAAACACCAATAATAAGTGATCATTCAATCATTAGCATGAATCTTAGTAAAAATACCGATCATACCTCTGAAAATTCTTTTATGAGTCGTAAAATAAATGATGGTTTATTCGATCAGATTAATATCAAGCTGATAGAGTGTGATTGGTTGGTGAATTCAAATGATGTAAATGTAATATATACAAATATTTATAGTAATTGTAGTCAAATACTAAATGAAGCAGCGCCTATTGTTGAAACCAAGAAAAAATTGCATTATCTTCCATGGTATGATCAAGAAGTCAAAAGAAAAGTTGTGGAAAGAGATAGTGAATATAAAAAATTCAAAAATACAAATGTACGAAACGAAATATATTGGAATGCATATAAGGCTAAAAGGAATGAAGTAGTTAATCTAATGAAATATAGGAATCTATTTATTACGAACAAAAATTGATGGAAATAAAGGGGATTCTGAAGAAATGTGGAAGACTTTAAAGAAGCTCGTGAAGTGTGAACCACAAAATAATTATAAAGTTGTTAATTTCAATGTGAATGGAAATACATCATATGCTACAACAGAAATAGAAGCTGTAGAAAGATTCAATAATTTTTTTGTGGATAGTATAACTCATATTCCACAGTCCATAATATCGAATTCAGAATGGTCCCCACATGATTTTGATATAATCAACACATCTTTTGAAAAATTCGAGGTGGTTACTATAAACAAACTTCAGAAAATAATATTTTCTTTGGAAAACAAAGGTAGTCTGAATGAAGTTTTAAGTGTTAAATTTCTGAAAGAAACATTTTATACATTAGGATTTACAGTATTGAATCTTCTCAATACTTCCCTAGCCACTGCATGCTTTCCGCAAGAATTAAAATTAAGTGTAGTTGTGCCTGTTCCTAAAGTCTTAAATGCTGTAAATGTATCTTGTTTCAGACCCATAAACACATTGCTCCCATTGGAGAAAATCATTGAAACAGAAGTACATGATCAATTGCTACAATATTTTTCTACAAATAAGCTCCTTTATGGCAACCAATCAGGCTTTCGTGAAAATCATTCTTGCGAAACTTCTCTGCAGCTTACAGTGTCTAAATGGAAGCAATTAATCGATGATAATAAATACATAGTGGCAATATTCTTAGATTTCAAACGGGCTTTTGAAACCATAGACAGACATATATTAATAAAAAAATTAGAATATTATGGCCTTACAGGCACTGTTTTGAAGTGGTTTGAAGCATACCTGAGCAATAGATTCCAAATGACTAAATATAATGAATCTGTTTCAAACAAAATACTAAATAGCCAAGGAGTGCCCCAGGGTAGTATCCTAGGTCCATTATTATTCATCATATATCTGAATGATATTAATTATGTGCAAGGCTATGATTTTTTGAATCTTTTCGCCGATGACACTCTGATTGCTTGCTATGGAGACAACTCGAATGAAACTGTAACGAGATTGAATGGAGTTTTGAATAATATTGAAAATTTCCTGAACATAAACAAATTGAAGCTAAACATTTCCAAAACAAAGGCTATGGTATTGAATAATAGGTTCAAATTGTCAAATATAAATTACAACACAATCAACTTAGTACTTGAAGGTGGAAGGGTAGAATGGGTACACGAATTCAAGTATTTAGGATGCATAATTGTAAATACATCTGTAATAAAATTTAAAAAAAACTATATTTTTTCACAAGAATTTCTGCACAACTTTCTCTATCTAGCCGAATAACTGTATATAAAGCGATAATCCAGCCACATTTTGATTACTGTTCTTCTATTTTATATCTTTTACAAAAAAATTAAATCCAAATGTTACAAAAATTGCAGAACAGAGGAATGCGAGTAATTTTACATTGCAACAGATACACCCCAATAAAAACAATGCTCGCAACATTGAAATGGCAATCAGTAGATCATAGACTATATTATATGGCCATGCTATTTGTCTTTAAAATTACAAGGAATATGTTTCCTGATTACTTCAATCAATTTGTTACATACAACAATGAACTCCATAACTATTATACACGGTCCGTACATAATTTTCATATCAATAGGACAAAGCTGAAGAGTTCAATGAAATCTATATTTTTTAAAGGATTGAATGAATATAATCAACTATCAGAGGAAATAAAACAATGTAATACGATATATTGCTTCAAAACGAAATTGTTATCATACATTCTATCAAGAGATGGCCAACACTAATATTAGTTGTTTTGTGGCACTATACGTCATTTGTCTGTGGCTATATTTTTATGTTTTTATATTTTTATTACTAGCTAATTTCATTTTATTAATTGTCTTTTTATGAATTACATTTTATTTTATGTTACATCTTATATTTGATTCTTGATAATACCTATATATTACAATTATGTTTTAGTAACTGATTTTTATCAAATTGTATTTGTAAATTTATAATATGGATCTACAGATCTGCTCGATTGAAAGATATAGTGATGAGACAGTTATTGTAGTTGTTTTCTGCGACCAAACGTTGAGATTAAAAATTCTGGAATGCAGTGACGTATCACAAATTAACTAATTCATTCATCAGCACAGATGCGAAGTGATGATTTGAACTCCCATAGGAGAGGAAACAAAAAAATGAAACACGAATGACAATCGAAATGTAGCAGAAATCAGGTCAGGTACAATATTGAATGCATCCACAGACTCCAGTACATAACAAGGTTGTTTACAGAAAATAAATTCATGAACCCACGCATACTTTGTTGTTCATCTCGTTATGAACTTATATTTTTCATGGTCCGTCGGACTAAAGCTTCAATGTCAATTGCAATACCAGCAAAAATGGATATCTGAGTACGCCATATATTTCTTCGCAAAATATATAAATTTCATACGAAGAGAAGGTTTTTCAGTAAGCTTTATATTCCTCCAACATGGCTGGTTTTTTCCAATCTTTCATTTTATAAATAAAAGTGGAGTGTTTTGATGATGTATTGTATTTCCATTGTTAAAATAGAAATGGAAAGGTCAATGATCTTTTCATAATAAACATTGTTCAATGAACAAAAGATGATCTAAGTACATCGAATTTGATCGGTAGATTGTAGATTGTCGGAGGGTCGATATGACTCTTCAGTCTCTCCGTACCTCGACCTGTAAGATCTTTTGTACATTTCCCTTCATCTATTCAAAACCCGGGTTTCCGAGACTCCTTGCGAAGTGTATCAATTTCCTGGGAGCTAAGTTCCTGATGTCTGAGGGCATTAGTGAAACCCCTTCCAGCCTTTTGCAAAACAGCGCTTGGCAGTCGCAA
The DNA here is from genome assembly GCA_018342105.1 of Gonioctena quinquepunctata. Classification (NCBI taxonomy): domain Eukaryota; kingdom Metazoa; phylum Arthropoda; class Insecta; order Coleoptera; family Chrysomelidae; genus Gonioctena; species Gonioctena quinquepunctata. Next base: position 742,506 of record JAFIRS010000223.1, on the reverse strand, counting down.
AGCAGGTGTTCTGCAGTTCCAGTGAAGTTCTCGCAGTAACGGCACAGTTCACTGTCTGATCTATCCATTTTTTTGAGGTGATACCTCAGAGGAGCAGTCCCGTTTCCAGTTTCAAGTCTTTTTTGTCTAACTCGACAAGCTGTTCAGCTTTCTATGACGATGGACACAGAAGCCTTTTCGCTTGTCTTTGCCCTGGAACCTTACTCCAGGGGTTTCAGTTTGGTCAGCTTCCCAGCACCGAAACTCTTCGTTGATGTGGGTTTTGAAAAGACCACAAAAGGGTTCCGTGCCAGAAAATTGAGTGTTTGCGCCTTCCTTGGCAAGGCTGCCCGCTTCTTCATTGCCTTTGATTCGCTTGTGACCTGGCACCCACATCAGAGTAACCTGATTGTTCGTAGCTAGTTGTCTTAGGGAAAGTTTGCAGTCCCAAGTCAGTCTAGACTCACAAGTGTGTGACTTCAGAGCTTTAAGTGCTGCTTCGCTGTCTTTGCCCTCCTGAAGCCTCTTTCGAGGCATTCTCGGGCGAAAATTACTATAGCATGGGTTTCTGCTTGAAAAATTGTTGAAGGTTTTCCTAGGGATTTTGAGAGCCTAAAATTGGGACCCGTTACTCCCACTCCAGCCCTTTCGTCCATTTTGGAATTTTGGAACCATCAGTATACCATACTGATGCATTCCTTCTTAGTTAAGGCCCGTTAGTTGTGAATATATGCTGGTTGTTTATAATAGCTTCATAATTCAATTCAAAGTCTTGCCTAGCTGGCATAATATCTGATGGGTTGTACCTGGATTCTAGGAGAATATTTTCCAGAATCTTCAGGTGTCCAATAATATTTCCAGCCTTCAAATTCGATGCCTGGTGCAGTCTGAAGGCACTTTTTGCTGCTTCTTTCATTACACACAAGTGCAGTGGCGGAAGAGTCAGCATTACCTCTAGTTCTGCAGTGGGGCACGTGAATATTGCCCCTATGATTTCCAGACAGGCTAACCGCTGCACTTACTGCAGCTTGATTTGTGCCGAGTGCTGTTGGGTGTTTGGCCAACATACCAATAAGGCATAGGTGACCATGGGTTTGATAATCGTTTGATATAACCAGTATATCATTTTCGGCTTCAAAGCCACTGTCTTTCCAAAAACTCTGTGGCACGTCCAGGTTGCCGCTGTAGCCTTGGAAAGAATATTTTTAATTTGACTATTCCATGGGGAACAACCTATCACTCTGACCGTTTTCTCTCCGAGAGCAGCTACAATGATTCTGCTTTTCAGCATTGCATGTATCCATCTGATCAGTGATGTGTTTATATTCCTTTCCTCTAGCGATCTGATGATGGGGTCATGTGTCTATATCTATGAATGCACAAAGAGCCATTTCTGTGGCCAAGTATGTCTTCTCAATGCTTCCAACTAAGCGTTGTTGAGCATTAATCGTTGATTTGCCCGCTTGATAGGCGAACTGTTTTTTGTGAAGCTGTCTGTCAAACTTCAGGAAGTGATTCCTCACAATAATCAAATATGAATTGTTCGAATAAATATATATCCGGAAACGCTTCGTTCCCGAAATACTGGGTGTTGAAGTTTTATTTTTATTTTCGTTTTTTTTTAAATAACTTTCGAAATATTGACCTTATTTGAACGAAAATCGGTACTGATAAGTTTTTTGAGGTGTCAAATTCGAACCTGATGTTAATATTGCTCTTACTCGTAGGAGTCGCCACCTACACGTCTTTTTCTTTTTTGAAGATTCATAACTTTTTTGAGCATACTTCTAGCACATTTTTCAGTAGAAAAATCAATTCCTCTAGCATATCTACGTAAAAAAGCTACCCCCGATACAAGTCGATATAAGCAACCGTTTTCTAAATATTCCAAGTTGATTATTTGATAATCGATGCGTGTTGAAGTTATTACCATTATTTTACATTTTTCACAATCATGCTTAGGAAATGAATTTGACGTTTAAGTAAGTAGTTTTGGTAATTATATATTATGTGATAGTTAAACGTTTCAGCTCCAATATTTACCGTCGTTTGGCAGAAAAAGGTAGCTTTGAGAAGGCAGCTGATATTATTGGAAGACCACGAGCAGTCCGAACCCCAGAATTGGAAGAAGCTGTTTTAAACGCTCTCGAGGAGAATCCAGAAACAAGTACAAGAATAATTGCTTAAGCTCTCAATTCTACTCAGTCCACAGTTTGGAGAATTATCCACGATCAACAATTTTATCCATAACATATTCAAAGGGTACAAGCTCTTTTGCCACGAGACTTTCCCCAACGCATTACTATGTGTCAGTGGTTTTTGAGAAAATTGGCTGGTAATCCTCAATTTTCAAGATATGTACTCTTCACGGACGAGACAACCGAAATGCTATCCCAAACTTTCATAACAACCATGTTTGGGCTCTGGAAAATCCGCACGCAGTTAGTGAAAGACATTATCAGTATCAATTTTCTGTAAATGTATGAGCGGCAATAATTGATAATTACTTTATAGATCCTCTCTTTCTTCCGTTCCGACTGAATGGCGCAACTTACAGAGACTTTTTAGTTTGTATCCGCATGTGGTTCATGCATGATGGGGCTCCGGCCCATTTTAGCGTTGTAGCCAGGGAATTCCTTAACACTGTCTTTCTACACCTACCTGTATAGATTTTCCTGATTATATTTTCATTTTCAGACTGTGGAAGGTTACCCAAAAACCATGTCAAGAAACGTTGTTCCTCCACAAAAAACCACATTCATTCAATACTGTCTATCCAAATCGATGGATCGGTAGGGATGTAGAAGAACATAACCAGGCGTGAGCACCAAGGTCCCCAGATCTAAGCCCGCTAGATTTTTATTTTTGGGGACATTTGAAGTCACCAGTTTATAAAACTCCAGTAGCGAACGAGGAAGATCTGAGAAATCGAATAGTAGACGCCTGTGAAACAATAAGAAACACACCAATAATTTTTGAGCGGGTACGAGATTCAATGACTGGAGGACTGAATGCCTGTATCTTTGCTGAAGGTGGACACTTTGAACAATTTATTCAAATACACTTTAGTTTCCTTTATTTCATTTTATTCTACATATTCAAAATTTCTTGAAATAAAATGTTGATATTTCTTGCAAATTTTATTGAAACAAATACAGATTTTGCACCCTTGATACAAAAATAACTATTTCAAACGAGTAAAAATAAATAGAATAGGTGGTGCCCCCTACGAAAAACCAAAACTACTTACTTAAACGTCAAATTCATTTCCTAAGCATTCTTGTGAAAAATGCAAAATAATGGTAATAAATTCAACACGCATCGATTATCAAATAATCAACTTGGAAATTTTTAAGTCCAAATATCTAGAAAACGGGTGCTTATAGCGACTTGTAACAGGGATAGCTTTTTTACGTAGATATGATAGAGAAATCGATTTTTTCACTAGAAGTATGCTCAAAACATCAGGTTCGAATTCGACACCTCAAAAAACCTCTCAATATCAATTTTCGTTCAATTAACACCACTGCAGCCTCCGTCCAGGCTTTCTGTATGTGACCAAAAATGAAACTGTCCTTAAACAGCCTTTTCAAGAAGGGCTCTATTATTTCAACGTCATTTTGTAATAAGGCGGGGAATATTCCGTCCTTTCCGGCCGATTTGAAAGGTTTGAAGCTCTTAATGGCCCATTTGATCTATTGGGTGGTGAAGATGTTCCCCGCCAGGCTCCTGCTGGTTCTGTTGGGGTTGGTGACAACCCCCTTCCCTTAGACCCAGGAAAGTGTGTCTGGATGAGAACACTTATGCTTTCCTTCTGGTTTTCTGCATATCCACCGTTCGGCTTTTTGATCAGACCGATGCCGTCGGTATGTTCGTTAGAAAGAACTTGATCGGTAATATTAGTATCATTTCATCGGAATCATCATAAAAAAATTATGAGAAATTCAGAATATCACAATAAAAAATAGATTGTGCAAGAGTTTCCGTGAACAATATCAACAGCTCACAGAAGTATCAGGTATTACAATTCATAGTTCATTCTGAATTTGTCTGTCCGTTTGAAACTAGTGATTGGCACAGATAAATACATCGTTGACGTTCCGAGTTCTGGGTATAACTCAAGTTTATCATCAACTTTATTAATTGGTATGCAAATGTTGAGGTCTACATTATCAATCAATTCATTAATGATGAATTAAACCGATCTCAATACACTATCCCGACGTACTCCTAAATTAATAGTCTCGATATCTGATTATACCTTTCGGTTATCTTTCCGTAACATTCTTTTAACCACTCCAAAGCTGGGCCTCTCACTCCGTATCTGTCCAACTTTTTCACCAAGCTCCAAGAGCTGATTCTCCTTTCTCAAGTAGAACAAGGATATTTTGCAAAAATTGAGAGGTCGCAGTTTGAGTAGATCGGATTTTCCTGAATAAGTCAGAAAAAATAATAAAGAAAATGTATTTCTAACCTACCAAAACTTCAATGTTTGACTTTTTTTTTTTATTTTGTCATTTTTTTTTTCAATTTTTAACCTCTGTTATTTGTTATTAAATGACATATACACTCCTCATTCACGTGTGTGCAAGAGGTTGTTAGATTACACCTTGTATATGATCATCGTCAACTCTTATTTCATGAAAATTGAAAATGATAGGTAGTCAGAGAAAAGGCAAACCATTTCAATCGTAGTCATTAAGCGAGTATGCAAGATCTTCAAGTTTAGTGCCTTGCTAATGTCTCCTACCCGCATAACGCATTCAAATTAATCTGGCGTTATTAATAATCCGGATTTTCTCCAGAGGATAGTGAAAATGCTTGGAAACCCAGAAAGTATGATAAATCCCGAGGCAGTCAAAAACTTGTTTGATGAAAGGGAGGGGTATTAAAACCACTACGCGGTTAGTGTTCCTAGAGAGGGAGTTTACAATTTGGGATTATGATTTACGGCCTTTTCAATTTATTATTTATACAGTGCGTCCGTAAATTGATGTATAAGTTCGATAAAATTGTTACAAAGCAGACGTGCGAAAGATTCATCTATATTTTTGAAATCTCTTCGCTTCATAAGTTTTCTGGTGGTAGTTAACAGATAATTAATAAAAAACTATATCGTGGTCGGAAGTTATAAGCTGGAGGCTTAAGCTGGATTTATAGTAAGACGGACTGTAAACGTAGACGCACTGTATACGTAACAAACGGACTGTAAAATATTATTGAATTTATAAATCGACAAACGGAATTTTTGCGCATGGGCAGAGGTGATGAGTGACATACAACATAACCTACAAATTAAACGAGTCATAAGCAGTCTGTGTTGGTTTGGATTTGTATTATAATATTAATCTATGCTTGGTTTTGCGTGTCACATCTTCTTCTTCTTGGTACCGTGGGACTGTTGTTGTGTGCAGTAGCATTAGAAAAGTGTCGAAAAATTCGATGAACAATAATTAGGCGACCAAGACGTTATAAAACCAGACCCATAAACCGTAACAGAATAGTAGAGAATGCCTACAATTATTTTTTAAAGATGAAAACTGCTGATCCAGAACAATTTTTTAAGTATACGCGAATGACTGTTCCAGTATTCAATGAATTACTAGGTCTTGTAAAAACCATAACACAAAATTCTTACCGGCTCAAGAGGAAGGAGCAGCGTTCTATCAAGGCACACCATTCTGATTGCTAATATCGCAGGAGATGAAAGTTTCATATAGGTCGTGAAATTGTCTGTAAGATTCAACGTATTTTCAGATGTACACATTTTGCAACGTATTTTGTTGATTTTAGAATAACTAGGTACATCCTACTCAAAACTAACCTCTAGTAAAATATCCTTGATCTCGGTAAAAAGCTGAAACAGTGTATCTAGTCCTAAAACTGGTATAGACCTGCGGATGTTTTCCATTAAAAATCGACAATGTTTCCACCGATTGTATCCAAGTCTGTATAGTTTTCCCAATATCAATTGCAGAAGCATAAACAAGTCTTGCGGCGAAATCCTGTGAGCAGCAGTGGCGGAGATAACTAATTTTATTTAGATATTTTAAGATTTTAAAAATACTTCATAAATAATGAAAAATGAAAAAAAATTAAAGACAAGCTTTTATTTATACAAATACATTAAGAAAGAAAAATAATTTCTTTCATTGTTTGATGTAGGTTATTTTTATATCCTAAAACGTATTTCGATCGGCACACACCAAGACCATAGACGCTACTGGTTTTTAATCTATCAGAGCTATTAAAACACAAATATAACGCGTGATTTATGACCTCCCATCGTAGAGACACACCTGCCAGCATCGATGTCCGACTTGATTGGCCCAGACGAATCGGTTGTACAACAGACAGCCGTCACTTGAGTCCACGTTGACTATCGGCTCTTTTGATCTACCGTTTGCCGACGGAAAATGTTCACGAGTAGTACAGATTATTTTTTGTTCCGTTTCTTCGCATATACGCTCGTGTTAGCGAAGTGAGTTTTCATTTGCTCCCTATAGAAACAGCTTCTGCAATTGATATTGGATGGACTATACTTAGTGACACTCTGTGACTCGGAGGGCCTTCTGACCAGACCAATCGTTAAAGTGACAGCAATCTCAATAATTTTTACTATGATTTTGGCGGAGCTCTAGGTGCTGAACTCTCTGCAGGCGCGTACTGGGACAATTTTGGGGACCGGGAAACTTTTCCCCGAGGCTCCATGCGAACATGGAAATTTTTTTCGAAATATTTTCAGAAGTTTTTATTCAATGTGCTGTGGTAATTTGATCAGGGTTCGATCCTATTTATAATTGGTATGTGGGAGTTTTTGGTATCGGAGATCATTAGTTTGTTAAAAAAACAGGAATTCAAGATATCAGCTGCGATATGGCCGACGGTGTTTTATCATTGATGGCCCGAATCTAATCAAAATTGCTATCTGTATGTTTTTGGGGTCGCAGATTATGATTTTATTGTCAAAATTCAAGATGGAGGATCTAATAGAGAATCATGTAGGACTAAGTTTCATTCAGCTGATATATTAACAATTGTTGGTGTGTATATTCAAGAGTACCTTTTATTTCTCACTAAGAATAGATAACTTTTCTCTGATTATAAATCCCAAATTAGCTATAAGACCAGAAATATACATTATAGGTATCCTGTACATAGGTTGACCGTGACAAAAATAAAATATTTGTATAATTCCATCAAATTTTTCAATAAGCTACCAGAAAAAATAAAATAACTCTCTTCTCCAAATGGTTTTAAAAAAGAAATTTGGAGACTCCTAATGAACCTGGAGCCTTACTCCATAAGGGATTACTCAGAAGCACACCTAGGATAGCTTTTGTAGTCTGTTTGTTTTTGTGTACCTACATACTGTTTCTATATGTTTTGTGATGGTCTTAGTGACCTTCAATGTGTTTTTTGACGCCCGTTTACTTCTACCACCTTTTACAGGTGTAACTTCTTGTAGTCTGTTGTTTCTTCAAATAAAGATTGTTATTATTATTATTATTAATATGGCGGACAAGATTTTTTATTTATTATCCGATTTCATTGAAAATTGGTATGTAGGGGTTTTTGGGGTCGGAAATCATGATTTGTCAAAAAATCGATATTATATGAATGCAGATTTCATTTTGAAGTGCACTAGCCACACTCATGAATAATATATCATTGCTGTTCTAGATTCAATTCGACGTGATCAACCCAAAAATACAAAAACGATTTTTTTTATTTGGACCAAATTGTTTATTACAGCAATTCTATATCAAAAAGTAACTCTAGTGCCTAACAGTCTTACTTTTTTGAAAAGTGCTTAGTGGTCGCCAATTACTTTCTGAAAGTGCTTAGTAATCGCGAGCATTTCAGAAATAAAAGTGCTCAGTACTTCAGACTCAAGAGCAGTGCTCAGTGCTTAGTGCTCAGTGCTTAATGCTTAGTGCTTAGTGCTTAGTGCTTAGTGCTTAGTGCTTAGTGCTCAGTGCTCGGTGCTCGGTGCTCGGTGCTCGGTGCTCGGTGCTCGGTGCTCGGTGCTCGGTGCTCGGTGCTCGGTGCTCGGTGCTCGGTGCTCGGTGCTCGGTGCTCGGTGCTCGGTGCTCGGTGCTCGGTGCTCGGCTGGTGCTCGGTGCTCGGTGCTCGGTGCTCCCGGTGCTCGGTGCTTGGTGGTTGGTGCTTGGTGGTTGGTGCTTGGTGCTGCGGTGCTCGGTGCTGGGTGCTCGGTGCTCGGTGCCGGTGCCGGTGCTCGGTGCTCGGTGCTCGGTGCTCGGTGCTCGGTGCTCGGTGCCTCGGTGCTCGGTGCTCGGTGCTCGGTGCTCGGTGCTCTGTGCTCGGTGCTCGGTGCTCGGTGCTCGGTGCTCGGTGCTCGGTGCTCGGTGCTCGGTGCTCGGTGCTCGGTGCTCGGTGCTCGGTGCTCGGTGCTCGGTGCTCGGTGCTCGGTGCTCGGTGCTCGGTGCTCAGTGCTCAGTGCTTAGTGCTTAGTGCTTAGTGCTTAGTGCTTAGTGCTTAGTGCTTAGTGCTTAGTGCTTAGTGCTTAGTGCTTAGTGCTTAGTGCTTAGTGCTTAGTGCTTAGTGCTTAGTGCTTAGTGCTTAGTGCTTAGTGCTTAGTGCTTAGTGCTTAGTGCTTAGTGCTTAGTGCTTAGTGCTTAGTGCTCAGTGCTCAGTGCTCAGTGCTCAGTGCTCAGTGCTCAGTGCTCAGTGCTCAGTGCTCAGTGCTCAGTGCTCAGTGCTCAGTGCTCAGTGCTCAGTGCTCAGTGCTCAGTGCTCAGTGCTCAGTGCTCAGTGCTCAGTGCTCAGTGCTCAGTGCTCAGTGCTTAGTGCTTAGTGCTTAGTGCTCGTCGGCACAGCTCTGCCCCCTACAGTGTTGAATAAATATGTAGCCTGGTATGTAAATATCAGAAAGATCAGTTTGAGGAGTGAACTCTGAAATGCCCATAACATCAACATTCTGCTGTAAAATATATGCTTTTATATCAACAAATTTTGTTAATAATGATATCATTAGTATTTTTACCTGGCATAATTGAGATAATAATTTTACAAACTGTGTGTATGTTCATTGTCGAATTTTTTCAGGAAAAGTACTCTCCTCTTATACTTTGGGTAATGGGTGGGTAGGTTCGCCAATGCCTGTCAATGTTGTTGAAATCTGACTTTGGATCAGATATCAACAAGATCCATGCATGACTAACTTTGTAATTGCTGGAATGAATATTAATCTCTTATTGTCAACTCTCATTTATGTAGATAGTCAAAGTGAAACTCGAAAAGGAAAAATTACCCATCACCATCATACTCGTAGCTTCTAACTTCAATAAAGTTTTCTCCTTTTTTTAACGAATCCTTCACCTGAAATCCAACCCATTTCTCAAGGTAATCATATTGTTCTCACGAATACAGTCGATTTGTCCAACCCTAATGCCAACTGTCATGCAAAAAGGGCACGGATTGGAATCGATCTTGTTGAGTGGGATTTTAACTTTCTCCTCCTTTCCATGCCCGTTACCATTCGAACAAACCTCATATAACGTGGTTAGCCGACGTCTTGTTGGCATTTGTGATTGCTGCCCCCTTTCGTGGTTGAATAGTGTTTTTCGTTGTCGGTTGCTTGTGCGTGATCAAATGGCTTTATTGGTGCTTTTCTGCCAGTTATATATTGCTTAACCTATGATGTGGGGTCTGGTCAGGGCCCGTCATCTCATTTTTCTCTGGATATAAGGGGGGTTGTTATCACTCTCTGTGAAATTGGAAATTGGGAAATGAAAAAATCTATGATATGCATGGTTACGTCAACTCAGGTTTTTTATGGTCTAATTCTTCATATAAATTTAATGCAAGTCAGATGACCTCCATTACTCCAAAGAAATATTTTTTGGTTTTAGAAGCTTCGAAAAAGACATAGAACCATATCCAGAGGATGCTGGAAACAGTAAATGAACCACTTAGAACAATAAACGAAAATAGACATAGACAGCTGAAGAATTTGGGTTTCCTCATAGCTCATTTACAGAAATAAATCCAATTTCCACTCGCCTGGGATAAAACAACTTTTCAGAAAGAGCAGGAAGCGATACTCACTGATCGTTTGATTTATATGTCAAATATTTTATGGGTTTAGCTTCATTCAGTTTCGCAACATATCATTTGTATATGCAGTGCTTTTGAGAATTCCCAATAGTTTCAAGGGGAAAGCTAAGTTAACGGGACCGGACTAGTAAGAGGGATTTTCCAAGCGCAGCCCAATTCGTCAATAGGAATACACAAGCATAAATAGAATCAAAAGCAGGGCAACATTTCGTGCAGCCAAAACTTAAAAAAAACTCGAACATCAGATTTAAAGGAAGTCCAACTCCTCCTCATCCTCATCCTCATCCTCATAACACAAACATTCATGCGTTTATTTAGTAATCAAGTTGCAAATCTATGGAATATTATCGCTTCTTATCTGCAGAAAGTGAGTCCATATTGAAGAAAGAAGATAAATTAGCGAGATCGGACTGGTTGGAGGGATTTCTAAAAAGTAGAACATAAGAACCTTCAAGAAATAAAGACGAGCTTTTATTCGAATGCACTAAAAAGTTAAATATAATTGCTTTGGATGTGTGATGAAGGTTATTCCGTGAGTTATAGATTCAAAAGCTTGTCGCGCAAAGTTTTCAGTTCGAATCAGGGCCGATCCTAGGGTATTGGCCGCCCGCGTGCAAATACCAGATGTGCCGCCCCTCCAGAGATTTTTTTCTTATTTTGACTAATATTTAACGTTGACGTTATAAACTCTCAAACTCATCTACCTGTATAACGTCTATTTCACACACAACGATTTTGGACATACTCAGTGCGTATACCAACGAAAAGTATATAAATCAGTTGTTCTACAGTCTACAGACTAGGTACCTAATCATTATAATTACCTAATTATGAAATAACCTTTCTGGCTTTCTGAGTGGCAAATGTATCAATAATTTCCGTAAAATCTATTTTTTCACAGATTTCAGATTCAATAGAGATGATGGCCAAATCTGAAAGCCTTTCTTGTGTCATATTATTTCTCAAGTAATTTTTAATAATTTTTAATTTGCTGAAACTTCTTTCTCCTGAAGCCACAGAAACAGGTAAGGTTAAAAAAATTCTTATTGATAGAGCAAAATTAGGAAAACAGGAAATGAGATCATTTTTGACTATGATTTCTAATACCTCAACTGGCTGTTCCTTACCTGGAAAAATATATTTGAATGAAGTTATTTCATTAAACAGTTGTATACCGTCTATATCTTTCACGATACTTCCTTCCTTCTGTACCTGTAACTTAATATCTAAGTCCATGCAGGCTTTCATGAGATCATCACTAGAAATGTTGTGAAACTCATACAGAAAGCAGAATATTGAAAAGCACTCAGATAATAATGTAAATCTTTCATTTACCGAAGAGATCGCGTGATCAAGAATTGCAAAATAGAAAGAAGTCTTGAATTGCTGGAAGGGATTCAAAAGGGGTTCATCACTGCCCTCGTAATCAAATAAATGGACCTTTTTCCTGAGCCTCGAACTTGGAAGTTCGGGATCAATACCTAAATCTCTAGCAAGTGTTGTGGCTGATTCGACAAATATTTTGAAATTATCGTCTGATCTTTGTGAAACAAAATATTTTTTTAAATTATCTAAGCCTTCAATGCATTCCGCGATGTTTAATTTAGGATTTTGGAGCATTTTACTCAGAACATTAATTCTTGATAATAAATCATGCCAAATCAAAATTGAACACAAAAATTTGAATGATTCAAGATTTTTAATTATTGATTTAGCACCATTTTTTGTTTTCGCGTCTCTGGTGGAATCTTCAATTAAGGCATTTAATGCGGTAATAATGTTTTTGAGGTCTTGCATTGATACGACTTCCCACCTTGTTTCACTTAATGGTTTCAAAGTTAGACTTTTCACGTATTTTTTCAGTAAATCCCATCGATATGGGGACGCAGAAAAAAAATTATATACCTCTTGTACCATATAAAAAAATCCAGAAATTTCACCACTGGAGCTGGCAGCGTCATTAACGACTAGGTTTAAGGTATGAGCCGCACACGGCACGTATAATCGAGAATCCATTTCTGAAGCCCTATATTTTTCCCCTTCATGTTCGATCCATTGTCGTAGCCCTGACCACGTATATCTTTAACTTCGAGCTGCAGACTAGGTAATAGCTTCTCTAATAGAAAATTGCACAGTGGTATTAGTTACTGAAAAAAATCCTAGAAAAAATTCTAAAATATCTACTTTACTTTTACCATCAGTAGTATTCACACTAATTAATTAATAATACAATTCGCAATCCACTTCAATTCAGTCATGGTAAATTGGTCGGTATAGATAAATACACGAATTTCGAGGATGCTGACGTCATGAGCTACCTATTGCTTTCAAGAGAGAGGTAGGAAAACGGGATGTCACAGCAACACTATCCGAAAGTGTTAATAGAATCAGAGAGGAGCAGCAAAAATTACTTCAAATTTATGGTTTCAATATGTACGGCAATGTTTTAGATGTTGAGGAAACATACCGACATAATTGCCGTGCATTCACTAAACATTAATGTTGGCGACACATACAGTGAGGAGGAAGCTGTCGAGTTCATCATTATTACTCCCACAGTGTGTTTTGTTTATTTTCCTCTCGTTCTTTGTGTGAACTTTTTTCTACTTATTCTTGAAATTCAAGGAAAGATCGCCTAAATAGTTTCAGTGAAGAGCTCTACCTCTGAAAATAACAGAGGATTCGGCAAAATTTCCGATTGGGGGAAGGGTGCTCACCGGCATCGGTGTTAAGCCCTGGTCGCAGAAATAGGCCGGCGTTAAATAAAGCAATAAAAAAAATGACTGATCAGTACTGGTTTTCTGCTTGAAAATGCGTCCCTACTTACGTTTTTACAGTGACCGGCAGAAAGTACGCATCATATGGGAAATTCTTTTAATAATAAATTTTGACAAATATCGATACGTGCAATCGCTTCTGCATCAAAAGAAACCCCAAAAGACGTTGTCGTCTTTTCGTGTTTGGCAGGAAAGTAAAAAAAATTGAAAATGATGTCTCAAAACACACTTACTGGAAAAAATATTGAAAAATGTTACTCAGAAAAGTTGTTAGGAACGACATTTTATAGTTATGTACGAGTTTTGCATTGAAAAAAATTCAATTTGGAAAAATACATTTCTGGCAAAGAAACTCATTAGTAAATCCAACAGTAATATTCTTTTTTTATTCTATTTTATTCGGATAAAAAATTTAAATCTGTAATTTGCCATGTGTTCAGCTGCTTCATAAAAGGTCACTGAAATATCTCCAGGATATTATAATCCCGATACTGTTTATTATTAATAAAGGTCGTTGTATTTACACAATTTTGATTTGAATTTTTTATTCGAACAAAAAATAAATTGATTTTTGGCAAATTGTTGAAATCATACATACCTACAATATTATCATGCATATTATAACAAGTGCCGATAAAATTGCCGATTATTCTTCGACTTCACTCGAAGAGTTATCATAAAATTTGGAAATACAACGAGTGCAGAGCACGAGTTGTATTGCCTGAAATTGTATGATAATGAGTAATTGTGAAGGAGAAGAATATTCAGGACAATTTTATCGACACGAGTTGTATTTTGTACGAGAATTTCGCAATTTTTGCTTTTTTTCCGTACCAATAATTGAAACTAGAATTATTTATTTCAACTCATTTAAATACATAGAAAATTACAATTCATTAGAATTGAAATTTGAACATTGAATGGACAGTTCTGAAATACAATTTTCGAATTTGTTGCCTCCAGAAGTAAAATTAGATACGCAGATTGTTGGGCCTTACTTTTTTAGGGGCAACCTTAATTCACGAAATTATTTAGAGTTTTCAAATAACGAGTATTGTGATTTCTTACATGGATTACCGCTGCAAATAAGGAATGACATTTTTTTCCAACAAGACGGAATACATAGTACCCTTGAAGTCAGAGATTTGACGCCCTTGGATTTCTTTTTATGGGGGTATCTTAAAAGTAGATTCATAAACATCGGCCATTTATTATTATCGACCATTTAGAAAAAGTAATACGACAATGTTTTAATAACATTACACCAAAAATGCTGCGAAATGTGTCCAGCTAAATGAAATCCCGAACAACTACATGTAGACGAAACTACCAATATATTCATTGCAAAACTCAAAAAGCATATTCAGTCCAGCACAAAATCAGTCGAGCACAAGTCATGTCATAAAAAAAACAACCTTGGATAACTAATGGATTGGTTAAATCAATAACTACAAAAAATAAGCTCTACACTTCCATGAAAAATAGATAAAAAAAATGAGTACAAAAAATTCAGAAATAAATTAAATGATCTTATTAAATTCGCCAAACTAAATTACTACCAACATCAAATTATCAAACATAAAAATAATACAACAGGCCTATGGAAATGCGTGAGTGTAATAACAAAAACTGAAAAGGAAAATAAAAACATAACTGAAATCAGAGGACCAAAAGGAAATATAATTTGCCAAGAAGTAGAGATTGCCGAAAAATTCAATGAATACTTTTCTGAAATTGGGAAAAACTTAGCAAATGAAATAATCAATAATACCAATGTGGAAGAACCAAGAATTTCCAGCAAATTGGAAAATTCATTTTATCTAACCGAAACCAACGAAAATGAAGTGATGGAAATTCTCAAGTCATTGAAAGATAGAAAAGCTCCCGGTCTAGACGGTATAACTAAAAGTATTCTAATGAACGTATCACACATCATTATTACACCACTCACTTACCTTATCAATAAGTGCTTTGAAACGGGACATTTCCCGGGAGCCCTGAAGTCAGCAGTAGTTAAGCCACTATATAAAAATGGTGACGAACTTGATATGGGAAACTATCGCCCCGTTTCAATTCTGTCAACTCTAGCAAAAATAATAGAAGAACTTATCAAGAAACGCATGATAGGATTCCTGGAGAAGTATAAATTATTATCAACCAAACAGTTCGGTTTCACGAAAAAAAATCTACTGAAGATGCAATAGCATACCTAACATCGAAAATATCTAAAAATGTTGATGCCAAGACACCAACACTCGGTGTATTTGTCGACCTCAAAAAAGCATTTGACACAGTCAGTCACACTCAGTTATTAGGTGTGTTGGAGAGTGTTGGCTTCCGAGGAACTGCTTACCAACTATTCAAAAGTAATTTGGAAGACAGACATCAATATGTTAAAATTGGTGATGAAATGAGCTCTGCTGCAAATGTTACCTATGGAGTTCCGCAGGGATCAGTTCTAGGGCCGATACTCTTCAAGATATATATAAATGATTTACTGAATATTAATAGTGAAGGTGATATTTTGAGTTTTGCTGACGACAAAGCAATCATATATACTGCGAGTAGTTGGGATACCCTTAAAATAAAATGTGAAAGAGATTTCATTAATATAATTAACTGGCTCAATAATCGATTACTGACAGTAAATTTCAATAAAACCATTTTTGTACCCTTTACTTCCTATTACAGACATCTACCAGGATACCAAAGTCTCACTTTTTCTATTGGCAACAAGTCCACAACAATTTATACAAAACCTTATTGCAAATACCTAGGTATATATTTAGACAGACATCTGAAATGGGACACACAAATAAGCCATGTAGTGAAGAAACTTAGGTTTACACTATATAAATTCAAATACCTGTCTCAAATAATTACCTTTGAACAAATGAAAATATTATACTTTGCCCTTGCTGAAACTCATATCAGATATGGACTAATAGCATGGGGAGCTGCCACAAATAATCACATTGCACACCTACAAAAAATCCAGAAAAGGATAATAAAAGTTGTAATGAAAAAACCTTTCCTCTACCCAACTAACGAACTATTCCAAGAGTCAAATATTTTTGATACCCGACAATTATACTTCTTAACCACAGTCACGAGGCAACACAAATTCAAATCAGAACTCTCTTTCTCTGAACATAAATATGAAACGAGGAACAAACAAAAATCGATTATTCCCCGAGCGGAAAAAAACACGTTCCAAAGATGTTTTTCATATTTAGCTCCTAGGTTCTACAATGTTATACCATCAGAAATTAAATCAATCCTATCAATATTCACATTCAAATCAAAAATAAAGAAATGGATTAGAAGTCTTCCACGACTGCAGGTGCATCAATTTGTGGATGTTAATAATACATATTATTTCTGAACTGATCGCACTCACTCCTTGTACACATGGATTTTAATATCAAGAAATCGAAAATCAATCCACTTTCAAACTTTTAAATTTTGAATTTTAATGTTATTTTTATAATACATAAAACCGATTGTTCTACGATGTTTTTTTTCTATTTTGTCTCTATTTTGTTACTAATTTGTTACTGTTACTTGTACTTTGTTAGTTAGTTATTCTGCTATTTTGTTAGTTCATTAATTAGTCACTCTACTGCTACGTTGGCATTCACTCAATAAGGTATATTATAAGTTTATTTTTATTTTTTTACTTTATACAATGCGGTAACCATATGAAACCACTTTCAAGGCTGAGCCTTTAGTGTATCACGTTTTTTATTTGCAGTATGCATAAAATTAATATATGTAGTATCTATAATGAATGTACTGTTCTTACGGCAAATAAATTATTATTATTATTATTATTATTGAACGTCAGGGTAGACATGTCGAGTAACGGACAATTACAAAGTTTCGAGTATATATTGAATTGTATGGTTTATAATTATTTCAGCTTCTAATTTCATTATAAAGTGTTTAAAAATCAAAAGTTTAAAATTCGTTTTTTAAAAAAATTAAATTTTTTTCTGATAAAAAATTTAAAATAAAATGTGTATATATATATATATATATATATATATATATATGGTCGTTTATTTATAATCAAAAGTATAGAGATTATAATGTCCTGAAGATATTTCAGTGACCTCTTATGAAGCAGCTGAACACATGGCAAATTCACAAATTTTAAATTTTCTCCGAATAAAATAGAAATAGCTTGCGAATCTTTACAAAATATCATTTAAAATATTACTGTTGGCTTTACTGATGAGTTTCTTTGTCAGAGATGTAATTTTCCAAATTGATTTTTTTATGTTAAAAAAATATTAAAATTTTTTTATCTCAGATTTTTTTCAAAACTTGTACATAGCTATGAAATGTTGTTCTGAACAACTTTTCCAGATAACATTTTGCGATATTTTCTCAAATAAGTGTGTTTTGAGACATAACTTTAACATTTTTTAAATTTCCCGCCAAACACAAAAGGACGAACGGCACTGTACAACGTCTTTTGGGTTTTTTTATGCAAAAGCGATTGCACGTATTAATATTCGTCAAAAATTTTTAATAAAATAATTTCCCATATGATGCGTACTTTGTGCCGGTCACTGTATGCATATATTTATTGAAATTCCTCGATATCTCACTGAACAATTACTACATCGGCAAGGTATGTCATCAACATTGATTATTGTATGATATTTCTGCGTATCTATTCCCCATTCATACTATCAGAACAAGTACCGACGAGTTAAGATTTGCTAGTATTTCTGAATCATCACCTGTGCTAAAAATCAGTATGACCGTTGTTGAATGACTGGTTCACAGGTCTCAGGTAATCGCCTACGCCAAGAATGCGCTTTGCCGACGGTTGAGATTCCCTACCAACTCGATGGCCTTGGTCAACCACCGGACAATGCCATTGGCGTTCGTGAGGGAGAATACCTATCAGGTGTACGTCTGGTACATATCATTCTATACATAAGTAGGACAAAATGCGCGGAAAAAAAGGATTTGTTAATTCAACCCAAAACGCAGGTGTCTTCGATTGATGGAATCATTATATTGCGGTAACAAAATGGATTTCTCAATGCACTGCTAACATTTCTTTGCTTGAATATATGTTCATCTATCGAAACAATCTCCAACTCATATTGAATGGACATTTGTTTCAACACATATTTATTTGAATCAAACAACAAAACTAGATTAAAGAATATTATATTGGTTGAATTATTTGCGTTAGATGGCGAAGCTTTCGCACAACTGACCCTGACTTAGATAATGTTACCAAATAGCAATGCCAACTTATCATCGTTGCGAAGTCTGGACTTAAATGTCTGGTGCAGGCTCTCATGTTCGGTTGCCACATGTTTAACAACTCTGGTGCCCTTCACCTTTGATACAAACACCATAGCATAGCAACCGATGCCTATTAAAATAATAATAAATATTATATAAATGTCATTGGTGTTAGTACCTCAATCACATTGGTGGCGTAGCTTTTTTATCTTTCAGAATGAGTCTTCTAATTTCTCTAAAGTATAAAAGTTTTTATGCGAAAGAAAAATTTTCAATGTTGACTCCTTGACTGCTGAATATAAGAAGAATTAGCTGGAGAAATCATGAAATTATGTAATTTGTATAATGTGATTATGTCTTGTATTGAAGTTATAAACGTCATTTGCTTTATACATACACCCTAATGATTAACAGAGGGAGATGCAAGTAAAGTTCAATATTTAGACAGGAATGCTAGTATGGTAAAATGAATATTTTCTGGGTTATTAATATTTTCTCACTGCCACGAAATTAGGTGGTTTACCATATTTAGAAATGCAAGGGCATATATTGAGCTCATTTTTTCAATGTTGACGCAGCAAAGAATGACCAAGTTTTTTTGTTGACAATTATTATATGGGCTTGTCAAGTAAAGTATCGAGCATCATACACTCTTATCACCGATATCTGTTTTGTGTTTCAAGTTCAATCATCCAAAGTGCATTCACTCAATATGAGACGTTGCTTGCCACGCTGTTGAAGGGGATGAAATAGTTCAAAAGTTCCCCACACAATCCCGTTTGCGATCCCAATCCTATGTGAAGGATTTATTGTCTACTCCGAATCTAAATTTTGCGAAGAATTTAACGACCTGTGAATTGACGACGTCTTTGGTTTAATGAAATCGGAGCCAAGAGAGCAGCTACTGATTCTGTCACTTTTCCGTGAATTTATAAAATAACAACAATGGACTTTTTTCATTCACATGTTTTTTGACTCTACTACTTTATAATTCAGTATATTCGATAAAATAAAAGTGATTACCCCTGATTCCCAGTATTAAAAAGTCATAATTAACTTGATGTTAGTGCTCATGTTCTCACAACTTGATTTCATTTTCTGTCTTCAACTTTTTGGATTCAGCTTCCATATGACGTCATTATCCAGCTCTCCCCCTATCTCAAAATTATTTGAACACATATTGTATGAAAAAATATATTGGCATGTATACAACAAAATATCTGAGTCGCAGCATGGGTTCTTTAAAAAAAGGTCCATTGACACCAACCTTACATCCTTTCTTTGCAAAACGGGGACAATAATTGAGGGTGGAGGTCAAATAAATTGCGTCTATATTGACATACTTATAAAAAAAACTCATTGGATATGGTGACAAACTATTAATGTTACTATCTAGCTACTTACACAGAAGGCTTCAATATGTTGAATTCATGAGCAAAAAATCAGATTACTTTCAAGCCAAATCAGGTGTACCCCAGGGCTCAAACCTTGGCCCACTCCCCTTTACGTTGTTCATAGATGATATACCAACCACTGTCTCCTCTGACTGTCTCATGTATGCGGACGATTGCAAAATTTTCCGTGAAATAAAAACCCTCAATGACACCTCCATATTGCAACACGATCTTAAAGCTTTGTACAGCTGGACTGTAGAAAATAAACCTCCATTGAATATACAGAAGTGCTCAATCTTATCTTTCAGTCGCTCACGAAATACTATTTTGTCAGACTACATGATCAATAGTGAAAATATAAACAGATGTTCCCAGATTACTGGCCTTGGAATAATTTTTGACATCTCTCTAAGATTTGATAAACACATAGAGCACGTTACAAGTCAAGCGAGGAGACTGTTGGGTTTCCTCAAAAGGATGTCAAAAGATTTCAGAAACACAGTAACGTCAAAATATCTCTACTCTTCCCTCATTCGCAGTCGTTTGGAATTTGGATCCATAATATGGGCACCATCAACACTATCAAGGAAAAAATCTGTGGAAACAATACAAAACAAATTTATATCTTATCTCTACTATAAAACACATCACACGAATTCAGGTCACTCCTCCTATGAACCCCATAGAAAGGAATTCGAATTGATCAAACAAGAGCAGCGTGCAGAGATTCACAAAATTATGTTCATTTGTAAATTGCTTACCAACTCCATTAATAGCCCTTATCTTCTGTCGGAAATCAAACTTATAGTTCGGTCTCGAAGTTTACGACCAAAAAAAGTTTTATTTTTCGTCCCTAGGAGGCCAAACATAATTGACAGAAGTTGCTCTCTATTGATCAAATACTTAGATGAAATTGACTTAGACTTCACCTTTACTGCGAATCTGAAAACTCGAATTACAAAATTCCATTTGCAAAAATGATGATTCAAAACTAAATTAAGATTGTAAACAAGAATGTTTCAGAATTAGAAAATCCCTCCCAGACGTTATTTTGGAAGTTTCGCAGATTCCCATCTGATCTAAATAACCTCCTCTTCATAACTTCGAAAAGTAAATAACGAATCTCTACTTTCCCTCATGTATTTTTCATGCCAAGCTTTATTAGTTTCATTTATACTTAAGTCACCACCGACATTATTAGAGAGTTATTGCAACGTCCGTTCTATAGTTCTTTTAATAAAGTTTCTTTTATTTTGACATATACGCATGCGCATTGTGTCCGACTTTGAGGATATCCTCAATCTAAAATACAGGCATCCCTTACTTTATTTAAATAAAGGCCAAGAACCTTTTATTAAAAGTTCCTTTATTTTGACAGATTTGTTTTTTTTTCTGTCATATAACTGTCGCCAGTTGAACATTGTTTGTTTGTTAAGCACTGCTCGTCTATATATTTTGAAAATCAAATAAAGCAGGTTCATTTGGTGGTGGTATATTTTCTACCCCAACAATATTGTGAAGAATCAATTCATCCAAGTGTCACTTATGCGTCCAACTAACGAACAATAGTGTGATTATTTTCATAAGTTTCTTTTCTGGTGAAACAATGACTGAAGAAAAAGGGAAAAAAAGATTGAGATTCACATTCGAAGACGATCTAATTTTATTACGTGAAGTTGTTTCACATAATTTGACGTACTTGTCAAAATAAAGCTTGAACATAAGCATCTTGAAAGAAGTTTGTTGCAATAACACCCTTTCGAAATCGCGTTAGAGGATACTTAAATAGCGGATCTCTCAATAAAGTCAGCGCTTATTTCTAAGTTGCAATAACTCTCTATTAACCACTTTTTCCATGCTTATGTGCGTGTATGGGTGTGTATATGCTTATATATGTGTGTGTATATATGTCTATATATGTATATACCTGTGTATATGTATGAGTATGTATGTATCGCATTGCACATGTATGGGGGTACGTATGCACTTATAGTTAGTAACTCACTTAGTTTCTAGTTAGGTTTAGTAGAAGAAATCTTGTAATTAGGACCCTCCAGTCCTCTTTGTATTTATTCAATAAATAAATAAATAAAAATCACGTAACTCGTAATAGGAGCTTTGTCTGGTGAATACAGAAGTCTTGCGCGAAGCAATATGTCAGGTTCAGGTTATTATTTACTTCACTGTCACTTCATTTGAAATTGACGTTTTAACGGCAGAACTATCACTCACATATATTTGATTCCCATCTTCCAGGTGGAATTATTCTGCCTTCCTTGCGAGGAGCTCCAATCAGATGTCGCTCGCTAGCATGTCGGAGACTGTTCTTACTGATAATACACATTTGACATGTTAGGTAGTGACATTTATGACAACTGATCAAATATATGTGATCAGGTTTCGACTTGGAACGCTCCGATCACTGATCATATATTTAGTGGTAAATTCATTCCTACTCAAGCAGGCACAGTCTGGAGGGGCCTTAAGGAAAATCTGGAATTTATTTAGTCTCCATTCGAATGAAGTAATGAATATTTGCGTTCCCGAGACATATTTACTTTAGAATGGGTTGCAAGTTCATGTTACTAGCGTGAATGTAGCTCATTTTATGCGGCTCATATTCACTTCGAAAATGTTTTCTTTGTCCCTATCGAAATTTCCATCTATATAGAGTCCTATGAAAGCCGTGGTTTGAATGTATTTTCATGTAGATTTATTTTCTCATTGTATTGTCGTTAAAACGGGTTCACAGTAAAAATATCTCCATATTTTGATTCTGCATAGTTCACAAAATATAATTTCCCGAAAACCACAAAGTTTGTTCAGGAGAGAATGGATCCCTGTTTAATTCTTCGCTTTGAAATGGAACTCTCAATTATTGTGGAAATACTAGCACTATACGTTCTGGGAATTCTTATACTAATGGCTGTCTGGAAAGGAAAAGAAATTTGATCACTCATTTATCAGTTTCTATCTATTTTCCTCAAAAAACATCAGTTGGAGATTAAATTACCACTATCTGCCATGAAAACTATCCGGAAGACTATATAATTATAACCATCATTAAATAAAATAGGAAATAGGGAAGTTTTGCTGGAAAGCGCGGAAAACGTGGCAGAAGAATGATCGTATTGTGAAAATATAAATTACATCCAAACTGTTTTTTCGTCATAAACCTTTTGTCACGAAAAGTAGATACATTTTTCCCAAAAACGCTTCCTTTGTGTTTCATTTGTATCTGACTGATAGGCTTGACACTAATGGAAAGTATCTAGTCCTCTGTCAAATAATTAGATATAACATCAAGAAAAGAGGACATCCGCCACCTTCTGGCTATGATGTCTTAAAAAAAATCCTTTGGATTAGAAAATATCAGATCACTGAACAACCAAAGAAACATGGATGTGAAAACCATAATGGAACTTCTGAAATTATGTCAGAAGAAAAATAACAAAAGCAGTTAGACATGATGGGTGATGGATGATGATTTCCCAATTTTCGTCATATCGAACAAAACCAGAAACGGCAAAAGAAAAAAACGTGAATGTTATACTGGTGGGATACCAAGACTGTGTGGAAGTGCAAAACACAGAATCGATATTATTGGAACCATTGCACCCACATAGCAGATCGGAATGAAACAAAAATTCTAGCTGAGGTACCTCATAATAAAAAGAGGCTGACCACCTGTCGACGGTTTCAGGGGAATTTTCCCCTCATCAGTTCAGGGTAAGTCAAACAGACAAATCATTGAATGTCAGCGAATCTGATTGAAACAATTGGAATCCATCCATTCATGTATAAACAGTTACTGGACACATTAAAAGTCCAATTTTACAATTTTTCCTAACACTATCACTTCAATAGGAATACTTAGAAACTGACTGGGAACTTATCCACAATGTAATGTGTGTTTATTTGCAAAAAAAGAAAATATATAGGTATCAGAGATTTAACAGCACATAGCAAAATTAACACATAATGTCTCACTGAAGTTTTCACTTGTTAGTGAGATGGAACACATATAATATCTATCTCAAGCTATAATATAAAACGATTAAAATCTATATCTAAAAATACATGTACACAAATTTCCAATATATACAGGTAACAGACATATACATAAGTACAATTTACATCAATACAATTAAAATATACATCCAAATAATTAAACCTGGATCTTTGAAATTACAGTCCTACAAACTAAACATGAATTCAAAGAAAATGGTTATCAATGGCTTGCAGTACTTTTTCATAGTACACCTGCCTAAGGTCTAGTATGTCGGATTCTTTGTATGAACTATCACTTGGATATCTGGAATTTTTAAGTAGTTTTAAAAAGCGTTTTTGGATAACTTTGAGTGGGCGGTTATAAGTTTCAGCTATTTCTGCCCATCCAAGCAAACCATAAGTAAGATGACTTTCCATTAAACTGTAGTAGATTGTTTTTTTTTGTTTCAGGTCAAGGATTTCATTCAATTGCCGGAATTTATGGAGAACAAAGCGAAGTTTTTTGAGGATAAAATTTAATGCTGGTCCCATCGCATATGTGTATCTATTATTATTCCTAGATATTTTATATGAGTTACTGAAGAAATCTGGAAATCATTCTGTAGTGAGAGATTATGAAAATTTGGTATGTTCGTTTCATATGTTGTGAAAGATAAAAAGTATGTTTTATCGATGTTGATAGTTAATAATCTGTAATCGAAGTACGATTTCATCAGAGAGAAGCCTGTTTCTACATCATTTTTCAGAAGGTTCCATCTTCTGCTTTATAAAAGATGGCGGTATCATCCGCGAAGGAGATAATTTTTCCTTTACAATCAAATTGAAAATAGTATTGGGCTTAGCACTGTACCTTGAGGCACTTCATAGTCTATTGCTCCAAACTCGCTGAATGTTTCATTTATTTCAACGCACTGTTGGCGACTTCCACAGGAATAATCTGGAGCCATCCCCGAGCCTTGGTGATTTTCTTTTCATACCTCTCAAGTACAAAAACTTCTTTTGAATTTTTCTTAAAAACAGAACAAGAAATCTGAATTTGGTGAACTACTAACTGACTTTCTGACTATTCGGACCGTTTTTAATTTATTTCCAAAGCTTACTTGCTTCGGCATTGGGTATATTGCTTCCGGTGTATTTCAGGTATGGCACATTCTTCACATAATCAATATAACACCAAGAGGCAGAGTGGTTTCAGCTGAAGTATTAATTACTCCTCAAACTCCAAATAGTGTGAAAATTGATTAATCATATGACAAAATCTTCGCGAGAAGGGTAAATGTGTTAGTGACGAAGTGTTTCTCGACAGTGAAGAAATTATTGGTAGATTTTATCTAGGCTAAAAATATTTTTTTTTTGTCGCCATGGTAACGTATTGAAATAGTTGTATTTGATTGGCCGAAGAATAGATGTGTTTAATTTCTCCTGATTGTGGAAATATATTATACCAAGAAAACTGTCGAGAACTGGTGCTCCATAGTTTCTAACGTACTAACTTTGTTATAACAGTTTGGCTTGGATTATGGGTAGTATCTAGGACCTTAACTTCACTGAAAATTGAAAAATTATCGGAACGCCTATGGTGAAGCCATTGTGAGAGCACGATGCACGATTCTGACAAAAGCAATGTTACCCTGGCCTTTTCGTCTTCAGTTTTTTTCTTCTGTGCATCGGATCTTCGGCATTAACTAATGCATACTTTACCTACTATAAAACTATCTGATAATCAGGTCCGGTTCGAAGTGGACTACATTCTTATTTTCGAACGATTTTAAGTAGTGTAATCATCCTAAAACTCGAATCTCATTTTTTTGTAGAAAACTATTCTGTAACACGGAACCCTCATAAGATATGTCATACGACCGCCTCTCCGGAGTCCGTCTATCATATTCGTTTTCCCAGATTCTGTTTGAAGTACAAAGTTGAAATTTGGAAATGTTATGAAGCTCAGTAAGTGGAAAAAGGAAACATTCTCAATTGAATATTTTTCTGAAAATTGAAAAATCCCCGATAAAAATGAAGTTATTTTTGTGAATATCTAACAGAAAACAACTACTTCCCCGGCTAAAGCCACGCTGGACATTGAACTGTATCTGAATATTTTTACTTTCAGTTTTTTCTTCACAATATCTATCAGATGTAGTTCAATGTCCAGCGTGGCTTTAGCCGGGGAAGTAGTTGTTTTCTGTTAGATATTACAAAAAATTACTTCATTATTGTTGTAGAATTTTCAATTATCAGAAAAATCTTTCTATTCAATATTTTTCAATTCTATTCAATGTTCAATTGAGAATGTTCCCCATTTTCAACATAATTCATATTTATTATTGATTTTATTATTTCAGGTATGTGAAGTAGGTATATGGTCTTCGAGCAGCGACCCCAAACATAAGGAATGTAATATTCTAATCTTCTTGAGGAGTAATATATTGATGAGAATAGAACTTTATTCAACGACGTTACATGGCACTATATCATATAAATAAGCGTACAAAGTGAACAAAGTTGTATATAATACAATATTAAGAATGAAGCTGATAATAACAATAACTATAAAACAAATTTTTCTTTGTAATGTAACTCTTTCGAAAATGAGATAAACAAATTCAACTAATTACGACTCAAGGAGTATTCTAGAGGCAATATTACTTTTTTTGGGTGATATTGGGATATGATCACATCATATTGTACCCAACGATTTCTCAGAAACATTTCCCAAAATATTTTTGACATGGGAACAATTTATTAATAAATTAAATTGAATGTTGGAAAGGTTTTTATTGTTTAATCAATAGTCTGAAATCCATCACATAGTGAGAAAAAGTGATCCCCAAAATTTCAACACACCTCCTAAAAAAATGTGAAAAAGGAGGTGTTAGTGAATCCATGCACACCCGGTATGTATATAACTTCACAACATGCATTCGTAATAACACCTATTTGTATTTCAGTCATAGACAGGATTGGGATTTCGCACCACATCTATCACACCCTGTTGTACATATAAATACGTAGAGGGACCTGGTTTAACCTTTCAGGGACGTTTACACTTGTTAGAATTCAAAATGTTGATTGAGCAAACGGCACTCAGTGAATTATAACAGATATTCATATTCAGGTGGCATACATTGGATGATTGTTGCATTTTAGTTTTTGATGTTGGTATTTACCGTGAACTCTTCAGCGTTGCTGGATTCAAAGCGGAAACGAAATGCTTGTGAAGGTCGTAGTGTACGATTGTTGCATAACGACATTACAATTAAAAAAAATTAGATGAGAAAACAGTGGTGTATTTATTGAAACTTATCATTTGGCCAACTCTTGATCTGAGTCTTGTAGCCATTGAAACTTCCTACTTTATGATTTATTGAAAGTTATTTTTGTGAAAAAAAATTATGGCGCAAAGGACGATACTTATACCAGAGTCTGTCCGTAGATGTTTATTCATTTGTTTAAAAATAGAAGACCGCAAAAATTCATTTTGTTTTCCAAAACTGTTGGAATCCTTTAAAGAAAGAGCATGGATCAGCCAGGATACACTCGTGTTTAGAAAGCCCGTATAACTAGTAGCATACTCGCATGCGCTATATCAATGAGCACAAGATATAGCGAGAGATATGTCGTCTCTCGTAGAAGACGTTAAGATGGCGGACCCGATTTCATGGATGTTGAACTCGTTAAATATCCGGTTGAGAAAAGTGTGCCCATCGGCGTTGATGATTAGCCCTGGTTGCAAGAATAGGCTGATGTTAAATGAAAAAAAAATTTTTTTTCAATTTATGGTTACTTTCAAAGGAATTTCCGTATTATTGGAGAGTTGCTAAAGTGTGCCGTGTATTCAAAGGTAATAAAAATATACACGAAGAGAACTATCAACCCATATCTATTTTATGGATGTGAAGTACATGCTATAAAAAGCCGCACTGTATATACTTCTCTCTGTACATCGTCAACTTTCCCACAATCCACCTGGATATATTACCATTCGTTCAACGGTTACGAATCTGGTCATTATAATACAGCGTATATCAGAAGCACTGGATAAAAATGGTGAAGTTGATGTTATTCACAAAGATTTCCGAAGGCTTTCAATAAAACAGATAATGGTATTTTGTTCAAGAAGTTAACGCTTTTTGATTTTTCTAGTGATGCTAGACAAATAATTGTATCCTGTTCATGTTGCAGTAAGCATTTTGTTTTCTGTAATAGTAATAAGTCTGGATTTTGTCTACCTACATCTGGTGTCCCCCAAGGTTCAACTTCGTGACCTCTCTAATTTTTATTATCTATAAATGATTTATGTGAAATTATGGAAAGTGAACGCCTATGTTTGCTGATGACTTGAAGTTATACTCGACAATGGATTCTATCAATCGTCTGCAGTTAGATTTTTCTCGGTCTGAAAGCAATAATGTGAAACTCAATGCAAGGAAATGTAAGGTATAAGGAACGCCGCTGGGAAAAACGCACATGAGTGTTTACATACCATACAATTATATCTACAATACAATTATATCACACCATATTATTCGATCAATAATTCACCTCTGGGGAATATATCTCACAGAAAGCTTTTGACACGTTCAAATAGAAATATTTTTCTTAGTATTTAAAAATCCATTTGAAAAATTAAGTAATTTTTTGTGAATACCTAACATAAAACAACTATTTCCTGGCTGAAGCCACGCTAGACATTGAACTACATCTGATATCTATTTTGAAGGGACCCTAACTCAAAAGAAAAAATCTGAGAGTAAAAATTGCATTTTTCCTAGTTGTCGTTTGATTTTCTATAACAGTCTTAATTAAGAACCTAGAAATCATTTGTAAAATTGATGCGACACCGGCATCGCATTCACTAGGTCTCTCGTCGACAAAAATGTATTGAAAAAGATTTCTAATCAATATTAAATTGAGAATGTTTTCCTTTTCAACAAGAATACCACCCAAAAGGTTATTTTAAACGATGGAAGATAAAGACTGAAGTTTATCTTTGAGTCACATATGATTCCACAAGAACACTGTCATATTTTCGAACGAATCAAATAGTACGGGTTTGAAGTAATAAATTGTAAAATATTTCATGCTATGAAATGTATGAAACTGCTATATTTTGCCTCCAAACTCGAGTATGTAAGAATTGTACGGAATCCTACGAGTGTGGAAATTATTTTATCGAGATTTCAGAGAAAAGTTTCAAAGTTCAATTTTTTTTTGAAAGATGTTATTTATCGAGAGCAGGGTAGTAGTCTTTCTATAGCCTGGCTGTTCTTTTGATTTTAGAACAGCGGAATTGTTCATCACTCATATTTCTACAAAAATTGTTGAATAATTTCTGGTGAGAACTCTCTTTTGGAAAACATTCTTCTTTGCCTCATTCATCTTTATGAGTTCTTAAATTTTCAAGTTCAGATTTTGTCTTTTTAGTTAGGGTCTTTTCAGAATATCTAGCAGATGTAGTTCAATGTCCAGCGTGGCTTTAGCCGGGAAAGTTGTTGTTTTCTGTTAGACATTCACAAAAAATAACTTCATTTTTATCGTGGATTTTTCAATTCACAGAAAAATCTTTCAATTCAATATTCAATTGAGAATGTTTCCCTTTTCAACTCTGAGTGACTGTCCTATCTCCATTGAAAAAAACATTTCAACTTAATTTGTCAAGAACACATTATCCTTTAGACTCTCCAGAGCAAATCGAATGTTTTTGTTCTGTCATTGCTCGTATATTGTATGAGATCAATTATTTAGAATCGCAAAACATATTTGTACTGATTAGTAAGCAGAATGGCATGTTTGTTTCGTTAATCGTTACTTTCTGATTATTTCCGATTTTCAATTGTGTGTTTCTCGTTGGACAATGGAGCTATTATTATTATCCTGGAATGATTTTCCTGAAGGTTTATTTCATTATCCCCGTGTCAGTGCAACCTAATTAAACACCCATAGAAGATACATTATGTTTGGTATCACTACCCCCATACGCGAACTAATCATTGGATTATCCCTATCAGAAAGCTCATTAGGATCCCATTAAGCTGGCTACCCCACGACTTTAATCGGTGTTTTCCAAATCGTTTTTTTTTAAATAACAGTAAGTAAACAGTGGTGCACCACACAAGGTGGAACTGAAAAAATAGTTGCTTCTAATTTTTTGACTACTAATTGTAAAAAATGCAATTTTTTCAAATGAAATTTTTTAGGAAAACATTCCTTGGACTAATAAAAAAAGTTGTGGAAGATATTGATTTTGTCAGTGGAGTTGAAGAATTCGCATTTCATTTCTCACACATACTCTGGAATAACCATGTCTCTTAGGATAAAACATATCAATACAGTGTTTCTAAAATTACCAACTTGATAGTCTTTCGTATTAAGAGATATCACGATAATATAATACCCGGAGGATGGTTTTCAACCTTCGAGGACTGATAAAAAGATGTTGACCACTCTTGTCAGTGGAGTTGAAGAATCCGCATTTCATTTCTTACACAGACTCTGAAATAACCAGACTTGTTAGGCTTTCGTATTAGGAGATAACAAACTATCAACACTAGGGATCAGGAACCTACTGAAGTGGATAGAATCATATATATCCAACAGAAAAATTAGTGTGTCTATAAAAGAGGTATTGTCAACCGAAAAATGTGTCGATATTGGTGTGCCTCAAGGCTCTGTATTGGGGCCACTTCTATTCTTAATTTTTGTGAACGACCTTCCTGATTATATTACAGAAGGGCAGATTTTTATGTACGCTGATGACACTTCTGTGATAATCGAGGCATCAACCATAAGAGAATTAGATCTAAAAATGGATAAAATCACAAAACAGTTTGAATCCTGGTGTCAACAAAATTCACTCATGGTAAATAAATCAAAATCGGTATGTGTTTATTTTTCCAATATGAACAGCGACATAACCCCACAATAAACAGTATATAATTCAAAGGCAGCACAAAATTTCTAGGAACTGTCATAGACAGCAAACTACACTTCACACTGGAAATAGACAATATATGTTCCAAACTTGCAAGAGCAACCTTCGCGATCTTGAACCTGAAGAAGGAAATAGATATGAAAAATCTAATAACAGCTTACTACTCCTTAGCATACTCGGTAATGAGTTACAACATAGTCGTTTGGGGCCAATCAACGGATGTTTCTAGAGTCTTCACTATGCAAAAAAGAATAATAAGAATAATTTTCAACATGGGCTACAGAGATTCATGCAGAACAGTCCTGAAAAAAAACAAAATACTTTCCCTAACAAGCATCTACCTATTCAAAATATCATGTTATATGTACACAAATGAAAATAACTTCCTTAAGAACAGCAACGTGCATAATTATAAAACTAGAAATGCTGAAAAGCTACATCTCACTAAATGCAACCTCAGTAAATTTAAAAAATCACCAAACTATGCAGGTCCCGAAGTTTTCAATAAAATCCCGGAAAATATAAAGAGTTCAAAATCATATCAAGCATTCAGAAAAGCATTAAAAGAATACTTAGTAGAAAAATGTTTTTATAATCTTGCAGAATTGATGCAATAAATTAGCTACTAAGGGTACTGTCATTTCCAACCTAGGATTAGATAACAAATAACAAATGCATGGCAGTTAATCAAGATACTTCACACCACTTATTCGATCCAAGTGTATATCCATAGCTTTAATCTACTCTCTATCTTAACAAGTATATATGCAATATTATATGAAAAAGCAAACATACTCATTTATACATGAACGTGTCAGTTTGTATTAACTGTATTTGACGAAACCTACTTTAAGTGTTCTTGATAAATAAAGATTTATTATTATTATGGGGGACACGAGAGAAGCCTCCTCGAAGGATGTGTCACTAACAACACGTTCGGGCGTCCCCTGGGCAACGGCTCCAAGCCGGCAGATTCTCTCACACCAGAAGCATCACAGTAGAGCAACATAATGTCTCGAGAAAAAACGGAAAGGTTCTTATCAGAACCGGCTTTGACGATCATCTCTGTGAACATAGAAGGTCTTTCGTCTTGCAAAGAACAAATGCTGAGCGAGCTATGTCAAAATACCAAATGCGACGTACTCTGCGTGCAAGAAACGCATAGGGACATCCAACACCGACGCCCCAAGGTTCCAGGGATGAGACTAGCAGCAGAAAGACCGCACGCGCAATACGGGAGTGCCGTGTTCACCAAACCGGACCTCCAAGTGAGGATGGTAGATCACACCGAGGAGAGAGATATCGAGATCATCACGGTGGAATTTGGCGAATACACGGTGACCTCACTGTATAAGCCCCCAAATGCAGACTTCCACTTTGAACCACCAGCAAAAACCGGTAACCAGAAAACGCCTTTCATCATCGGCGACTTCAACAGCCATAGCCACGTATGGGGGATATGCACAAGACGACAAAAACGGCGAAGCCGTTCTGGCGTGGGCTGAGTCAAATCACCTGGCACTTATCCACGACAGCAAACTCCCCCCATCTTTCAACAGCGGTAGGTGGCGCCGCGGATATAACCCGGTCTCCTTTAAGAAGCATAAGCCGTCCCATCCCAAATACACAACATCGCCCAATAATGTGCCAAATGATGCCAATAGTTCTACCACAAAGAATAAAGCTCAGAAGGAGATATAACTTCAAGAAGGCAGAATGGCCCAAATTCACCAGAATACTTGAAGAGAGAGTCCAGACATATAGCCCAGACCCGGAGAACTACGACAGTTTCGTGGACACCGTCAAAACCTGCTCCCGAGTGTCTATTCCAAGGGGATGCAGAACAAACTACGTACCAGGACTCACCCAGGAAACAGTTGCCCTACTGGAAGAGTATCAAACGCTCTTCGAAAGAAACCCCTTCAGCGAAGAAACCCTCACCAAAGGAAGAGTTATTACCTCCCGGATATCAGAAGTGAGAAGGGAGCAATGGACCAAACTGATGGAGGAAACCAACTTTGGCAGAGATAGTCAAAAGGCCTGGAAACTCATAAAACGCCTAGCCAACGACCCCACCAAACCAAATCTACACGCGAACGTCACATCAGACCAAATTGCACATCAGCTTCTCACAAATGGGAAACCACCAAGGTATGACAACCTAAAGACAAAAAAGAGGGGCATAGAACGAAACCCCCTCAGGAGACCGAAGAACTCTCCAAGCCATTCACCTTGGCGGAACTGGAGAAGGCGATCAGTAAGTGCAAAATGCGGAAAGCAGCCGGCCTTGATGATATATGCGTTGAGCAAATAAGGCACTTTGGGCCTGTAACAAAGAAATGGCTAGTCGACCTGATGAACAACTGCATGATACACTGCAAAATTCCAAAAATCTGGAGAAAATCGCGAGTTATTGCCATCCTTAAACCAGGCAAAGAACGTGACAACCCCAAAACTACAGGCCGATTTCTCTGCTATGCCATCTGTATAAGGTTTTGGAAAGGATGATACTCCACAGAATCACGGACGCCATCGAGCCTCTCCTGATCCCACAACAAGCAGGTTTCAGACAGGGCAAATGTTGTACATCACAGGTGCTAAAATTAACGCAACACATAGAGGACGGGTTCGAGAACAGGAAGATTACCGGGGCTGTTTTCCTAGACCTATCAGCAGCCTACGACACAGTCAACCACCGACTGCTCCTGGGGAAAATATACGCACTGAGCAGGGACTATAGACTAACCTTACTGATTGGAAACCTCCTCCAGAACCGAAGATTTTTTGTGGACTTCCAGGGACAGAGAAGCCGGTGGAGGACACAGAAAAATGGTCTCCCCCAAGGAAGTGTACTGGCCCCAACACTTTTCAACATCTATACTAATGACCAGCCCCTCCCCCAAGGCACCGAAAGCTTCATATATGCAGATGATTGCGCCATTACCGCTCAAGCAGACAGCTTTGAAACCGTCGAACAGAAGCTGTCAGAAGCCCTCGAACAGCTTGCCACCTACTATAAGGGGAACCACCTCAAACCAAACCCAGCCAAAACCCAAACCTGCGCTTTCCACCTAAAGAACAGACAAGCTGCAAGAAGACTACAACTTCACTGGGAAGGAGTGCCCCTGGAACACTGCGAAACACCAAAATACCTAGGCGTTACTCTGGATAGAGCACTCACCTATAAAAAGCATTGCATGAACACCAAACACAAAGTAGCCGCGAGAAACAACATTGTGCGCAAACTAACGGGCACCACATGGGGCACAGCCCGGAATAGTGAGAACCACAGCTCTTGCTTTGTGCTATTCAACAGCAGAGTACGCGTGCCCAGTGTGGTACAACTCTAGCCACGCCAAGCAGGTGGACATACCGCTCAATGAATCATGCCGCATCATCACAGGCTGTCTGAGACCAACCCCGACTGATAAACTGTATTGCCTTGCAGGCGTGGCCCCACCAGACATCAGACGGAAAGTGGCGGCCAGGAAAGAAAAGACAAAGGTGGCGACCTCACCAGCCCACCCGCTGTACGAACACCAACCAGCCCGCCGCCGACTGAAATCCAGGAAAAGTTTCCTGCACACAACAGAGAACATCGACGGGACACCGCAGCAAGTGAGGCTGGCAATGTGGCGAGAGGAAAACGCGCACCTTAGGGAATGGTTAGCCCCAAACGAAGAACTCCCTCCCGGCCATATGGAAGGATGGACGACATGGAAATCTCTTAACAGGCTGCGTTCTGGTGTCACACGATCCAAAGAGAATATGCGCAGATGGGGACTCTCAAATGAACCGGCACTGTGCGATTGTGGACACACTCAAACCACGTCTCACCTCATGCAGTGTGAGCTGTGCCCGAACACCTGCACCATGAAGGATTTGGTGAATGCCACCCCGGAAGCGCTGGACGTGGCCAAGTTCTGGTCCAAGACATCATGAAATAAAAATAGCCGAATCTGTTATATTGCTATATCTATATACGTATATATTATACACCCTTTTTATACTTGCTTTGTACGTGATATGTGATATTTTTTCTTGTATGATGCTTCTGACACGATTAAATTAAAAAAATTATTATTATTATTTTTTTTATTATTATAACGATAATATCATACCCGATGGGTAATTTTCAACCATTGAGGACTGATAAAGAAACAACCCTTTTTCAATATATTAAAATTAAAAGTTCCAGCATTGTTCGAGAAAAAAACGCCATTTAACGGTGTTTCAACCATAGTTCTCCAAAATGCGCCATCTCCCTGACACTAATGTATGTGCCAGATTCCAGATCTGTAGATAAAATGTATCAGCCAATCAGTAATTTTCTGATTTTATGTATTGCGGCAAATTCAGTGAAATAAGTGATTATCATTCTCCTCAAAAAAAGTCAAGCGTTGTGTGACATAATTGCTAAAAATAATCAGATTCATCGCAATTCATGTATTTTAAAATTTCCAAACTACGCATTTCTGTTCAGTGAGCACTTTCTCTAATGTAATATGTTTTATTCATGACATTTATTTGTATTTTTAGGAATATAAATTCGACAAAATATATTACGCTAATGAAATAACGAGTCATTAGCATTCACTAATCACAGCTCTAGTCAATGGTGACGAAATCGAAACATCATTGTGAATACATGATTCATTCTAATTCAAACATAAATATGCCGTATATTTTCAAACTGTGTGTGTCCGATAATGTTTTTTCTCAGTTTTCTTACCCTTCATCAGAATTTTGACTAAACCTATAAAAATTACGGGACCTTACATTTCAGCGTGTGATGATCGTAATTTTTCATAATTTCATGCTCAGTTGTGCAGGTACCCTATGAATGCCCAATTTTTACCTTAATATTTTACATTATTTTTGAAGCAGTTTTCCAGATCACCTCAGTTTTGATACGTTAACGCATTTAAGTCCTTTCTAGATTGTAGATTGTAGGGGGGGTCGATATGGCTCTTCAGCCTCTCTGTACCTCGGCCTGTAACATTACCGTTTACCGTTTCAAGACCTGGGATTCCGAGACTCCTCGCGAAGCGTAACAGTTTCCTGGAAGCTGAGTTCTTGATGTCTGAGGGAGTTAGTGAAACCCCTTCGAGGAACGCCTTTTGCAAAACAGCGCTTGGCAGTCGCAGAGCAGGTGTTCTGCAGTTTCAGCAAAGTTATCGCAGTAACGGCACAGTTCACTGACTGATCTATCCATTTTTATGAGGTGATACCCCAGAGGAGCAGTTCCCGTTACCAGTTTCAAGCCTTTCTTGTTCAACTCGAGAAGCTATTCAGCTTTCTTTGGCGATGGGCTCTAGAGCATTTTCGCTTGTTTTCGTCCTGGAACCTTATTCCAGCGGATTTTAATTTGGTCAGCTTTGGAAAGATCACAAAAGGGTTCCTGGACAGAAAATTGAGTGTTTGCGCTTTCCTTGGCAAGGCTGTCCGCTTCTCCATTGCCTTTCATTCCCTTGTGACCTGGTACCCACATCACAGTAACTTGTGGAATCGCAAACTCGAGACCCTCAACAAAGGAAAAGAGAGCCCGTCCCAGCCATAGTGACTGGACCCGAGCGTTCGATGGCAGAACCGCTGGAGAAAGCCAAGTTGTTCGAGGAATACTTCAGCAACGTACATGTAACGGACTCCAAAACGAAGAATATGAGAGAATCGTAAATGTAGCGAACAATATACGGGAGACCCCCTCCGTAGCATTAGCACCCTCAGAGATGCAGAAAGTGCTAATTAATTTTCAAGAAGTGGTAAGAGTGATTGGAAAATAAAGCCCTAGGCCTTGATAAGTTGAACGCCGTTCTCCTCAAGAACCTCCCACGGAAATCGTTTGTTCAATTATTCTACATTATAAACGCAATAATCAAGTGGTAATATTATCCAGACTGTTTTAAAAAGCTGAAATAATACCTCTCCTGAAACCTGGGAAAAATTGAACTATCTCAAGAGCTACAGGCCCATCTCGCTTCTGAGTATGGTATCCTAGGTAGCGGATAAGATTTTTCTGAAACGTGTTGTGGATTTTGAGGAGGAGCTAAAAATCATCCCAAATGAGCAATTCGGGTTTAGGAAAGGTCACTCAACGACCTCTTAAATAGCCCGGGTTGTTCACGGGATAAAGGAAGCCTTCCACAGGGACCACAACACAGTTATGGTCGTAATTCCAGATTCATGTAGCTTCACTATCAGATTATCCACGGTTGGTGACCACAGCAAAGGCGATAGAACCCCGCCTTGGGGACAACCTTTTTCGGCTATCATTCTGACCGTTTCCTTTCCGAGAGCAGCTACAATGATTCTGCTTCTCAGCATTGCATGTATTCATTTGATCAGGGAAGCGATCTGATGATGGAGTCATGTGAGGTGTTATCGAAAACAAATTCTATATCTATGAATGCACATCTAGCCATTTCTTTGGCCAAGTATGTTTTTTCAATGCTTTCAACTAAGCATTGTAGAGCATTAATCGTTGATTTACCTGCTTGATAGGCTTACTGATTTTTGTCCAAAAGGATTTCACTTCTTATATAACAGTCTATTATTTTTTCCATTGTTTTCAGGTGAGGTGAGACTGATGGGGCGATAATATTTTGGTTCTCGGTCTTAGTCAAGTCATATACAGAGTGGCCACTTTTTTAATGGGATTGTATTGGTAACTTTTAAACCATAAGAGTTAGAAGGTCGGTGAAATGGAGAAAAAGTTGCATTCATAGAAGCATTGTCAAGCAGTTCAAACAAATCGAAATTATCAGGGCCGGTTATTGAGATATCATAAGAAAAGTAAATTCTGTCATTTTGATTTTTATTGTTTTCCCACTTTATTTCGAATATTATCGAAAAATGTCACTGGAGTTTTTTATTCGACAGTGAATTATCCTCATTTTGACGTAATCAGATTTTGTATCCAACGTTTCGTACGCTCTGGGCCACCCTCAACCTCATTTTTTTCAATACAAACCTGCATATTTTATGACACTTTTCGAAATAACTTTTAACGCTGAATCCAACGATATATCATACAATGTCATTCAAAGTTGATTTTCAGGTGATTTTGACCCTTATCCAAATTTCTTTGGGTCGGATCTGTATTACATTTAGGTACCTTTAGTTTAATTAACAACATGCAATACATTTCGATAAGAAAATCAACTTACTCATCTTAAACTGAATGGAACGTAACAGAATCAAAGCAAGAAACAAGTAATAATTATTTACAAATTTCAAGAGGTGAAAAACCTAATTCATAATAATTAAACGAAACTATCATTTAATGAAAGAAAAATCAAATGATTATTCGAAAGTAAATGATGAACATTAATGAAGTAAGTGTTCGAAATGTCCACCAGTTTGTAAAATGCACTTTGCGGTTCTGGAACCCATACTTCTTATACATTTGCTTATTTCGTCTCCTTGAATACCTTCCAATACATTCTCAATCTTCTCGCGAAGAATCTCTATTGTCGGGTTCGTACTATCATAGATTTTATTTTTGAGATATCCCCACAAATAAAAATCCAGCGGTTTCAAATCCGGAGATCTGGCAGGCCATGCTACTGGACCTCTTGTTCCAATCCATGAATCGGGAAAAGTTCGATTTAGATAGTCTGTGACTTTTCTTGAGTTGTGTGGACCACATCCGTCTTGTTGGAACCATGGACTATTACGCCGATACCGTATAGGAAGATCATCCAACATTTCTTCTATAATTTCTACATATTTTGCTCCGGTTAGGTTGCCGTCAATAAAATAGGGTCCCAGTAATTTATTATTCAACAAACCGCACCATATGTTCAAAGAAAAAAGATATTGATGTCTAACTTCATGAATTAAGTGAGGATTTTCTGTGGCATAAAAATGTTTGTTCCTTCGATTGAACAGAATTTGTGAATGTCGTTTCGTCTCCCCGAATGATATTGTGCGCAAAATTGTTGTTATCCCGCACCTTCCGTTGAAACCAATTACAGAATTGCAACCTTCTCTCAGGATCATTGCGATATAGTTTTTGCACGGCTTGGTATTTATAGTCATGGTATCCGTGTCTCTTGACTATTTTATTAACAGCACTTTTTGATAAATTGCATTCACTGGCCATAGTTCTCGATCCTATTCCTGGATTCATTCGAATTTGGGCCAGAACATTGATAGGCTCGTATCGTCGTACATAAGGACCTCTAGGTTTGATGAATGAATTATGTGCAAGTAACGTTGTAGATAAACGTCGAAACATTTTAATATTTGGTGTTGTTCTTTCAGGATATAATTCACCATACCTTTGTTGTGTTCTGAACGAATTTCTATCCAGTTTTATGTACACTTCGTACATATCTCTCTTCTCTTCATTTGTGTATCTTACCATATCGAATAAGTTAAATTGAAATTACTCAGAAAATTATTTAATGACAAGTTCTTGTGACACAATAATAAACGAAGTGACAAATAATATGACATTTCTTGTTATGTTCTTTTTCATCCACGGCCTACTACTTGAAAATAATACATTCAATAAACCTAGAGTTGTGTGTATGTAAGAAAAAACAAGTCTTTCAACGATATCAATGTTCTGACCCAAATTCAATTGAACCCAGAAAAAAAATCGAGAACTGTGGCCAGTGAATGCAATTTATCAAAAACTGCTGTTAATAAAATAGTCAAGGGACGCGAATACAATGATTTTAAATTTGAATACCAAGCCTCGCAAAAATTATATCGTAATGATCTCAAAATAGAGTTCGATTCTGTAATTTGTTTCAACGGAACAAATGACAAATCCAACAATAATGATTCCTCGCGAGAAGATTGAGAATGTATTGGAAGGTATTCAAGGAGACGAAATAAGCAAATGTATAAGAAGTATGGGTTCCAGAACCGCAAAGTGCATTTTACAAAATGGTGGACATTTCATTTGATTTTTCTTTCATTAAATGATAGTTTCGTTTAATTATTATGAATTAGGTTTTTCACCTCTGGAAATTTGTAAATAATTATTACTTGTTTCTTGCTTTGATTCTGTTACGTTCCATTCAGTTGAAGATGAGTAAGTTGATTTCCTTATCGAAATGTATTGCATGTTGTTAATTAAACTAAAGGTCCGACCCAAAGAAATTTGGATAAGGGTCAAAATTACCTGAAAATCAACTTTGAATGACATTGTATGATATATTGTTGAATTAAGCGTTAAAAGTATTTCGAAAAGTGTCATAAAATATGCAGGTACGTATTGAAAAAAATGAGGTTGAGGGTGGCCCAGAGCGTACGAAACGTTGGATACAAAATCTGATTATGTCAAAATGAGGATAATTTACTGTCGAATAAAAAACTCCTGTTACATTTTTTGATAATATTCGAAATAAAGTGGGAAAAAAAGAAAAATCAAAATGACAGAATTAACTTTTCTTATGATATATCAATAACCGGCCCTGATAATCTCGATTTGTTTGAAGTGCT
Source organism: Gonioctena quinquepunctata (assembly GCA_018342105.1). Classification (NCBI taxonomy): domain Eukaryota; kingdom Metazoa; phylum Arthropoda; class Insecta; order Coleoptera; family Chrysomelidae; genus Gonioctena; species Gonioctena quinquepunctata. The sequence continues at coordinate 702,607 of JAFIRS010000223.1, read as the reverse complement.
TGACAATGCTTCTATGAATGCCACTTTTTCTCCATTTGACCGACCTTCTAACTCTTATGGTTTAAAAGTTACCAATACAATCCCATTAAAAAAGTGGCCACTCTGTATAAAATACATTTGATAATAAAATATTAGTTTCAATATTTTTTACGAGTTTTGAGTCATCAAACACTACATCTATATTTTTTTATGTTTCAGACGACACGGTTCCAATCCCAGAATGCAGTGAGAAATATTCAGTGAGATACCTGAATGTAAACACTGAATATAACTTGATAATTTATTGCATTGAATTTGTTGAACAACGCATATGTAGGTGGAAATCCTGCAACAGGAACAATTCGAGAGATAAACTTTTGTCTGCTTCCATTATGTTGAATTGCTTCGTCGGGTGAAATGAGGAATGGTGGAAATGCGTAGGATTGGTTTTATTCGATTAAACAGAAATGAAATGAGCGTTTATGAAATTTGGGGGAAATTAAAAACAGCGACATGGAGCTATGAAGGCGCGAATATTAGTCACAAGGGAATTAAATTTGTTTGTTATGAATTCTGTGAATTATTCATTCCCTCCATCAACTACCCAATGACATTTTGGAGATTAAATGAAATGCCACAAAAATAAATTTTCTTTACTTATTTATTCACAGATGCTATTTTCACTTTCGTAATTTATATTTGGCAATTTGTTCAGTAGTCGGAGATCAGCGCCCCTGAACCTTGACTAAAGACGTTAATCCACGGAGCGTTAGGAAACAGGAAAAATTGATCATGATGACCACTGATTCTGTACGAGATCCTTTACCTTCATAGTCCATCCCAACACCAACTAACATTGAATTCAGGAAAAAACGGTATTTCGAATCGCAGACTGAGCCTTGTATCTTCGATAGCTCAGTTGGTAAAGCGTATGACTAGAGATCTAGAGGACGCAGGTTCGAATCCTGCTCGAAGATATTTTTTTCTTTAATTTAAAATTTCGTCTGAAATGCCACAAAAATTTCCTTTACTTATTTTTGCACAGATGTTATTTTCACTTTCGTAATTTTTATTTGGCGATTTGTTCAGTCGGAGATCAGCGCCCCTGAACCTTGACCGAAGCCGTCAATCCACGGCGACGTTAGGAAAAAGGGAAAATTGATTATGATGACCACTGATTGTGTATGAGATCCTTTACCTTCATAATCCAGCCCAACAACAACTAACATTGAAGTATTGAATGAATGTGGTTTTTTGTGGAGGAACAACGTTTCTTGACATGTTTTTTGGGTAACCTTCCACAGTCTGAAAATAAAAATATAATCAGAAAAATCTATACGTGTAGAAAGAACAAACTAATCAGTTCACCCCGATAAGTTACTGCGTTCACCAAATTATATTTCCTATAGAAAAATGATTCAATTTGTCAGTAACTTGTCGTTCCCTGAATATGCCTATGAAAAAATAGTAAAAGAGTTTGGTATGGCGATCGGTTCTCCTTTGTCACCCATTTTAAGTAACATATTCATGGAATACTTTGAAGAATCGTTGGAACAGTCCACAATGGTCCAAAAATATGGTGGAGATACGTGGATGATGTTTTCGCTATCTTGAATCGAAGTGGAGAAGAATTAATCATTTTCTTGGATCATATAAACGGTCAAGAACCGACGATCAAATTCACGTTAGAATCAGAACAAAACAACCAACTCCCCTTTTTAGATGTCATGATCCAAAAATCATCATACCGAATGGAAACATCTGTACACAGAAAGAAGACGCATACCAATCGATATCTACACTACAACTCAAACCATCATGCCAGTGTGAAAAAAGGCATAGTTAAATGTCTCTATAATCGAGTCCAAACAGTATACAAATCCAACCAGAATGTACAGGAAGAAATAAACCTCATAAAATCTGTTCTCAAGGAAAATGCATATCCGGGTCAGTTTGTGGAAAAAACAATCACTGACATTGAAAACAAAAATCCACCAAACAACCAATCAACACAACCAACAGGAGTACTTCCACCACCTACACATTTCACAACCAACATAATACCTTATGTCCCCGGATTATCTGAAAAGATCAAACGAATTGGACATAGGTATGATGTGAGAACATCATCTAGAACAACAAACACACTGAGATCTATACTAACACAAACAAAACCAAAAAACGCAGAAGAAAGTACCAAAAACTGTGTTTACAACATACCTTGTTCGTGTGGTGATAGTTATATAGGTGAAACGTCAAGACCATTGGAAGTGCGCCAAAGTGAACATCAGAGTTACATCAGAAATCGACAAATGACCGGATCAAAAATTGCAGAACATATCCTCTCATCCAATGGCGATCATACGATTGAATGGAATAGGACGAAAATCTTGATGAAAGAACCACATCAAGAGAGGAGAAAATTGAAAGGAACGGCCTGTATTCTTCTTTCCAATATCAACCGCTTTCAACAAATTCTGTTGAAATGGACCATACATGGTTACCTCTACTCAGAGAGGAAGTGAAATATGGTAGAATGCTAATAAACTGATTACCCCACATATCAAATGAGCAATTCATCACTCTAAATTTTTTTGGCAGATCTCAATCGACGTCCGTAAGTTGAAAAAGCGAAATAGACTGTAAGAAAAAATCCAAATTATTCGAACAATTAAAGGAGATTTAGAAGATTTCGAGAACGGAGGCAGATATAGTCCCCGAAACGTCAATCAAAAACTATATAGAGAAGTATCTTTTGAATTTTCACTAGTTTTTTATAGGCATATTTAGGAAACGACAAGTTACTGAGAAAGTGAATCATTTTTCTAAAAGAAATATAATTTGGTGAACGCAGTAACTTATCGGGGTGAACTAATTAGTTTGCCCTTTCAACACTTGTATAGATTTTCCTGATTATATTTTCATTTTCAGACTGTGGAAGGTTACCCAGAAAACATGTCAAAAAACAAACATTAAATTCTAGGAAAAACAGTATCTCCCGGTATACCCCTCTCAAATATTTGCAAACTACTTATTTTAGTTTAATTCATTCAAAATTACAATATCTCATTGCTATTTGGGGAACAGCTACCATTTCTACTATAAAACCCTTACAAACCTTGCAAAATAAAACAATAAAATGCATATATAAATTACCATTTAAAGAAACATAAAAAAAATCTATACAAACCAAAAAATGTATTGAATCTCCGATTATTATACAAATTGAAAATTTCTATTTTTATTCATTTTGTTAAAATAGGAAAAAAACATTCAGAATTGGCTTTCAATCAGATTTCAAATATCCACAATCATCAAACACGACATATAAATCATCTGGATTCAATACGTATTGAATCCAACTATGGGAAAACATCAATATTTGATGATGGAATAGAAATTCAAGCATGCCCTCAAAAAATATTTCATCCTCAATGAATAATATTATTCTTTATTGATACTTCAAATTGACAGCTTTTGATTTCTTTAATTCGATAAACTGGTTTAAGTTTATTTATGTACATTTTTTCAAATTCCTTCATAAACAGAAATGTTTCTTGGGATCAATAAAGTGAATGAATGAATGAATCGCAGTCGGAACCTTGTGTCTTCGATAGCTCAGTTGGTAGAGCATTTGACTAGAGATCTAGAGGACGCTGGTTCGAATCCTGCTCCAATTTTTTTTTCTTTATTTTAAAATTTCGTCTGAAATGCCACAAAAATTTCCTTTACTTATTTTTTCACAGACGTTATTTTCACTTTCGTAATTTAAATATTTTCATGTTCAATCTTTGATAAGCGATTCCCACTCGCACTTAATAACCACATGTATGCTCAGATATCTGCAACTCGATTTCCTTCGTGCTGGCTACAGCGTAATTAAGGAACTGCGTGTAAACGTGCATTCGTTCTATTTTGTCTGCTTTTCAGTTTTATTTCGCTATAAATTATTGGTATTAAGAGTTGTTGATACTTTGCACGTGCTTTGTTTTGCAATAGGAATCGATATGAGTCGTGCCGATAGAATTAAAAATCGAAGTTTCAATAAACAATAACTTTGGGAGTTTTACCAGAGCTGAAAAATGGCAAACCGAATGCAAAATACGGATACCGGTGGGTAGCATAGAAAAAGCTCGATAATAGTAGTTCATGCAACAAGCGGACTGAGAGGCGAAATATTTGACATGAGCTCAAATTTATGATGCATTTGTGGTTGTCGCTAACTCGCCTACGGCTCGAAGCGACATCTACCACACTCGTCCTATTGTGATCGTTAAGAGAGGGGGTACACTGTCCCTGTCTGATGGACGGTAAACCACATCAGCGGAGGAGACTCTATAACACATGATCTCCATACTTTTCCCTGAATCAATTACTCAGCCTCCCTCGAGGGCGAGCCCAATGAGAAAAACTCATATGGATTACGAAACGGTTTCAAGAGTCATAACGTACGAGTAAATGAAATGGGAGGTAAAGACCTTCTGACCATTCAAATCACCAGGAGAGGATGGTATATTTTCGGCTCTTCTCCAAGAGGGACTGGATAGTATCACCCTCCTGCTCATAATTATACTTCGATAATGTCTGGCCCTGTGCTATATACCAGAGGCATGGAGGCCAGTAATAATCGTCTTCATTCCAAAACCTAGAAAAACCAACTACTTGCAGACCAAGGCGTACCGATCCATCAGCCGGACGTCCTTTCTTATGAAAATGCTCGGAAGGCTGGTGGATTGGCACATTAGAGAACAATCGCTGCAGCTTAATAGTGTGCCTACCAGCATAAGCAACAGTATGCCTACCAGACACAGACACAGTACTGACTAGTGTATATTCCACAATGGAGATCTTCATTGATATAGAAGGAGCATTCGACAACACGTCATTTGAGTCTATCTGCCATGGGATCGATCCCACCCAGATAACTTAGTCATACAGGCTCAAGACCAACTGCTAGGAGAAACTTTGAAAGCTTTAGGCAGAGTTGAACAGTGGTGTTCTGCCGACGGCTTGAGAGTCAATCCAAGAAAAAGAGGACATCACCAAGAAACGCAAAATAGAAACTCTTACAGAAATACGTATCCCATACAAAGGGTCGATCAAATACTTTGGAGTCATCATAGACTACGAGCTGAGCTGGATCGAGCAGAATAAAAATTGTACCAAGAAGGCTATCTGCTACTATTGGGCATGCAGAAGAGTCTTCAGTAGTTCGTGGGGCCTAACACCTAAAGCCCTATATGGGATATATAAGTCCAGAAATGAACTATATAAAGCATAATGGCTGGCCTGTCTAGCAATGACAGGTGCTATGAGGACGACACCTACCAGAACTCTAGAAGTTCTACTAGGATTACCAGCTCAGAAGTAGCTGCAAATTAATCTTCGAATTTTGAATATTGAAATCACCCTGAAGTTTTAAAAATAAATGATCGATGGAATAGCATTAATAGCAAGAAGTTCAGCTTCGAGAAGGGTTACGTCGACATTAATTTACAATTTTTCATTGTGATTTGCTCACGATCTCTGGAGTAGTAAGGGTCGTTGTCTGAGACGAATACAATTTCCTACCAGTTTTAGCAGAATTTTCGAAACCCAGTTTTCGAATGATTCACAATTCATTATAATCCACTGTCATTTGATGCAAGCAACCATCAAACATGAATCCACCTTCACTACCCATTCAGCAAATGATATCATTTGACCTTTACCTGAAGGAACCATGAATAGATAAAAAAATCAAAAACGAGCTTTTCTCCGAATGAACTATTAATAAAAATTAATCTTTTTTTATATCACTGAAAATACCAGACACATGACGCAAGTATTCTTCAATGTGAGAAATGATGAAAGTAGAAGTGGTATTTTGAAATGGTACTGAATAATTTCTATTTTCTACTATATAGGAGCCCTTAGAAATAAATCGTCAAACATGATCTGGACTAACACAAATACCTAGATGGAATTGAAAAGTTGATCCCAATAACTCATTTTTTGCCTCGTCTTGGGGCTTTCGGGAAAAGCAGTTAAAACTCATGTGGTTCCCCTGCGGGTAGTATTATTCTATAATTAGTATAGCCATCAACCTGTAACTCATATTTGGCCATGAATTCATGTTTGCTTTCATTTTACCTCCCTTTCGGAGCACCCACACAAATCTCATTTCATTATCAAGAAAATCTTTTCGGAAAGCTAAGACAGTATTTGAGTTATAGGCCAGTCATAAAAGACAATATTTTTTAGAAATTTTATCATTCGTTTTGTTTTTTTTTTATTGAATCGGTCGAAACTTGAGGAAAATCCATATTGAGGCAAACAAAAGATACGGACTTCACCAAATGGTTTTCACTAAACTGGGTTTACAACACCACAACACGTGTTTCGCTAGACAATAGCTTCTTCAGGTGCTTCAACAATCACGAAGTATCATATTAAATAATCAAAGCAGGTAGTAGCAGGAATATGAATCTAATTTGAAATAATAAGGATAATCCAATTGCTAAGTAGAACCGGGATTATATCCATTATCTATTTAATTCTCAGTAAAATAAAATTAACAAACTTTCTAGAGGGTCAGGTTTATAACCTTCCTTTCATATACGTAGTATTTCAAAATCCTTAACAAAACAATCAAGAGGTGAGTAGCAAAACAGTTCCTATGTTCTGATAATCGCTTTTTGATTGTTCTGCCTGTTTGGCCTATGTAAAAACTTGCACAAAAGCCGCAAATTAATTGATAACTCCATATTTCTCAGATTTCCCAATGTTATCAACATTTTTCTTGATAAATTTATTTAAATTATTACGTGCTTTGTATGCGATTTTGATGTTGTTTTGATGGTCGAAATATGTAATAACTTTGAAATTATGTTTTTCGTTTTGAGTATAGAAACACTTCTCATAGAGCTTTGAAAAAATGTGTCACGAATTCCGGAAAAAATGTTTACGTCCCTGATAGCCTCGGTGGAAACAAGCTCAATAAACGAAGAACTTGGTAACTCCAGTCACTGTTTGCATCTTAGAAGAATTTCGGAGGATCAAATTGTCGCAGCAACCGAAAAACTAAAGAATAAACTGATCATGGGTCCCGATGGGATACCAGCAAGACTCGTGAAAAGTCATATACAGCTCTTCGCTCGACCTCTTAGCATTAGTTATAACCTTAAGAGTAAAATTTTCCGAATATTTGAAAATTATCTAGAGTGTGTCCCATCTTTAAATCAGAGGAAAATACAGATATTGTAAATTATAGACCGATTGTCCTGATATCGGTCTTTTCAAAATTAATAGAAATAATATTATCGGATTTGATCTACAATCATGTCAGCTCCTCGATTTCCGAATATCAACAAGGTTTTGTAAAATGTAGCACTGTATCAAATCTCTGTATATTCACACAATATATCTCCGAAACACTGCCGAAAGTAGAGCTTTCGATCGAGTTCCGCAAAGGCGATTGCTGATTGCGATTGCTTTCGGTATCTCGAACAGTCTCCAATCTCTTTTAAAATCATATCTCTGGAATGGGCAATTATTCGTGGAATGGAGGGATCAGATCTTCTTCGTTTGTTGCAACATCTGGAGAGCCCAGGGTTCCAATCTGGGCCCACTTCTATTTTTGTTATTCATTAATGACATTGCCGATGTTATCGACTCCAAAAAACTGCTATATGCCGACGATACGAAAATTTTCAGATATATTGGTGACTACTCGGACTGTATACTCTTACAAAAATATATTGAAAAGTTACAAAATTGGTGTTTGAAAAATGAATTTTTTCTGAAATTAAGGAAATGTAAGGTCATGTCTTTCTCAAGAAAATCAATCAATCGAAAGACTTGAGTAACTTGACCTGTTTTTTGGGTAACCTTCCACAGTCTGAAAATGAAAATATAATCAGGAAAAAACATGTCAAGAAATGTTGTTCCTCCACAAAAAAACACATTCTTTCAATACTTGAGTAACCTTTTTGATCAAAAATTAACTTTCTCATTGCACATCGAAGATATCGTATCACGTGCTAGGAAAGTATTAGGCTTTTAATGCGAAATTGTAAAGAACTCTCTTAAAAGGGTTGGAATTAAAAAATATATTTACTGTATCGAAACTGTACAAAGACATTTTTGAAATTTTTATTTATGCAAAAACATAGATTTTATCCTGATAGGAGTCATACGTATGAGTCATTACTGAATGAAATCAACTTTATTTCAATAAAAAAATATCGCAAAATCACTGATCGAATTCTTATCTACAAAATTATTAACAATTACATCGACTCTTCCACGTTACTCTCTTCAGTAAATTTCAATGTGCCCCGCATAACATCCAGGTCACAAATAACGCTTCATATTGATATCCCTAATTCTCTCCATCACTTTCATTGTCCAATAACGTCCATGTGCAGGAGCTACAATAACTTGCAAAATATTGATTTATTTTTCCTATCGATTTCTCAGTTCAAACGATCAATTCATAATGCTAGTTCTAACTGATATGTTATAATAATTTCATTGTTATATCAGACACACACACACACACATAAATATATATATATATATATATTATTTAATATATATATATATATATATATATATATATATATTGTCATGATATGAAATATAAGTTAAATATAAAAAAAATAAAATTTGATATAATGATATTTATACATCACATATGGATAACTGCTATGATGGTTTTTACAATTTTTCTGTGTACTTAGAATCTCTGAAACCTTTGGCTATCTCATAGTCAACGCAGATGATCCAAGAGTTCAGCACATTTCATTTGCACAACCTGTAAAAGTATAGAAATCAAAACTCACAAATAAAATCTTAGAACTCAAATAGCCAAAAATAATCTACAAGCTAGAACATCCTGTATGCTAATCTTGAATCACAAGGAAACATGACAGGGACATGTCAAACAATTTTTCATGGAAAATCATAAATATATGATGTTTGAGAACAGAAAATTGTTAGGTAACAATTTTTTACAACTCTGTATAACTAATATTATGTATAGAAATATAAGCTGTATATAAAATAAGTATCCAGTTTAGAATAAGAAAAGGTGTTCTAAAAAGAGTGTAAAAACTGAAAATTAGTGCCTGAAAACAAAAAGTGATGGTTACTACGGAAAAATAAAAATAAGGAGTGTCGAAAAAAAGGAATTTTGGAGGAGCCGTGATGAAAATTTGATCACCAAAAAACAACGAAAATACAATAACAACATAAGTATATCTGCTATTAAACAAATAAAAAAACCACCAGGCTCGGAATCGACCAAGAAAACCACTTACCTCCAAATCACATGAGATTTCCTATGCATGACGCAACCAACAGCAAGGGGGCCCAACGTTAGCAAAGCATCCAGTTCCAATAGCCACCCAATACAGCCAGGATTCGCGACAGTGCACCAGTGGAACGAACATCAGGTACTTTTTCCAAGAAAACTAAATAAAGTGAGAGTATTCGGGTCAGACACTTTTTACGGTTCATTTAATAACACCTATCCACCGTATTGAACTTTCTTTCTTATTTATTCTCATAATCTAAGTATAACCTACAAACATTTATTTGAAAGTTCATTGATTGCGCATGAGCAACTTATTTGACATTTTAAATTTCATTGGCTGAATATTATATACAAATAAAGTAGATATCGCAGCATAGGTAATTTAAGGATTCTATTGAATAAAAGAACAATCATTTGATTATTTTCTGGACTCATTATTCATCTTTTGCCTATTACAAGCTATATTTCCATAAAACAGTATATTGACTTCAAGGAAAACAACTGGATGGCGCAACTGCAATCCTCCTGAGTTAGAGATGATCATGTCTCCATCGGCGTACCGACTGAGCTGGGAAAAAGTAATAAAACAAAGGTAAATGGTATATTGAAAAAGGGTAAGAATATCATAGCCGGAGTTCATTGTTGTGATGAGTATTTGAAATTCACATAAAAAATTAAAAAAATAATAATAATCATACATAACGAATTAAATACAATACAATCATAATAAAACATCATCATAACAATATATATATATATATATATATATATACAATAAATGACTCGAAAGCTTGAATAGAAAAAAGAGTACACTTTTTCCATACCCCTGTTGACTGCATACCCGAATTTAAAAAGGATTCTTCTTTAACTTAGACAGTCGTCTAACCTTCACAACTATATATATATATATAAGAGAGTAATATCGAGGGGACTGTTTAAAACAAAATGGAAGGAATTTAATGGACATAGCCCTCAGAGAAAAGTTCCAACCGTAGACACGTGTTTCGGGCTCTCGGCCCTCATCAGTACGGTGGAGAAGTGCAAGGTAGAAAACGACAAACCAACGGAGTCAACAAACAGAAGCCAGCCGCTCATTTGTGATTTCGGTCAGCAGACCCTGAATTCCAGGGCAACAACCAACGTCACCACGGAGGCCGCTATAGCTACCTGCGTGACATCTGAGGGCTATGTCCATTAAATTCCTTTCATTTTGTTTTAAACAGTCCCCTCGATATTACTCCCTTTCATATTTATATAGCTGCCTCCGTGGTGACGTTGGTTGTTGCCCTGGAATTCAGGGTCTGCTGACCGAAATCACAAATGAGCGGCTGGCTTCTGTTTGTTGACTCCGTTGATTTGTCGTTTTCTACCAAGTGTTGTTCATCCTTGCACTTCTCCACCGTACTGATGAGGGCCGAGAGCCCGAAACACGTGTCTACGGTTAGCACTTTTCTCTGAGGGCTATGTCCATTGAATTCCTATATATATATATATATTCTATCGATGATATGTTACAATAATTTCATTGTTGTGTTTGAAGGTTGTAGACGATGTGGTAACTTGATTACTATCGTTTCGGACGTCCATCGTCTTAGTGTATTTAAAAGGTTTTGACGACGTTTCGAATGCTTGTATCTGCAATCGTCTTCAGGTGAATACTGACAAGTTTAGGTGCTACTTACCAATTTATATTACTGTCGGCGCAATGATGCGTGCAATTCCGTCATGTGCAGCGGTGCGTGAAGTTTCACGCCTCTGCAGCCCGCCAGAAAGAGCAATCAGGGGTTTCCATACGTTCTTGACCTCAACGCTTGGTTGACTAAAGGCGTTATTGGCTTTGATGTAGGCGGCCTCTTTGAACTTTCGTTTGAACCAATGCTCCTCTCTATGTAGAACACTTGCGTCGTCCCATAGAACTCGATGGTGCTCATTGTTATACCACATATGTATATATATAATATATATATATATATATATATATATATATATATATATATACCCGTGTACTATAATATCATTACATACACCTGTATTCAAGTCTTGGGGCCTGTTGGATGTATTTTTTCAAATAAATAAATAACTTACCAATATTTGGTAGAGTCACTGGTAAAAATACCTAATCTACATTTCAAAGATCAGGTGAATTCACTGGTATGGTCTTGGTACTCTCACCAAAAGTTATGTACAAAAGATCTCATAGGTTGAGGAATGGAGAGGCTGAAGAGCCATAGTTCTTTAAAGTAATTTAATGATCTCGTTGATTGTTTGTTTGGTGCCGACTCAAAATTATTTACTTACAGTGTAAGTTCAGTTTATTTAATTTTTCGCTATTCTATTTTCTTTATCTCTACTAGCCGGTAGGCTTGCTTTATAGTTGCGTGTTCTTCACGGTATCCAAATCGATTTTCAGTAGTTGACCTTTCATGAAGAAGAGAGGCTTTAGTTTGTTCAGGAGCATTTTGTCAAACCCCACACGTGATCAGAAACTTTGTTCTTTCTGCACAATCAATTCGCCCTCAAAGAGATGCAAAGTTCTGCAAATTGAGTAGAGGGCTTGAATTGAATTTGCAATCACATTCGAAATGCAGATATAAAATGATCTTGATTTTGGGAAATGATAACTTCCCAATCATAGTCATTCTAGGATCGAGGAATAACAATTTTCAATGCAATTAAAGGATCCCTATTCATATTCAAATGAATTATAAAAGATATTCAAATTCAAGTTAGTTATGAAATAACTCATTCTGAATTCTTGTTGCAGACCCTGGAAAAAGTTGCGAAATTTTATAGTCTGTTTTCACATTCAACTCGACATGATAGTGAACTGGTCGTCTACAATGAGTGGCCTATCAGTAGAAACTTTTTCGCGAAAGTGAAATGATTTATGGACCTCTTTGAACATCAACGTGTCCAACTTCATGAACTCCAGTCAAGATATAACAAGGGTTTCGCAATTATGTACCTAAAATTCGTTTCAGCCGTGCGTTCTCATTCTGCTCGATGTCAACCCGTCTCGCCTGTCCAACGTAACCGAAAACCCAACTACAATGTAAACTTCACTTAGTTAATTAATCGCAGGTTAACGCAGTTTATATAAATTTTCGTGGTTGGGATCCTGCAAATGAAACGGAGAAACCGTGTATCATCAGATCTATCGAACGTTACCCACAATATTAGCATAACCGGTTTTGCCAGTCCCGTGTCCAGTCAGGTTTCATTCCGATCATTAACGTCGGTTTATAAAATCCTCAAAGGGATGCTGAAGAATTCTCATCGGAGTCTGCAGGCACCGGTTGAATTCATTCGATTCATTTTAAACCCTGAAAGTTAATTTGAGAGCTCAGAATTGGTTTTAGTTTTCGACATCTTTATGATGTGTGTGTTCACTGACAACCCTGTGTCTGTCTGTCCTATTGTCTGTCAGATTCTTCTAACATGTTAATGTTTATACAGGGTGTTATGTAATAAGTGTACGATATTTTACAGGACGATTCCTCAGTTATTTATGAGGTGAAAAGTTCATATAAGCATGGGTCCGCATGGCCTTCGTTTTTTATATACATGGTGTTAAAAATTTATTTTTATTTTGTTTTTTTGTGAATAATTTTTAAAATAATGTCGATATTTGGACGAAAATTGGTATTTGAGGATTTTTTAATATAAGAAATTCAAATTTGATCTTAGTTTGGCCCTTAATTGTAGGGGGCGCCGCCTACAGGTCTTTGTCTCTTTTGGGGAGTCACAACTTTGTCGTGCATGTAAGTATCACATTTTCTAGAAGAAAAATCCATCCCTCTATCATTTTTACGTGAAAAAGGTATGTTTTTCAAAAGTCGCTTCAAGCAGCCGTTTTCGAGATATTTTGATTTAAATTAATCGAGCATCCAATCTTCTTCTCATTGATTCGCGAGCTCTTTGAAAATAAAAGTATCAAGTAGGCTAGTAAGTTTATTCCAATGTTTTTTTTTGTGCTGTCATGTCAAAAATAATATCTTGTTGTTAAATAGTGTTATTTATTATTATTGTGATTATTTGTTAAAAAATGGTAAACTTCACCAATGCAGAGTATGCTGACATACATTTTACATACGCACTTACTAACGGAAATGCATATGAGGCTAGACGTTTGTATCAGGAGCGTTATCCGAACCGCACAACTCCTACTTCAAAAATGTTTTCAAGAATTCACGCTCGGTTAAGGGTAACAGGAAGTTTTGAGAAAGCTAGTCATCTATCGGGTGCATATCGCAGTTCTTAATCTGGTAGGAGAACACCCGGAAACAAGCTCCAGAAAAATAGCGCTGACGTTAAACATTTCTCATGTTCTGATATGGAAAATTTAAATTGATAATTTGTTATATCCCTACCATATTCAGTTCAGGCACTACTCCTTCGTGACTTTCCGTTACGTATCAACTTCTGTCGTTGGTTTCTCCAATGCCTTATTCAAAATCCTATATTTGAAAATCAAATCCTGTTTACCGACGAAGCAAATTTCTCACGCAACGCTACGCAATTTTCACAACAATCATTTGTGGTCAGAGGAGAACCCTCATGCGATACAGAATCACATTTCCAGGAACAGTTCTCTCTTAACGTGTGGGCAGGAATCCTTGGAGATTATCATATGGGTCCATTCTTTATTCCGAGAGATATCGTCATTTTGTTGAAGAAGATTTGCCTATTTTACTGGAAGATGTACCGCTTGGACTACGAAATGAAATGTGGTTTATGCATGACGGTGCTCCGGCACATTTTAGCATCCAAGCGCGAGAATTTTTAGATCAAACTTTCGGCAACCGTTGGATGGGTCGGGGAGGCCCTCAACCATGGCCCCCTATGTCACCACACCTTAACAGTTTGGATTTTTTCCTGTGAGGACATCTAAAATCATTAATTCAGCAGACACCTACCCAAAATGTAGTTGAATTAAGTAATCGAATAATTAACTCTTGTAGAACGATTCAAAATACTCCAGGAGTTTTCCAAAGAGTGCGCGAATCAATGAGAAGAAGATTGGATGCGTGCATACCGGCAGGAGGTGGACATTTCGAATATTTATTGTGATTTTGATTTAGATTTATATCTAGTGTTCCGTTGTTTATTGTTGTTTGGAAATTAGCGTCTGAAATGTTTCTATGTTGAATTAAAAAAAAAAATTCAAAATTGTTTCATTATTTGACAAACACATGCATCGAATATCTCGAAAACGGCTCGAATATCTCGAATATCTCGAAAACGGCTGCTTGTAGCGACTTTTGAAAAGCATACCTTATTCACGTAAAAATTATAGAGGAATAGATTTTTCTTCTAGCAAATGTGATGCATACATGCACGACAAAGTTGTGACTCCCCAAAAGAAACAAATACCTGTAGGCGGCACCCCCTACAATTAAGGGCCAAATATCGACTTTATTTTAAAAATTATTTACGAAAAACCAAAATAAAAATAAATTTTCAACACCCTGTATATATGAACTTTTCACCTTATAAATAACTGAGGAATTGCCCTATAAAATATCGGACACTTATTACATAACACCCTGTATAGTTTGAGGAATCGAAACTGAAATACATGCCATATTTTTTTAGAATTTGGATTCTATGAAGGCAAATACAACATTTTTCCTGACTTTCTGGATCAAAATGTAAGCTAATGTGAAGAATAAAAGAAAATTTGAAGGAAAACCTAAACGACTGCGAATAATGTTTATAATAATGTCTTTCTCTGTACATTGATGAATATGAGCTCATCCAACATTTTCGGACCGTCACTAAAATTTTGACGAATTATTATTCACCATTTGAACTTTATAATATATTATTTTCCCATTATACGCACCATGCATATATCAATAATAATTAAAATGTATTTGACCCTGTGATACAGTATGTCAATATTTATAATATATACGAAAATTATAAGATAAGTAAATAGATAAAAGCCATTCGAAGGAATAAAATCAAAATGAATACTCATCGTAAAGCATCATGGAGGTATTTTTTATAATTATAACAACATTTTTTGCTCTGCCAAAGGTAATTTGCTTGATTTGTTCTGGTAGTTTATCGTACAGATTCGAATTCGAATTGTATGAGGGAGACTTTTTATATTTTGTAGTTTTATGATTCGGAATACGCAGCAGATTACCATGATGGGTATTGTAACTGTATGCAGTTGCATTTGTTTCTGGTTTATGTATCTTAGTTCTAGCAAATCTTATACATTTAAGAATATATGAAGAGGGAGCTGATAATGAGTCTTCTCTAATATATACTGGTTTACAGCTGTCTAGATGTTCCATGTGGAAAATAAGTCTAACAATTCGCTTTTGTGCCATAAATACTCTATCGAATTCACTACTACAACCCCAGGCTTTGATATTGAGAGATATATTGAATGGCAAAATAAATATCTAGTACACCTGGTGTAATCAGGCATGATTGCTTCATAGCAAAAAATATCTTGTTGAGTTTATTGCAGACATCATTAATTTGCAGATCCTTTGACAAGCTTTCATCCAAGTGTGTTCCCAAATACTCATCTTGATTTCATCAGTAATTTGAAGATCATCTGGAATATTACTTTTCTTGAAAATGGAAACATTCTTAATTGAATATTGGATAGAAATATTTTTTCTTTCAGTCGCATATCCGATTTTATGAACATCCTGTTCATATTTTCAAACAAATCAATTATTTCTTCTGTTATAGAAATTCACTATTAGTGTTTTTGTAGAATTTAATATTGACATGTTATATTGATACCAGGAGATAAATCCTTCGATAATGTATTTCACTTCAAAAATCGGTTCTTCAGTTCCAGAAGATCCATCTTGCTGGGAGAAAATAACCGATATGTTGTTGTAAAGGCAAGTTGCCCAAAAAAGAGATATCTCACTTTGTAAAAAGTTTGAATAGCGTTCGCTAATTGAATGTGTCTGAAAAAGAAGAGATCTACAACGCCTTCAACTAAAATGACATACCCGAAACTGATATCAACTTTTATGGTATCCGACACTTATTTATAATAAAGGTTGAGTTCTCATGGATAATATATCCCCTTCACGATTTTGTGTGATCGAGAGTTACTATCCACTTTCATTCTCCCCCTATCCTCTAAGAGCGGTCATCAACTTGCAAATTGGCCCGTCAGCAAGATTGATATCGTACCTCTTTCGGTATGAAGTCAGCCTCTGAGTGCTTTAAGCCCCTTTGGTCGTGTATTTGTGTTTCCTGGCGTGATGCTGTGTGTACATGGTGGTGATGTACCTGATGGGTGTGTGAGTGTAGTATGTGGTGGTTGTTCTATCTAACGTGTTTTGGATTGAGTTTGTTACTCACCTCACTCGTCCAAGTTCAGGTTTTCGTGGATGTCCTGGATCCTGTGGGGGTTCATCTTCTGGAATGTGTGAGGCTGATGGGCCGGTGGTTTTGCGGCATCACAGGGTTTTTGTGGAATTTCGGGATCATGATGACCGTGGCTTCTTTCCAGGGCCGTGGAAAGGGTCTGAGTCTGAGCACTGCATTGATGATGTTGGTCAGTGCAGCTATTTTTCTCGGTAGAGCCTTGAGGGCTCTATTCGGGATCTGGTCTGGTCCGGGTGCTTTGCGTATAGCAAGGTGTCGGATGATGTCCTTGACTTCTTCAGGCGAAGTTGGTTCAAGGATGTGCTCGGTGTAAATAAGCAGTACAAGCATTGTCTAAAGATATATAGTCAGTCATTCTCTGCGGTAAAATCATTGAATGCAATCGCGAAAGCCCTCTGTTAGACTCTCAGGGAAACTTTCATTTCTTTTTAGAAACAGATAGTAGGGAAAAATTCAAATTAGGATTCGTGCTAAACTTGTTCCATCCAACTCGGATCTCTCATTTTTTGGGCACCATCTACTAATGGATATCATCTGCATCCAATGATAAACCCGTGTGGTTGACTTGAAATTCGCAAGATATTCTAAAAGTAGAGCAGGGGGGGGGGCATGGTGCAGTGGTGGTTTGGCGTCCGACTCGAGACTGAGAGGTCCCGGGTTCGATTCTCAGCCAGGGCAGATATTCTTAATTTAAATAGTGATAATTTAAATTACAAATCTTGTTGCTGAACTAAGGATGTCCTTCGACGATTCGCTGTTGCTTCCAAATTAACAGTGCTGCTCCTAGGTGGCGTATGGAGTTAGTAACAAGGCCTACCCAGAACACTTGTGAATGATACATTCTATGTTGTAATTGTCCCGAAATAAATTGATATGGGATGCATTATTGGTTAGAGAAAGACAACCTGCATCTCAACATACAATAAACTCCTTGTCTACGCCGGTTAGAGGCCGGATGGGAAAGGATTCTTCACAAGGGGCAGATGCTGGGCATATGTCAACGGACGAAACCCATTAACCAGAGATAGAGAGAGAGTTAACCTAAAAGTACTAGATAAAACACTAGACAAAATCAAGAACTAGCAGGATACATCATAATATAGAAATAGGAGTAAACGAAGTTATAAAGATTCATGATATTTATTGAAAAATAAACGATAAAATAAGGAAAGCAAGAAAAATATTCATCGGGTTGGAAACAATCTTTTTAGGAAGAAGAAGAAAACATGTACAACACGTGAAAATAAGTCATTTTACCAAAAATTACCTCTAGTAAAGATTTGTAATGACCGAGATATCATCAATTGATTACGGTCCTGATGGAATTACTTTTCGCAGAATAATGCTGAATTCGTGTGACTGCTTTTCACGGTTAATCTTAGAGCGTATTGTTTTCCGATAGGCCACTGAATCATAGAATATAGTTCGTTCAGCAGCCAATCAGAAAACGTAGCGGTTGCCAGCTGTCACATGTCTCATTTCTTGTTTTTAATTATGTGAAATTGTGAGTTCTTCAAACATAAACTTTACGGAAACAATGAACACTGAAAGATTTCATAATACACTTGTTTGGGTAGTAGAAAATTATCATGCTTTACGACGAACACATAAGCAGTGAACAACTGCTTGCTTATTTTTTTTTTGGCCTGTCTACTACAGTCAATTTACCAGTATCGGGGATTATAGCTTTCACAAAAATTGAATAACTCTGCGATGTACGTTGAACGGTTGTACAACTCACAATAACTTGACTTCCTGGCCATATGGTCGACCTCTGTCTGCCACGATGACTGGAAGTCGAATCAGTGAAATAGGGTTATCCAGAACACATGTATATAAAGCCAAGATTCCATGGGTAAGAGTCAGTTATTTTATTGTTTGAAACCGTGTTATTTTCATTAGGTATAGTGCGTTATTATGAGTTTTGAAAGAAAAAGTAGTTCCGGTGGTGGTACTCTACATTGTTATAAAGACAAAATCAGAGCTATATATTCTATTGATCCTTACACTCTAATAATTGACCATTCAGGAACGTTTGAGGATGTATTATGCAAATAACTTTTTGAAGCACTTGAACTATCACAATGCATACACTCTATGTACCATATTATTTTCGATTTGTATCGATATATCAAACAATTGATAAGGTAATAATGAAAACAAAGAACATACAAGCTTTAGAAATGTTTTATTCTACATAACGAATCCTTTTAATGTACATACATTATGAACAAATTTAAAATACATCATTTCTCAGCATTGAAGTGTAATGAATACAAAACAAAAATTGACAGTTGTCAATATATATTTGTTAAACAGGTATAATCAATTTGGAATGGGCTGTAACATACTTTTTGATATATTAAACTAATATATAAAAAAAATCGAATGCGTCCAAATCTGTTATTGACAGCTTCAAATGACTCCAACGATAAATTGAAAATATTTAACTATTTTTGTAATGATTTTGTTGATTCCAGGGTAAGATCATATGGAAAAATACTTCTTACTAATGTCTGTCTGGCAGAATTTATGATTTTCAGATTCAACAGTGTTGGGATTATCTTGGTCAATCATATATGCTTTTATAGCTATCTCACTATCAATGACCCGGACGTTAAATACACCTGTGTAACAAACTGAGGAAAAAAAATTGATCAACATTGGTAGTACTACATCACATTAACCGCCACATGAATCACACGTGTCTCATATACATCTTTGTTAGTAGAGCCACAAGAGCCATTTGAGAGTGTGGCTATTAGAATGCATGGCTTGACAAGCAAAAATACTTACTTAGCCTGGTAAAAAATGGAGTTATAAAAAAAATTCATTCCGTGTATTCTGTCAACTTTTGTGTAAGTTTCCTGTCATTTATTAGATCGGGATAGTTATTTATTCTGAATAGCTTCCAAATCATTGTAAATACTGAACAATGGACATATAATTCAAAATCTTTTTGATAACATTCTGATTAATATTTTTCAATCATATAATTTGATGAAGAACGAAGTATTCATCCTGAGAAAAAAAAAGTAGTCGTGTTCTTTTTTTAGAGTGTACTCAATCGCTGACTTTTTCGTAGTAAAAAAACAAATTGGGACACTAGTAACAATTTGTGAAGTATTTCTTTCGTTACATTAAGGTAGAATATTATATAAGAAACCAATGTTCTCAAATCGACCAAACAATATCGTATAAATCAATCAACATATATTGATGAAAGGAAAACACAACTGAGAAAAAAATTCTAAACCAAATTATGATTATGATAATCCTACCAAATTCCAGAGATGCACTTCATTCATATTGTTATATGCATATTTTTTTATTCTGATTTCATCCTGATATATTGTCCAGGTATAGAAGACATTGTTCGTGGACCCTTATTTTTCAAGAAATTCCAGTATATATGTGAACAAAGTGTTAATAATACTTACTAATAAAAATTATATTTATTCACGGTAATTATAAAATTAAAAAATATATAGTTCGTTTTCAACAAGGACAAAGATTGTCTGTGGAAGAAAAATATTTCGCAAGAACCCTATTTGTATAATAATATAATAAAAAAAGTTTATTTTCAGACTCATACAAAATTAAAAAAACTAGTAAATATGTCCTAAATAAATAAATAATATTCATTTTTTTATTTCAGGAGTTATGAATATGAAGGAATTTGCTGTCCTCTAGATTTCTATGCAACATGTGTTCTAAAGTAATTAATATTTTCCTCGTGTGATGAGAATGTTCAAAAACAATTCAATTTATGTTTGAACTCAAAACACTATGCTGTAAGAAAATTATTTTGTCGAACGTCAAGAATTTTTTTCGGATTTTTCAATATCATTCTTAGGTAAATGTTTTTGTGGAACATTTTTTCAATAGGTCTTTCAGTGCACTACCCCATCCTATTATTCCGTATGTTATTCTAGAGTCAACCAAAACATGATTTTTATAATTTTCTAAGGTTTATATTCTAAACTTTTTGTTTTCAGATTGTGGCAGGTATAATCTTAAAAAAATTTCAACAATGAGTATGTACAAAAAATAAGCTTCAAACAATATTCTCCACTTGTTCCAGACCGCCATGCGTGTTAATAATTCTTCTGTTCAGATTTTCTTATTCTCAAAGGTCTTGACGTTTCTCCCATGTGAGTTTCACCACAAACACAAGGAAAAATGTATATTTTTTTATGTTCTTCTTTTGTTTTATTGGTTTTCTCCGAGATAAGTCCGAAGATTTTCTGAGTTCTGAACACTGTACATTGTACTGTTGATATAGTATTTCAAGCTGATTGATTCTCGCAACCTGATTACAAGTTCATGAATACAATTGCGAGACATGGACGCTGAGAAGAATACAAAACGAAGACAGAATGAAATAAACAAAAAAATCGGGTGGTTTGGACATGTGTGTTGACTGCTGAAGAATAGACACAAATAACATTTGGAACGCGGCTGCTGGAAAAAATAGGGAAGGAAGACCATGACAAAGATTGATCGTTAAAATAAGAGAAGCTGAAAAAAAGGAATGAAATATGAGGAGTTGATAAGGCTAACTCTAGACAGAAAATAATAGAGGCAAAAATACAGCGTACCGCGAAGGGTAGAATACTCCCAAATATCATATTCTGGTAAGTTCCTTGTCTCCCTAACAACACAAGTACATCCCCTGTACATACCAGGGACGTCCTTCATTTGCTACTAGGACGTCCCTGGGATATTCTTTGTCGGGACATGGTACATACTAGGGACGTCCCAGGGACATCTACTTTCCACCAAAAAGGACATCCGAGGGATGTTCTTTTGGTACATTCCAGGGATGTACCAAGTTCCGACAATGGACATCAAAGGGACACACTAGGGATGTCCCAGGGACATCCCTGGGATATATGGTACATCCCCTGGAAGTCCTCGAAAGCTTTTTTCTTTCATTCATTCAGTTTGAAAAATTCCATGGAAAATATGGAAAGAATGAAATTCAAAGATTTTCAACACAAAACGGGTTTATTTCAGAAATTAATAAGTCATATTGTGTTAAAATATGATGAAAAACGACAAACAAAAACTCATCCTATATATACATTC
This sequence comes from Gonioctena quinquepunctata, assembly GCA_018342105.1. Taxonomy (NCBI): domain Eukaryota; kingdom Metazoa; phylum Arthropoda; class Insecta; order Coleoptera; family Chrysomelidae; genus Gonioctena; species Gonioctena quinquepunctata. The sequence continues at coordinate 680,865 of JAFIRS010000223.1, read as the reverse complement.
AATAAACAGGGAAATGCTAGGTGAATCATTTGTACACATATTAGGGTGTTGCATTATCTTTTTCTCTATGGCATCTCTCCTTGTACCTCCTGAAAAACTTCTACAAAGCCTCCTCAATCTGTTTTTTATTGCCAATGGCTTCAGAAGATCCTGTAACAAAGATATTATTGCAGGTGGAATGGAATTGACAATGAAAAAAATACTAATACAGATATCATGTTATAGCTCTTTTAGGATTTACGATAATAGAAAAAATACTCACAAAGTATTATTGCTGCATGTGTTATGTTGTGTTTCAAGGCCCATTCAGTTAACTTTGAATTTATGTTTACATCTTTTTCAATATTTTCATGAAAGTTCTCAACAGGATAATTTTGAACTAGGTCTTCTCTTGATGTAGGGCTAAATTCTCTAAGGGAAGAACAATCAGACAAATTTTCAGAACTTGAATCACATTGATCAACTTCAGGAATTTTATCTGAACTTGTAGAAAGTAATATTATATGATTATCATCATTTACAGCCATTAATCGACTAGTACACTACAAACCTCTCAAGATTCTTCATTTTCTCTTCCAAGTTTTCTTCCCTTTTATATTTACTCAGTGTATTTTTTCTTTCAAGCATTGAGGATACCTTCCTCATACGATCCATTATATTATTGTGTACCTATAATAGATTATTGAATATACTATAAACATAATATTCAGAATCGATTAACTATATTATTGGAACAATCAAGTCTTTGTTCCAAAAGAATACATTCAATATTTTGATAATTGTTTTACCAACCTTAAACTGAACTTATTATTCCAATTTTTCAACTGATACACACAGTACTATAACTAATAAAATGTTTCAATTGCTCACAATAAGAATGCCGCTAATCTTTTTACATCGAACAAAGAAAAGTTACAAACTTGCACATTATGCAAAGTGAGGTTAAAATTTTTGACATGACAGATCACCAAAGAATTCAAACAATGTTGCCAAAGCCAAACAGGACAAAACCATAGGGCAATTGTGTTTGGGATTTGTGTATAATTTGTATCATTCTTGATAATTTCGATTTATGCATAAATAATTATCTGCCTGCAAAATGGTCACTTCCAGAAATTTCTGGGATATATTTCCATTTTCTTTATAATTATTTTCCAGAAGAAAAACAAACATTTTCAAAATAAAATATCAACTTTGAATTTTCAATGAACATTTTGATGAGTTTCGACGATTCTTATATATGATAATGGATATCCGAAATACCAGGGACATGAATGGGACAACCTATGGCTATACCAGATGGGATGTCCTCTGGACAACCTCTGCGTGACATCCCCTGGATGTCCCAATCATGTTCTTGTACCGCGGTACATAAAAAGGACATACCTAGGACATCCCTATGGATAAGTCATGAAATGAGTTATGTCGATTTTCATTATTCTTAGTTGATATTCGAACCACTGATTTTGGGATCTTTTTCCATTATTTCAGGGTTTGCCAATCCTCATCTACATAACGGCTATATCGTCGATTACATTCACTACATCTTCCTGATTTCAATAGATCGTTAAGATAAATATTGAAGGGTAATGACTGTGCCTTGAGGAGATTTTTCACTGGGGCTGCCATTGATTCTAACTATTTGTATTCTTTCTTACATGTGTTTTACTTCAAGTCATATGCTTTCCTCCGAATCCAATACTTTCTAATAGTTCAGCAATTTTATATGATACCCATATTCGAGATGCTGACGGGTTTCCCCAGAAGTATATATGTATTCACTGTCTGAATATTCCAATTCGATATATTTATCATATTATAATTGATAGGCACTGTATTCAAAAACCCGCGACGTACGTCAATGGATCGTCAGCGACCTCGCGCGGCTCGGCACAGCCTCCCGCGCTCCAGCAGTGGTCCAGCAGCCATTGTGCCACGGTAGGAATGCGGTCTCGGTCTTCGTTTCGTTTCGTTCAGGCCGTAAAACTAATGTGGCCCAATCCAGACCAAACGGCCACGAATTCCAAAGCCGGCTTTGCGGAAGAAACACTGCGCCATCAAAAGCTACACTTGACCACCTTTTAGGCCAGTTAATTCAGTCGATTTTTCAAAAGGACAGGAACATTTGGCGGCAAATGAACAAACATCAATCCAGACGTCTGAAATAGCAAATAATAAGCTTCGGAGTTCATAGGGAGCAAGAGCGTCGTTTGGTTTGGGTTTTCGTATAGCAGATGACAATAATTGTATGTGAGACCCAAAGATTAGAAGACCAATTTTTCAGTGGCTTCTTAGGAAAGAAATAAATCGTCCCAAACGCAGTTTTATTCGTTTCAGGCAAAAAACAGCGTGTTTAACTAAAAACTGGTTTATATCAAGCACTCAAAGTGGCTGTCACTCACATCCACTAAATTACCGGTCAATATCAATAATTTCTAGTTTAGGAAAATATTTCGATCTATCTTAAAAAAGCCTACTTGAAGAATAAACAAATTCAACATACTTTCTGAACAATAATTAGGTTTCCGGGAGAATAGATCAACACCTGACGCCATAGCCAGGCTGACAAATACCATCAACAATTCTATTGATAAAAACTACCTTCTATGTGCATATTCGTTGACTTGGCTAAAGCGTTTGACAATGTAGACCACAAGTTAGTCCAGTACATGGAGAGTATTGGGATAAGAGGAAGTTCTCACAATTTGTTTAATAGCTACCTACGTAAAGGAGAATGCAAACAGTCCAATATGGAGTACCTCAAGGCCTCCTCTATTCAATCTCTACTTGAATGATATATTCAAATTGAAAATAAAAGGAAACATCCAACTTTCGCTGATGATACAGCAATCTTTTATGCAGCTACAAACTGGCAAATACTGAAACAAATAGCTGAAACTGCCTAGCATGTATCTTAATTTTCTAGACGATAAACTTTAACCTGAAAAAAACCTATTTTGTACCTTTTTCGTCTTATTCCAGGTACTTACCAGAATATGAACAACTTCATATAAAAAATAATTCCAAAAGTCTTATAATTAAATCTGTAAAAAATATTAAATACTTCGACATATTTATTGATAACCATCTCAGATGGAATAAACACAGAATACGTTATAAAAAATTAAGACCAATGCTATACATATTCATATTCTTAAGTAACATTCTACCTCAACATTTTCTGAAAACATTATACTTTGCTCTTGTCGAAACTCACTTAACGTATGGAATCATAGCTTGGGGATCAGCATCTTCGAATTATATTAACAACCTGGATAAAATTCATAAATATATACTGTAAGTTGTATACAAAAAGCCCCGTCAGTATCCATCTGAAACTGTATTTAGTGAAACCAAAATACTGGACTCCAAACAAATCTATGCCAGAATTATTTATAAAAAAGGAATTCCTCCCAAACTATTGACCATAAATACAACACCGGGCTTAAAACTAACATAAATCTAATTGTACCTCGTCAGGAAAAAAACTATAGGTTTGAAAAGTTTCAACTACCTTGCTCCTAAAAGAAAGATAAAGAAACTGAACTCACTAAACATGTTCAAAAGTAAAATTAGAAAATGGATCCTGTCCATACCTAGGCAGCATCCATGAATTTCTCAGTAGAATAAATAGTTCTTTTGTCTTGAAAACTCACAGTAGATCAAACCATTCATAAAAAAAACATAATCGTAATGGTCATCACGATAAATTGATATATTGTATATTAGTTAGGATATTGTATATTGTTAGGATCTGTATATTACATTAAGTATGTATATGTATGTATATACACTGTGTCCGTAAAGTATGGAACAAATTCATTTTTAGCTAAACAGGTCATTTTAAGAAATAATCCTGAAACACGTCGATTTTTTATGTTAATTTACCGTATTTCAAAATAATAATCTAATATACAGGGTGAATTACGTTCGAGTAATGACGTCACCGTCATTTTTTTTAAATGGAACACCCCCATTTTGTCTCAATTTTCGGATTACTCTAGCTGAGCTGATTCCAAAAATGTATCACATGTTGATTCCAATTGGTACAGGGTGGACAAAAATACAATAGTTTTGTGTGTGCTCATAAAGTAACGCGTAACATTCTTTATTAGGTAAATTAACAATATTATCAAAAATACTTATTGTCTAGCGGACAGAATATGCTGGAATACATGACTTTATAAATGTTCGAACTGCAGCCCTTGCTGTATTTGACAGTAACCCAAACGGTGTACAAATTCTTGTTGAACCTTGTGTATGGTTTCTTGCGTAATATTGTTTATTTCTGTTCGAATTTTCTCTTGTACATCTGCAATATTTGCTGGTTTCGTTCTATAAATAACATTCTTCAGATGGCCCCACAGAAAATAATCCAAAGGATTTAAATCTGGTGATCTCGCTGGCCATTCAGTGGGTCCACGTCTACCAATCCACCTGTTCGGAAAAATTTCATCTAGGTACCTTCTAACATCTACAGCATAATGTGGAGGTGCACCATCCTGTTGAAACCATAAACTTTCATCAAAACCTCCAGGATTACGTCTGCTGGGAAACAAATTACGTAAAGTAGGTACGAGATACCCCCTTAAAAAGGTACGTTGTCCCGTTTAAATTACCTTCGAAAAAAGTAGGGTCCGATGATTCGATTTCGTACAATTCCAGCCCATACATTTACCTTTTGAGGGTATTGTGTATGATGCTCACGCATCCAGTGGGGGTTTTCTTTTGCCCAGTATCTACAATTCTGACGGTTAACCTCACCATTTAACATGAAAGTGGACTCATCAGAAAAAATAATGTTTTGTATCAAGAGAGGGTCTCGGTGACATTTATCCATCATTTCTTCGCAAAATTGGAGTCTTCTATAGGGATCATCTTCGTTTAATTCTTGCACAAGTTTGATTTCATAAGGATGCCATTTTTCAAGCTTCAATAGTTTGTGTACCGTTGTTTTGCTAACACCGATATAGCGACTAACTTTACGAACAGAAGTGTGCGCAAAACTCAGTAAAACATCTAATGCTGTATCAGCATTTGCAGGGGGACGACCTGATTTGCGTACATTTTCAACATTACCAATTTCTCGAAATTTCGTTTCAATCTTACTGACTGTTGAACGCGTTATAGGTCTTTCTGGATATTTATCATTAAACAAATTGCACACTTCCATCTGAGTTCGCGATCTGTCTCCATACCCAATCATCATAAGTATTTCAATTCTTTGTTTTACACTTAACTCCATTTCTACTTCCAATTAAATCTAAGCAATCATTCGAATATTCACGAATACCAAAAATATTGTAGTACTAAACTGTCACTGAACATCAATAAATTACTAAACAAATAATGACATTTCCCAAAAGTAGACGACTATGTTTTTATAAATAGATAAGAAATATTTTTTGTCATATTCTGTCTGCTAGACCACAAGTACCAAACATGTTTGGAAACAGCTCATTTTTATTACTCTAAACATGTAGCAAACTACGGGGTGTTACATTTAAACCAATTGCCGCTAGACAATAAGTATTTTTGATAATATTGTTAATTTACCTAATAAAGAATGTTACGCGTTACTTTATGAGCACACACAAAACTATTGTATTTTTGTCCACCCTGTACCAATTGGAATCAACATGTGATACATTTTTGGAATCAGCTCAGCTAGAGTAATCCGAAATTGAGACAAAATGGGGTGTTCCATTTAAAAAAATTACGGTGACGTCATTACTCGAACGTAATTCACCCTGTATATTAGATTATTATTTTGAAATACGGTAAATTAACATTAAAAAATCGACGTGTTTCAGGATTATTTCTTAAAATGACCTGTTTAGCTAAAAATGAATTTGTTCCATACTTTACGGACACAGTGTATATAGATATGTATACGAATGTGTATATATGTATATATATATATATATATATATATATATATACGATAATTGTAAAAGCCACCGCAATAATGATTCTGTAGTGTAACTAAATGACTCACAGTCTCCCATGCACAAGTTTTCTTTTATGGGATTACTCTGCCATTTATTCTTCACAGCTGTTATGTATGTTGTTGTTGTAACTCCACTAACCTTATTGATGAATAAAGGTTATTATTATTATTATAATATTATTATTATTATTATTATTATCATTATTTTTATAATAATAATAATAATTATTATTATTTTTGTTTTGTTTTTTTCTATAGAGCATCGACTTGGTCATTCGTTCTATATCTATGACTGGGTCATGAATTACTTAAATTTTATGAAAGAGTTATATATCTCTCAGGTGAGTTATCAATTTTGAAATCATTTCTATGTCATCTCGTAGCGTCAGTTCTGTTCGAGGTACTATGCCAAGTTCTGTCTCTGAAACTCAAACTTCCGACATGCCAGGATATGTTGTACGGTTAGGTGAGTTTGGCACACTTCACATCTTGGTCTTCTGGAGCCGTTGAGACCAAAAAAACCTTCAAAAACTTCTGCCTCTCCAATTGTAATAATATCAATGAAAATAGTTTGTGGCATTCAGACGAGAAAATGAAAACTAGAACTGAAAAATAAAAATATGGATCGGCCAGCATTCGAAACTGGGACCTTTCGATTCCTAGTCGAACGCTCTGCCAATTGAACCACCAGTCCTTGTTCGAAACCGGTGATTCACACTCTTAAATTCAGTTCTGTGTTAGTAACGAAGATGATGAGGGTTAATGTGATGCGTGAAAACATTCACGCATGCACACCTAATGAAATCATAGTGGTCTATCCGCTGGTGTCAATCATATATAGGATTATCGACCAACTTCGAACCCGAAATTTTCAAATGTGCATGACTCAAGCCAAGTAAATATAAATAATGAAGTGGATAGCGTCTGTAATTAAATATCAATAAAAATAGTTTGTGGCCTTCAGCCGAGAAAATGAAAAGTAGATCTGAAAAATAAAAATGTGGATCGGCCAGGATTCGAAACTGGGACCTTTCGATTTCTAGTCGAACGCTCTGCCAATTGAGCTACAAGTAATAATATCATCAGGGTTGTGTAGAGAATAACAAACTGAATATGATGGATGATTTATTTTTAGTCCAAAGTGTTTATATTTTTGTATATAAAAAAGTTATATCAATAGGGAATTTTGCTTTGTTGGTGGCTGTCCCAATATGTTTTGCGCTACCAACTGTTCACATTTTTAGACACAAAATCTCTATGAATGACTCATTTCGTATGAGAAATATATAAGCGCTTTATGACCAAAAGTAATTGAATTGGTATATCAAATTGGCGATTTTCCATACAACCAAAGTCAAACAATTGCTATTGGAAAGGCAAAACTTCTGAAGGTTTTTTTTTTAAGTTGCAACTTGTGCGAGACTCCCTATTGTATAGACATCGTATACCAACTGCAAGTACTAGCATAGAACCAACTACAAATAATGTATAAGTTCTCTATAGATGTATTATAATTATAATTTCTACTGTTAATAAACTCTTATACATATACATTATCTTGTTTATTTAAAAATAGTGTTACTAAATTTGAAATTCTAATCAAATATGTGATTACCATTTTCAACTTTTATAAGGAATATTTGTTATATTAACGACACTTGATAGAAACGCAAAGTAAAAGCAAATATTTTAAGTTCACTGCCATATTTGTGTTTATTATACAGCTGTCTTTGAATTAAACTTTCATCTGAAACTTTTCCTTTTAACGACTGGACAACTGCTCGTAGGGTAACAACTTTCTTCTTATAGTGGTGAAGACTCACTCCGAGCCTTTTAATTGTTTTCGTGGCATTCGTAAGATGCCTTATTAATTTTTGTTTTTTTGGGTGTGTTATCCTACCAAAAAAAAATCCCCTATTAACGTTAAATTTCTCTATTAATGCATACTTGTGATATATGCAGCCAAATAAATACGGAAATCGACCATGAATAACCTATTAATGGTCGATTTATCTATTAATGCATCATTGTGGTATAGGCAACTAAACATACACGAATTCAAATACTATTCAAATGTCAAATCATATTACCTTCGCACTGTAAAATTTATGTATTCTAAAATCCAAATGTTTTAATTTTCCTCCTAGTCAGGTGGTCACCCATCCAAATACTAAGCGCGCCCGATGTTGCTTGGCTCAGATATCGATAAGAGTCTCATTTTGTCAATCCGGGTGTGATTTTGATTTTCTGCTCTCTTTGGATTTTTCAACTGACAGGAACGAACTGTCAAGATTTGTTTTGGCCACATCCATATATACGTGCATTAAGAATAAATTATTTTTATCATCATATAATGTTTGAAACTCATGAACTTCTTTAAATTTCAATAATCAAAGGATTTTAAGGAAATGTATACCATAATTTGGGATAGAGGTTGTATTTTGTACAACTACGGCTTCTATCGGAAAGAGAAATTATGAAAAAAAAATCTTGAAGATCATCTGAGTTAGAGGCAAGTTGTTTCTTAAATCCGTTGTGATTACTATTTATTAAATTTATTATAGGTATATAACCTAGTTTTGGAATAAACCCGAAAATTTGGCATTCGATTCTGGGATGTGCCTATATCATCAATAGGTGAAGAATTGAAAATATTCCCATCGCCTTTTGGTTCATGTGGAAAGAGATCAATTGAGATTCAGAACTGCTTGCTAATGTTGTAACGGATATTGAACACTTTGAACTGGACAATGAATTTGAGAAGAACCTACTACGAATGAAACTATCCACGAGAAATATGAAAGAACAGCGATGGATAGACTTTGCATTATAAATACCCAGCTGCAATATCATCGAAAAATTAAGGAACGCTCTCTGAGATGGTATTTTGTAACATTGTCAAGTGAATGATTATTATAAGATTCAGTCCATACAATACAATACAATGTTTTTTATTTCCTGAGACTTTACAAGAATGGAAATCGTCAAATACAAAAAATAAAATGGCAGTTTAAAATTACGTCATAAAAATTAGATGTACATGTAAGAATTCAATAGGAGTGTTAGGTAGAAGGCAATCACATAAAACAAGTAAAACAAAATTGTATAAACAGTAAAATGGTACACAAGCAAACATTCATGATGTCAAGCAGCCAGATCAGTTTGAAAATATTCATCTATTGAGTAAAAGGCACTTGTTGTTGTTGATGTTGTTGAGAAGATTTTGAACACTATTTTTGTACTTAATGAGATTACCAATTTTTTTAATGAATATGGGAAGTTTATTATATAGTTTTATAGATATGGTATGAGTTCTGTTAGAACCAGAAGTTAATTTGTGAATGGGAACTATTTAATTATAATTTTGTCTTAGAGTATAACCAGCGGCAAAGCGGGTAGCATCTCTTTGCTGAAACTCGTGGAAGTGTTTCTCAATGTAAGCAATTCAGAATATACATGGATATCACAGTTAGAATTTGTAATTCAGTAAATAACTGCTTACAAGAATCATCATATTTTTTGAAACACATTATCTTTATTTTTTTTTGAATCAACAAGTCATTCAATCTACTGCAGTTTCTGTAGCAGACTAGGAAATAATTTAGACAAGAGTGAACATAGGCATAGTAATAGCTGAATAAGATATTCAAGGGGACAACATTTCTAAGATTTCACGTATATCGTGAAAAGTAGAGGTCCAATAACAGTACCTTGTGGGACACCATAGGTTACTATTCTTGGATCACTCAGTGTTCCGTCGATGTTGACAAATTGCTTTCGATCGCGCAGGTAGTCTTTGAGTAACTCGTATATTATCCCTCTCAATCCGTAACAGCTCAGTTTTTCATTGAGCGTTCGTGTCAATCGCTTTAGAAAGGTCAACAATAATACAAATCAATGGAATATTTTTATCCAAGATTTTATATACTTCTGATGTTGAAGCATATATTGCATCGTCTGTGGATTTTCCTTCTCTAAAGCCGTACTGTTCATCAGAAAGTATATTGAATTAATCTACAAATTTGGTGATTCTGATTTTCAATGGTTTTTCGAATATTTTTGAAAATATTGATAGTATAGAAATTGGCCGATAGTTTTCAATTTTATTTTGGTTTCCGCCTTTGTGTAATGGTTGAATAATGCCAATTTTTAAACAATTTGAGAAGCTTCTGCGAAACATTTATTAATTATGAAACTGAGGGGTTCAACTATTTGAGCACTGATGTTCTTGAATGTTTCCGCATTTATGTGGTCCCATCCAGGCGCTTTTTACGATTTCAGGTGTTGAATGACCTGAAGAACTTCTGTTACATTTGTGGGATTCAGGAACATACTACCCTCCAAGTTGTTTATGTTCTCTGTGTAGTCCTTTGGAGATTCTATTTTATTTGCATAATCCTGACCTAAGTCAGTGTAATGTTTATTGAATTTGTTTGCGATGTCCGTTTTATCTGTAAGAATATTTAGGTCATCGGATTCTATTGAGTCTATGTTAGTTTTCGTTTTTTCCTTCGGACATATTGTGTTGACATTATTCCATATGGCTCTGGAATCATTGGGCTGTTGGTTCATATATATTTTTTTGAGGTAATTATCAATTTTCTAATTAGATTTTTATAATTTCTGTATTTTCCTTCAGTGTTTCATTGTTTGGATATATTTGTAATTTTTGGAATATGTAATTTTTTTCATCAATATATTTTTGAAACGAAATACAATAGCTTCTCCAGGTGGAGATAATACTCAGTAAATACCTGTCGTGGTTTTGAAAACCAACTCTATTGAAAATTATTCAGTGAAGTGAGTGTTTTTTTTATTGCTTTAATATGGATTTTCATCAAGTGTCGGACGCATCAATTCAAAATTCGAGTGCAAATAGTGTACTCGGTAATATTAGAAATATGGAGTACTCAAGTTCTTCAAGTACTAGAAATAGCTTTGTTTGAGTCGTTTAATTCACCAATCGCTTAAATGCACCATATGGGAAATTTATTTATTAAGAGTATTTCGTCAAAAAGTTATTCCTGATAAAAGTTTGTGCATCCCCTAAACTTGGGAATGCACCAACAGAATATAGTAAAACAAACGTAATATACGGGAAACCTTCAAAAATTTGATTTTGAGACAAGAGTAAAGTACTCTTATTTTGAAAAATTTCGGGAAATGTTATTTAGAAAAGTTATTCAGCATTGAAATATATATCTAGATTTGAAGTCATGGCCATCTAAGTGAAGTTTAGTTTTTTTACCCATTTTTTTAAAATGGGGACTACGAAAAACAAATTTGGTTAAACGATAAATTGACATCATCCTGTATACGACGGTTCATTCGAAAAGCCCGTAATTTAACAAATTACACAATAATTGTGTTAACCACAGTAATTTTTTTTGAAGAGTAAAATAAGTTTTTGGTGCAGTTATTTTTATTTTTTGTTAAACCGAAAATTGCTCAAAATTATACAGTATTGTAACAAGAACTCAATATTCAATAATATCAAATCACAAAACATCAAAATAAAATAAGTATTTCGGCACAAACTCCCGGAGATTTTCTTGTCCAAAATAATTCTTATATTCGCTTTGAAAACAAAAGCATGTTTCCGAAAGAAATATTTTACCTCTCAGTATGATGTTCATCCCGCAACTTGCACAGTTCGGTTCTCCTTACACAATCGTTGACTGCATTCGTAATGTGCTCCGGTTGTATGGCCCTCACACAATTGTAATCACAGTTTTTGAATGTTCTCTATCCCTAAAAGGACGATGTTTGTAAACTTCGTTCTTCAATAAACCCCAAAAAAAGAAATCCATTTGGGTTAAATCTGGTGAGCGCGCTGGCATTGGATACTCTAAGTAACGTCCTATCAATTTTCCATTAAATTTTTCATTTAAAAATTGTCGTATTGCTACACTTCAGTGAACACTAGTTCCATTTAACTGATACCAAATTATGTCTCTTTGTCTACGCGGCATTTGATTTAAAATTGGTAATAAATCTTGTTGTAAAAATTGCAAATATCGGTTGGCATTAAGGTTTCCATCAATGAAGAAGGGACCAATCACAGTATTGTTTAACAGTCCACATAAGACATTTACCTTAAATGAGTATTGGTCCTTGCACTCTATAGTGAAATGAGGCTTTTCTGTAGCCCACTCTACAGTTCTGTGAACTTGCTGTTCCATCAGTTGTAAATGTTGCTTCATCAGTCCATGAAATATTTATTGGGAACCGTGCGTTTTCTTCGTATTCTCCCTGATACCATGCGAAAAACTCAAATCTTGGAATAAAATCCCTTCCTTTTAAAGTATTTATGAATTTTGGTTTAAGACCTTTGAATTTATTTTTTCTTAAAAAATGTGTACAGTAGTAAAAGATACATCAAGAGATGTCGATATTTGTTCAATTGATTGATGTCTTACCATTTTCGATAACTTTTAAAGATACTTCCTCTTCCACTTCTATAGATATTTTTGCAGCTGTACGAGGTTTTTTGAAATTGTTATTAACACTCCCTGTTTCTTTGAATTCATTTAAAATACGAGTTACTGTAGTGTGATTTACATTGCGATTGGGATGCCTGGCATTAAAAATGTCTATAACTTGTCTGCTTGGAGTATTTTCCCCACACAACAATATAATCTCAATTCTCTTCTTTTGTAAGCATCTTAATATTATTTAAATCGTACTTCTTATCAAACGTTAACAAAATAAGGAATAACAATAACTACGTAATAAATATTCAGCAAATATGTCAAGTACTTAATGTCAAACATTCGTTTGTTTTCAAAGCCAACTTAAAACAATCATTTTGGACAAGAAAAACTCCACAAAATAAATGTAACCAGTTTGTGCCGAAATACTTATTTTATTTTGATGTTTTGTGATATGATATTATTGAATATTGAGTTCTTGTTACAATACTGTATAATTTTGAGCAATTTTCGGCGTTAATAAAAAATAAAAATAACTGCACCAAAAACTTTGAAAATTATTTTACTCTTCAAAAAAATTGACCGTGGATAACACAATAGTTGTGTAATTTGTAATATTACAGGCTTTTCAAATAAACCGTCGTATACAGGATGTTGTCTATTTATCGTTTTAGCAAATTTTTTTTTCGTACACCCCATTTAAAAAAAGTGGGTAAAAAAATAAAACTCCACTTAGATTGTCATGACTTAAAATCTAGATGTATTTTTTAATGCTGAACAACTTTTCGAAATAACATTTCCCGAGAATTTTCAAAATAAGGGTACTTTACTCATGTCTCAAAATCAAAATTTTTAAGGCTCCTCGTATATTCCGTGTGTTTTACTATATTTTGTTAGTGCATGTTTCGTTTTAGGGGATGCACGAACTTTTACCAAAAATAACTTTTTGTCGAAAAACCCTTAATAAATAAGTTTCCCATATGGTGCATACTTGGAGGACACTACATATGAGAGTGTGCACTTGTGGATGTCAATGCGCGTGGAATTTCATTAGCTTCACGCAAGACTTATTTAGGAATGATTAATCAACAATCCGTAACTTAACTGCTTTCTTGGATGAAGGCATATATTAGTTAACATTATTTTATAATAGAACATCGAGATTTCGGGCACAGACTGCTGTCAAATATAAATGGCATGTGATTCTTCCCGAGTTCGGGCAATTGATATTTATATTCTATGAAGGGTTGTGATTTTTCCCAGAAATTTACGTTCACTCTCCGTCGTCCATTGAGCTATCGAGGTTTGGTGTGCGTCAGGCTAGTATGTTTCGTTTTCTAAAATGAGTGGCCTATCTGCGGGGATCCCGACGAAGATTCTTCATCTTCTTTCTCGAGGTGGTCGACGAACGAGAGAAAATCGAAAAAGACTGCAAAAGTCTCGGAATGCACTCCGAAGACTGGTATAAGCTCAGTAATTTATACAGGATATATTCGTTGGATGGTATACAGGGCGATTGGAATGTCTTTGTGAACAACTTCATCTCGATGAAAAACGATGCAATAATTAAGTTGTAGTAATACTGAACTATCGAACGAGAAGTTTAATATTTGAAAGCACTGACTGACTGACTCATATCTAAATCTTCTTGCAGATCTACAAGTTGGCATATGCGTTTTTTAACATTATGAGTGACAAAAGGGGTATTTTGAACTCCATCCCTTCATTTCATATGTCAAAAATTGTTAGATATTTTATAAATCCTCAATCTCAGGTAATACCCCCCCTGGAGTGTTTTATGAGTGGTGAAACCCACGTTCCTCGTAGAAAGGAAGAATTGAATTGCGATATATCCTTCAAATCAATAGATATAATAATATTAAAATAATATAATAATAATATATTTTGCAATAGCAGTTTATAGTGATGGTACATAATAGATGGGTTAAGTTTTGTAATATTTCCAAACAGGACAATTTCCCGTATTACCTCCTCCGAGGTTTTTTTTTTCAAGAGTCCTTAAGAGGTAAAAACAAGCCCCTTCGGAAAAAATAATTAATTGAATCGCGATATCCTAAAGATCAATAAAAATTGGTTTTAAATAAATAAGTGAATATAATAATACATATTTTTTACAAACTAACTGAGATATAATCCAAATATATACAGGGTGTAACCTAGCCTTTCAAGATTTTCCCTTATGAGCCAGAAAAAAAAAATAAAAAATGTATTACCTACCAAAACTTTGGTGACGAAATAAAAAAATATTTTTTTTAACAACTGTAACATTCCTTTCTACCGCTCTGCGACACCACAAAAGCGTTTGATTGCGTGTCTCATGAAATATTACTCAGGAAGCTGTTTTATCATGGTATTCGGGGGCGTCCTATAGATTGTGTCCTCCACAGTGTGTTTTGACTAACGGTGTTGAATCAAATCTGGAGGAACTCATACTTGGGGTGCCTCAATGCTCTATCTTGGGACCGACTCATTTTATACATGAATGAACTTTTATTTTGCAAAAAAATAGTGGTCTTTTTGCCGATGACACAACTTCAATCGATCGTAACAATGATTGAATCTGCCAAACACACTTTTGAATTAGCAGGTGAATGGTTCGGCTCTAACAAGCTTTTGCTTGATTCTGAAAAAAAAACAGAATATCATTATATCTTACAAAGCCACTCTAACAGATGGGCATAGTTTCAAGTTGCTTGGTATATATCTAGTGTAACGTTTTTTATTCCTAGACTGAAGAATTTAGTTGGTATTGATATTCTTAGGTAAAGCTCATTTAATAATAATAATAATGTTTATTTACCATAACAATAATTATAACAAATATATAAATAGACGAAAGATGGACATTAGTGGGTAAATAAACAGAGTAGATCCACAAAAGGTAACCTGCAATTGATATACAACGTTCCAATGAAATAAAAATACAAACAAAGTACAATAAAATGAAATAAAATAAAATAAAAATATGAATAGAATAACATGAAATGTGACTTTACAGTAATAATAGTATAAGTATGACCATACCAGACACCTTGTTATTGAGATATACATTTCAATTACTCATATTATTTTCAATTATTTTTAAGATCTATCAAACAGTGTATGTTATTTCTAGAACTCTGGTTTATTTATGTTTTAAGTTTTGTTTTCTATAATGGTAGGGAGTTGAGATTCCTTATTTCAATTGGAATTGAGTTGTAAAGTTTAGGTGCCAGAAATATTTAACATCTCTGTCCAACAGTTTTCAACATCTTTGTACCTCTAGATTACTTTTTTTATATCAGTTATTGTGAACAGGATCAACTCGTTTACTCAGTACAATATGTTAACGGTGATATACCAGGAGAGTTACAAAAAAGGCTTAGCGTATATAAAAAAAACTTGATTCTCTATATAGGTCATCGCTAGGATAGTCACGTCTTTTACCTAGTATAATTTTTATGAGCCATTTTTGTATTGTTTCGAAGTTTTTCAGATAGTTATTCATTATTCCACCCCATGCTATGATTCCATGAAAAATGTGCGTCTGGATAAGGGCATGATACATGATTCTTGGATGTTGGATGTAAAAAAAAGTTTTTAGGTATTTAAATTTGCCCAAATAAAAACGGAGCTTTTTTACTAGATTGCTAATGTGAGCATCCCATCTCAGATGTCTAACTAAATATTTAACTGTCTTGTTCCCCATCATACTAATGGTTTGGTTTTGAATTCGCACTTCAATGTGGTTGAAGTTGGGTAGGTTTGGTTCTTAGCGGTCAACGGTTTTTTCTTTGTTGACTGTAAGCAGTTTACTACTGAGAACATCGAATAGAATAGGTAAGGAACTCTGTATTTTGTCTTTCAGTGCATTCCAGTTCTGATCTGCAAAGAAAACAACTGTATCGTCAGTTATGTCACCAGAGTGAGTGAGAGTAAGTTGAACATTTCGTTTAAATATGATCTAAAAAGAATGGGGTCAAGAACGGTTCCTTGTGGGACTCCATAGCGTGAAGTCTTTTTACTACTCAGAGTTTCCTCTTTTTCCACACACTGCTGACGATTATTCAGATAACTTTCCATTAAATCCAGCGATTTTCCCCTAAATCCAATATTTTCAAGTGTTTTCAGTAATTCTGGATGATCAATGGAATCATTTGGGGGGCAAATAAAATTTGCATTCTCCAAAAAAGGATCATTCCTGTGTTAGCTGGAGCAGGCTACAGACATCATTTCCTTGTTCCTTTCATTCGGCTTCAGATCATGCCTCTTCCAAGTGCTTATATTTACTATTGTCTTCTTGAAATGTATAAAAACAGAGCGTATTATGCTTTACAATCTGTATCATTCGACATCAGGAAATTCGCTGAGAACGCCAATATACATTGTTATAACAAACTACCTGACACAACAAGAAGGCTAAGTTTTCACAATTTCAAACAAAAAGTTCAAATACAATACATGGACATTTCAAAGGAATGATTTGGTGCCCTTTTGGTCATAGAAGAGGACGAATGCTTCACTACTTATGAGGGATTCTGGTGATATCGGTGATACTTTAGTCATTGAACTCGTGCCATGTGTCTGCATAAGGGTACCTACAGTAAGCCGTGTAGTGTCCGCTATAAGTTGTTCCACTATGATTGGACACAGCATACAAGTTGTAGCGACATGGAGTTATGTTATCTGTTTCTTAACCCATTACCTCTATACTAATGGGCTAAATCAGAATCATTAGTACATTTTGTCCAATTTCCTGGGCGTGAGATCCAAACACTCCATATGTTTCAATTGCCACGGGATAAAATGAATAAAATTCTTCTATATTTGAATATTTTCGAACTTTCAATTTCTCAGCAGAAGCAGCTGCAGCATCTTTCGTGATTGAGTTCGTTATAAGATGTGAGGCTGCATTAGTATCTACACAGGTGAAATCCCCTAACCAAAGTCTTTCCGAATTTCCAAGGTATAAAGGTCATTCCGTCTGGACGTTTTCCGTCGTCTTTACTTATTCCATAAGATTCTCATACTGAGGGAATTTCCGCAGTTGTAAGAGCTCGTTTTATCAGATCATTCACAGCATGGTATCTTGAAAAACGACCCGAGCTGAACTTGCAGCTCAAACCATGTGTTCCATTTCCTTCAACAATAGATCCACACCTACATCTATGGCTAACACAAACCGATGTGCCTAAGCGGAGGCCAACTGCAGTCCTAATCTAATAGAGTATTCAAGAAAGCTACTGGGAGAGCATTTAGCCAAGCTCCTGATTCTTTAGAACTGACAGTATTCAGACGAGCCCTTTCAAATTTAGATTCTGGAACTGAGTCAAGGAGTTGCTTTTTGAGATTTCTTATTCTCAGGAAGAGCAACTTTTGTTTTAGATGTTTATTTCTGTTCACATTCCAAATAAAATTTATCTTGTATCTTCAGGAAACATGTTGGTAGAACTGATGTAACCAAAGATTCACTACTATTATAGGAAGCGAGGAAAGCTGGCAGAGAAAGGGAAGTGGCTAAACTGATGCCTGAACCTCCTTATTTCACGGGAAGAGTTACTTGATTCCAGGTATTTCCATCGAATTTATTATTAGTAATTTGTTCCAAAGAATTACGCAATATCGAATCGAAATTTCGAAGTTCTTTCTGGCATTGCCAAGTTGGACTGCATCTGAGTATATATAACAATTTAGGTATGGATAAACAATTTCTGAGAAGAAAATATGCTGTGGGATGGAAGTTCATTGAAGCGGGAAGACATCAAATTGAGAGACTTTGTTTCCTGTATAAGGCAGCCTGATACATATTTTGAAGTAAGAATTGCTCCCAGTAAAGTCCAATCTCTTTTCTTCATCTGGAGCAATAGACTCAAAATACTTGAAGAATATATTGTCAGAAGTGAGAAGTTCGCATTTGTTCGCATTGTAAGCCCAAATTTTCTGACTCATGAATGATTCTACACATTTTTTCGTGAACGACATCTCTATCACCACCACCACGTACAAACAGTTGAAAGCAGACTTTATCGATTTGATTAATTCGCCTATGCTTAGGCAAAAAAGGGCTGGGCCTAGGGGATCTCCTTTTTTTCTCATCTATGTATTCACAAACGAGGATTTCTGAAAAATACTAAACCATTTGTGCTTTGATTCATCTTATTCACGTTGAATTGTGTTTTGTCTTTTGATAATAATGTTAACTTGGTGATATTTATTTTATACAGATTGAATTGTGCTTTGTCTTTTTAATCATAATGTTAACTCGGTGATATTAGTTGTAACTTTTAGATAAAGAAATACTTTTTATTTTAAAAGACCTGCTACAAATGTAATCATAAAATGTGTAATGTAGTTATAAACTCTACTTTACTCTACTCATGTTTCTCTGTTGACTGTCGTGAAAAGAGATCTGTCAAAATAGTTCCAAGCGATACTAGGATTTAAATGTTATCCCAGACACTTTTGAACAATTATCCTCGAAACTTCTTTCCATTTACTTCCGTATAATCGTTTCTAGGAAAATTATTTCGCCAAAAGGAAAAATAATCATTTGTAAATATGGGATGAATGCGCTTGTGCATTGTTAGAATTCAATATTCGTACAGCAAACTCACAACATCTATGATTTATTAACGAATAACGTTTGTTGAAAATATTTGACACAAAAAATCACGTTTTGAAACGGTCAATTTAAAGTGTTTCACAAATGTTAATAAGGACGAATGTTAATAAGGATTTTCCGACTCTTTTTTTTTATTTCTCAAACAATCAGTTGAAAATTCCAAATGAAATGTTTATTGCATGCGGCAATTGCCAGTGGTTTTTACGGCTCTGAGCTGCAGATTAAGTTAGGCGGACAGTAGTTCTCAAAATATGATTGAATTTGCCCGAAATAGATTTTTTATGAATTTTCAACCACTGTACTTCGTTATAAAAAGGCATAGGTAATACACCCGTTATACACCGGAGTGCAAGAAGTTAGTCTACACCCTGTATTACTCTCAACAGACGAACATTGTATGTTAAAAACACAACGTGTATAACGTGTCAATATTGACCTCAACGTATTGGTTGTCCTGAATATTGTTCTCATTTTGATCATTCAAATGTCTTGAATTCCCTAAATCCTCAAAACTACAAGTATCGTTCTTGCAAATGGCAAGATGAAAAAGTTATGGTTCATGACAGAGCCACACAAGAGAATCAATTTGTGGTTAAGCTGTTCTATTGTTTTACATTTCCCTTTTGTGGGTTGTTCACTTTAATTTTCATCTTTTCCTTCGTCTAAGATTATAGAAATTATAATGAAAAGATTAATGGTGGTCGTTCTTTTCTGCCGAAAGAGCAGTTAGTAAGAATGTATAGCCACTTTAACAAATGAAACACAAATATATTTGAAGAGTAGAGATTATGTCAAAGATGACTGACGATTTTTAATCCTCATACCAAATGTAATTGTCGCACCGATCACATATAGAATATATTTTGAAATTAAGTGTTTTCTCTTTGTATTTTTGAATTCGATTATCTGGAACAGTTTTAATAGTTGATGTATCTTCTGCTGGAGTAGTTTCCCCATTTTCATTATTCTCTGAAAAATATATGGTTGAACTATGTGTTAAGAACGATCCGAAATATATCATTGTGTCCAGTTTTGTTTTCCTGCATATTTTGCTTGGAACCCAAACTTGATGAATGGAAGATTAAAAGTATTGTTTGGTATTACAGAAACATTGGGTTTTGGCATCATACAAACTATGAGATGGAAGTAACTGTTTTTTTATTCCAGTAATGAAGTCCGACACAAAATGAACTGAACATCACGAAGACAGTCTCATTTTGAGAAAATTCGTTTCAATATATGCTATTTTCTCTAAATTAAAAAAGATCCATAAGGAAAGCTTTGTTATAATGTACTCCAGTACTCCCTCATTAACATGCAGTAAAAAATCCTAATATTGATTAACTGGTTACTTTATTTTGTGAGCTCCAACCCATAGAAATCAAATCAGGTCGTATTTTGAGTTCAAACAACCCGATACGACTGTTTTTCAATTCAGTTTTACGTTGTATATTAATGAGTTTGTAAAACACTGGAAATTGACCATTTCGAAACGTGATTTTTTGTATCAAATAACTTCAACAAACGTTATTGGTTAATAAATCATAGATGTTGTGAGTTTGCTGTACGAACATTAAAATCTAACAATGCACAATAGCGCATTCATCCCATATTTACAAATGATTATTTTTCCTTTTCGGCGAAATAATTTTCCTAGAAACGATTATACGGAAGTAAATGGAAAGAAGTTTCGAGGATAATTGTTCAAAAGTGACTGGGATAACATCTACATCCTAGTATTGCTTGAAACATTTCTGACAGATCTCTTTTCACGACAGTCAACAGAGAAACATGAGCACAGTAGAGTTATTAACCACATATACTATGAATACATTTGTAGCAGGTCTTTTGAAATAAAAAGTATTTCTATATCTAAGAGTAACAACTAATATCACCGAGTTAACATTATGATTGAAAGGACAAAATACAATTCGACGTGAAGGAGATAAATCGACGCACAAATGCATACACGAGAAAAACATTACCCGACTAAAAACGGTTCTTTAGTAAAAAAGATTCAACTTTTTGTTTAAAATTGTAGAAATTCAGCCTTCTTATGGTTTCAGGTAGTTTGTTATAACAATGTATATTCAGATATTTTTTTTGGGCACTTAAAGCCTGTATCTTGGCATTCTCAGAAAATTTCCTGATGTCGAATGATACAGATTGTAAAGCATACTCCTCTCTGTTTTCATGCATTCCAAGAAGTGTCATGGTCTGAAGCCGAATGAAAACATATCTGTAGCCTGCTCCTGCTACCACACGAATGATCCTTTTTGGAGAATGAAAATTGTTTTTGAGTAACGCGAATTGCCTCCCAAATGATTCCATTGGTCAAATGAGCTGGACCTAAAATATCAATACCAACTAAATTGCGTAGCACTATATGATTTATTCGCCGGTTTATCAACATGGTACTTCCAGTTGAGCTTGTCGTCAATATATATACCAAGCAACTTGACACTATGCCTATCCGTTAGAGTGGCTTTGGAAGATATACAGTGCTTCTCAAAAGTCCCCTCCCCCCTCTTATTTTTGGAACGATTATACATAAACGAATAAAATTTGGAAACTGAATATTGAAGGTTGTAAACTTCCCTACTAGTGATGATAGATGACGAAATCGTCAAAGATGACGTCACAAGGCCATTGTGACCAATAACTTTAAATGGAACCCTACGGCAAGCGACACCTCTTTTAAAAGGTATCGAAAAAACCTATTCAATGATACTAATTTTGTTTGTGTTTATGGCAGTTTTAATGGCTCATTGGTGAACATTAAAATTTAAATTCCATTCAGTATGATATTAATTACAGATTTGAGAATCAGTATCTACTTAAAGAAATTGCTCGAAGTGACCTCCATTTACTTCCTGACAGTGAAATATCCTATTTTTAAACTGGTCTCGTACTTTTGCAAAAGTGTCTGCGGAAACAGCCTCACATTCTGCAACAATACGTTATTTTAAAACGTCAATATTGTCAGGTTCAGTGGCGTAAACCTTCGATTTGAGGTACCCCTACAGAAAAAAATCCAAAGGTGTGAGGTCCGGTGATCGAACTGGCCATTCCGTTGAACCTGGTCGTCCAATCCATCTACCACGAGACTCCTCATCCAAATACCGTCTTACTGCACCGTAATAGTGTGGAGGAGCACCATCCTGTTGGAATGTTATTTCCAAATTGCCGAATTCATCTGGATTATCTTCCAAAATTTCAAGGATTAACGGTTCTATTGCGTTTTGCAACAGCTCCAGATAAACCTCACCAGTTAAATTAGTATTTAAAAAAAGAGGCCCAACGATGTGGTTTCCCAGGATACCTGCCCAAACATTCACCTTCGGGGGAAATTGGGTATGTGTTTCACGAAACAGGTGAGGATTTGCGTCACTCCAATACCTCACATTCTGTGTATTTACATTTCCATTTAGATATAAAGTAATTTCGTCACTAAAACAAATTGTTGTGACATAGTCTGGCTGTTGGTTAATTTTAGTTTCCATATTTTCACAAAATTCTAGTCTTCGGTCTGGGTCGTCGTCTGAGAGTTGATGAACCATTTTTAATTTGTATGGATGAAATTTGTTTTTTTTTCAACACTCTGTGTACTGTACTTCGACTGACTTCACAGGTAGATGCAACGTGAGTTGTTGAAGAAGTAGGATTAACTATTACTTCTGCCAGTACATCAATTTTTTTCTCATCAGAAATTTGTGGTCTGCCAGATCGTTTCGCATCATTAATACTACCCGTTGTTTCAAACTTACGGAGAAGCTCCCTTTAATAAGTCCGCGAAACGGGGCTATCGGGAAACCTCTCATTGAAAATGCGTTCTGCTGCATGAATATTCTGTCCAGTTTCACCAAGAATTAGGATCACTGCTACTTTATCACCTAAAGCACTTACCATTTCACTTCTTGAAGCACTTAAACGTTCGGCTCACAACAGTTTAACAAATTATTGAAATATACAAAAATATTAAAGGTACCAAAAGCTGCTAAAACAGTTAAACGTTCGATCAACAATACACAAATTATTAAATGTACAAAAATTGGACAATTACAAAAACGTCGAATCAGAGAGACTAACAAAAACGTCAGCTTATTTGACAACTATCCAGAGGCGGAGCTTGAATTTGGAATTTTAGTATCAACTGATTTAATTCATCACAGCTTTGCGTTTTTCGAAAGTGAGTTGCCAAAACTGCAATAAACACAAACAAAATTAGTATCATTGAATAGGTTTTTTCGATACCTTTTAAAAGAGGTGTCGCTTGCCGTAGGGTTCCATTCAAAATTATTGGTCACAATGGCCTTGTGACGTCATCTTTGACGATTTCGTCATCTATCATCACTAGTTTACAACCTTTAATATTCAGTTTCCAAATTTCACTTGTTTATGTATAATCGTTCCAAAAATAAGAGGGGGGGAGGGGACTTTTGAGAAGCACTGTATAAGATACAATGATATTCTGTTTTTTCTCAGAATCAAGCATAAGCTTGTTAGAGCCGAACCATTCACCTGCTAATTCCAAAGTGTGTTTGGCGGATCCAATCAGTTCTTCCATATCAATGGTACGATCGATTAAAGTAGTGTCATCGGCAAAAAGAATACTATTCTTGGGCAAAATATGATATTGAAGGTCATTTATGTAAAAAAAGAGTCGGTCCCAAGATATAGCCTTGAGGCACCCCATGTATGAGTCCCTCCAAATTTGTTTCAACACCGTTAGTCAAAACACACTGTTTTCTACCTCATGAATAGAAAAAAATAATAAAAAAGCTTTCTGAGTAAAGCGTTAGAAAACGAATGTTCCCCAATTCTAAGCCTTCAACTACATTAGAAATGGCATTTTTACCAGCTTTACTGTTGATCGATTCGACCTGAATCTAAATTGTCCAGGACAAAGCAGAAAGTTTGCTTCTAGGTATGGAATTATATATTTTTTAAATATATACTCTATAATTTTAGCTATGACAGGAATTATTGAAATTGGTCGAAAGTTTTCTACCTTTTGTGGATGACTTTTTTTAGTAAAGGCAGAATCGCTCAGAATTGACTGGTCGCCAGGAATCTCCACTGATATTCGTGGAATGTTCCAAAAAAGTTTCACAAGACCTCCTTTTGATTTCCTGATGAGGTGACGGAAATCAATGTTTTAGCATTTGTAGAAGTGAAACCTTCTGGGGAAATTAACCATGAGTTACAAATTAGTTATGAGCAAGGAATATTTTGAAAAAGCATAGGTATAGTTCGTTTGAGTATCAAGTGCACCAGCATTTGTATGACAATGATGGAAATCCAAGATTAGTTTATTGTGATTGGTTTCGAATTCAAATATGACTAATAGTTTCCTCTTCATTCATATTTGCTATTGTTTTTGGGAATCATTTTGTCATTTATAATATTTGATTGTCAACAATTATTGATTAACTTTGAAAATGATGAAATTGATTGAATATACTGCTCTGGATTGAATATACTGCTCTGGTACAAAACAGAACTGCATTTCTAATTAGAATGGGAAAAGTTGGCGGTGATTCATTTGTTATAACCAACATGCAGAAAAGTGAAAGTTACTAAATTTAATCTGCCAGATGTGTGAAGTTTGTTTATTTGTACCTGTTTAAGAACGAGGTTTTTTTTCGATGAAACCGACAATATTTTGTGAATACAAAATAAGTGATTGTTTATGCTGGTAAAAAGAAGGTGGCATTTTGAGTGATTTTTATTACAGTCTGACGTCAAACATAGCCAAAACGAAAAACATGACTTGATATCCTTCGGCATTAATTGATATAAGTACCTACAAAAAATAAAGAATTCAATACTAATGTGTATAACACAAGAAAACAACAATTATTTTATACCCACCTTGGTCAATGTGTTTATAACATTTTTCCAAATGAAGTGAGACATCAAAGGAGAATCGCTGTATTAAAAAAATGAGAAATAGCTTATAGGAAAATCTACACAATATTCTCAACAAGTAAATTTCTCATCCTGATTTAAATTACGCAATAATGATGATAAGAATCAAATTATGTTGATACAAGCTGTGTCTGTCTTTATACTTTACATCTTTAATTTGTGTTTTTCATGTATAATTATCAATAAATTTTACCCAAAAAAGTCTAAAGGAGTCAAATCTGGTGACCTAGGCCACTCCATCATCGGACCTCATTCACCTTGAGGAGTTGATGGACAGTTGCAGCAAAATGTGGGGTTGCTCTATCTTGTTGAAATGCAAGGAGAGTTTCAGAAAGGGTCTATTATTGAATCATTTCGGATCAACTGCACCAATTTTCCAAATAAGATTCACCATTTAGATTTCCTGGAATACCACACATTTGATTTCTGAGGATTTCCATCTGCAATTTTGTCAATTGACGGATGCTCGAGAGAAAATGTAGTACAAAAGATTTGAGCGACAAATTGCGGATCAAAAGGAGGATAGCAATTCTGAAAGCATAACAATTTTTGAGGGTGACTTCGAAGTTTCTGAAATTGACTTGAAATTGTTGAAAAGAGATATCAAACTTAACTTTTTTCTTGAATCCAGTATTTACTAAACTTTGGAAAAAGTAAAAAAAGATCCAATGCAAGTGTCCAGAGAAACTACAAATAATCTCTCAATAACTGATCTTATCAGTTGTGTAAACCTATAAATTCGTCTATGGCACAAGTAAAATTAACTGCATTGCATTGTACTGAGCTATATGGTTTGAGAGAAATCGGTTCGAAATTGATGACGTCAACTTACGCCTCTCAAAACTCTATACTTGGACCTTTACTATATCCGAATTATCTGAATAATATTTTAGAAATTATTGAAATGGCATGTAATCACAGAATTAACACAAACACTTTATGAGCAAGTGGTGTGCAAATACAAATTATTTTGCACTTAACATATCCAAAAGATTGTTGACGAAATCCACACTAAATAATATTCCAGAATACTTCAACTTCTATAATAACGAGTTGCATGTTGAATCTTGCTTGTTCTTCTGTGGTTATTTTGTATAAGGACAACATGCAATAAGAATCATTGCACAAATTGGGAGAGACAATTGGGTAGTAATATATTTATGTCTTTCAAATCCAAATGCTACACTGCGACTTGCTCCTGAATCTTTAATG
Source organism: Gonioctena quinquepunctata (assembly GCA_018342105.1). Lineage (NCBI taxonomy): Eukaryota > Metazoa > Arthropoda > Insecta > Coleoptera > Chrysomelidae > Gonioctena > Gonioctena quinquepunctata. The sequence continues at coordinate 654,719 of JAFIRS010000223.1, read as the reverse complement.
TTTTACTTGCAAATGTAAAGCCTACGTCCTACTTGAAGTTTGTTGAGTTCAATATTTTTATGTGAATTGGAGAAATAGAAAACAGAATCCAGCATTGGTAAAGTACAGATTTTTCCATTTCCAATTTTTTCCATCAATATACAATTGAGAATTTTTACTTTCTCAACATGAATACATCCCAGGAGATTATCTAGAATCATGGAAGGTTTTCATTAGAGGTTATTTTTCAGTCGTAGACGATCCCTCGTGTGATTTTATGAACATCTTTTTCATATCTCCAAAGTAATCAGAAAGCAAAAACTTCCCTCTTATTCATTTGGTTCGGAGAGGATGGGCACTATCGATATTTTTTAATAATCGAGAAAGTCGCAGGTAGTATTATGATGATATAGCTGGGCTTTCATCTGAAGAGGTCGGAGGTATAATTTCCAGATCATTTAATCCAGCAAAATATATTGGGAGATTCTAGACAGAAAGATCATTGGATATTTATGCAAAGCAAAACAATGTGATTCCTGCCGATCATTGTTTTTGGAAGAGATCATTTGAGGAGCTTTATTTATAAAAAAAAATAACAGCACATCAATATATCACACTCCACCACAAACCGTCAGTTCCGACAAAAAAATCATTCAGGTATAAGAGCAATAAAAACTTTTTAACAAAAAATTAAACCGACGAAATACGGAACTGAAAAGTAAAAAATAAAATAAACCTTCTTAGTCTCAATAACTATGCTCCTAAACTAATGTAAGTAACTAATTTTGAGTCGGCGCCAAACAAACAAGCAAATGAATTAGGTAAGGCGTAAAATGATGGCATCGAGTTGCGCGGTGACATTCTGATAATTTTTTTGAAGTAATTTAATGATCTTCGTTGATTGTTCGTTTGGCGCCGACTCGAAATTAGTTACTTACATTAGTTTAGGAGCTTAGTTATTGAGACTAAGAAGGTTTATTTTATTTTTTACTTTTCAGTTCCGTATTTCGTCGGTTTGATTTTTTGTTAAAAAGTTTTTATTTTTAAATTTTTAGTGGCTGAAATCTACTAATTACTACCTTCTTGCTTACCCACCTTACTTCAACTATTACCAGTTAAATAATATGATTATCTATTTTTACTATTTGTTGTAATATAAATTATTTTTGTTGTTCTGGTTAGTTTATTTCATTACTTTGTATAGCATTCCATCCTCTCATAGAATATAATGATTTTGACGGATGTGGAATAATCAGTAGCGATCTGTCATTGTCAACTACATATGTGTGTGCCAATTTTCACAAGTGGAAAGTCAATTATCCCCTATTTTGCCACCCGTAAGGGTGGATAATTTCATTCCAAATCCAAATATGAGGTATTCCCTATCTCCATCCAAATCGAAGAACCCAGTACAAAGTTATGCCTGATAGAATCGGTTAACGGACCAGAATTCAGAGGGTGATTAATATCCTTCATTTTGCTACCCTTAGGGGTGGATTTCATCTTTTAAATTCAAATGGGACCAACTCTACTGAAAAAAGAATTATCGGAATCGGACGTCTCAGTAAAAAGTTATGCGTGATCATACATAAAAAAAATGTTTAAAAAAATTAAATATATGCGTCGACTAGAGAACCTCCTCCATTTTGGTTTCGTCGGTTAAAAAGTATTCAGTAGGTGATTCCTTATCGGAAATAAAAGGTGGTTTCTCATGTAACAAAAGCTCTTGAGCCTTTCCTTCAAAAGTTACACGCTTCCAAAAATAAGAAAAAAATAAGTTTTTTTTCTTGAAATTGCTCAAGAGTTGAAGAAATGGCATTTCGTTGGCATGTTCTACCAATAAAAAGGCTACCTATGAATATTTTTTTAATTTTATTGTGGTCTTTCAAAGGGGTGAAACATGCAGAACCTATTCCATTTTTCCCAGAACTTTTTAACAAAACAAAATTTCTCAATTGAAAAATATGTTTTGAAAAGAACGATTCATTGCAAAACTTTTTTAACTCTTGTGTTGTGTCCGTAAAAACAATAGTTTCCTAATAAAAAAATTAAATACAACATTGTGCATGAACGGATCTTCTGTGAATGGAATCGAAAAAATCTAGAAGGTGGCTGTCACATTTTGTTTGCACAACTTGTGACTTCAATCGTAGTATTCTAAAATAATTCCGCTTGTTTTAACTTTTAATGTAGGCATATACCAGTACCATGTTTTGTTTTAATAGAATATCAAATTAAAAATACAAACAAAACAAAATTTTGTGTATTACAACAAAGAAAAAGGCAACAAGATCAAACGGAAAGGAGTTATAAAAACTGCTCGAAATGACCACCTCCATTAGACAGGAATCAAGTCTTCGTTTCATAGACTGGCGCAAACGTTGAAATATTCCTAGTGTACGATTCCTTAAATCATTCACACATTCAATGGGGGGTCGTATAAACCAAGGACTTCAGGTGACCCCAGATGCAAAAGTCCAAGGGGTTTAAGTTTGGAGATCTGGGAAGCCAGGGTTGAGGTCCTGCTCCGCCTATCCAACGATTTGTATACACGTCGTCCAAGTACTGACGAGCAGTTATGCTGAAATGGGCAGGCTAGTGGCACATTTTCAAGTAAAATGGGAAGCTGCTCCTGAAGAAAATTTGTATAGTTGCACCAGTTAGCCTTAAGGATAGAAAATACGGTCCAATAATATTTTCGCCAATAATTCCGCACACGTTAAGTGAAAATTCATATTGATACCGACCTTCTTGAATTGCATGTGGGCTATCTTCGGCCCATAGATGATTGTTATGGAAATTTCTAATCACTTGAATTGAAAAGTTGGATTCGTCAGTGAATAATACGTTTTCTAAAAATTGAGCATTTTGGGTAATCATTTGAAGACTCCATTGACAAAAGTCTACTCGATGGGGAAAATCTCGCGGCAAAAGTTGTTGGACTCGTTGAATATGGTTAGGATGCAATTGGTGATTCTTTAAAATTTCCCAGATTAGTTTATTGGTAACATTAAGTGTGTTAGCAATTTGTTTCGTCTTGTACTCTTGTTCAGTGCCATCGTTCTTATTACTCGTGGACGATCACAATCAGTTTTTGAAAAGTATCTCTTTCACAGAGACGTTGGTGGAAAAATTGTGTGATGAGGTATCACGCGCTGAGGATACATCTCTGCATAGAGCTTCTAGCTTCCAAAGAATTTCCATTGGCACGACTATACATAAAATGTATCGGCCATTTGAGCGCTAGTGTAATTATTCATATTGAAGATTCAAAAGACACAATTGAACTTTCAACTACCACATATGAATCAAAGCGACTTGACAGTCACCTACTAGATTTTTTCGATTTTAAAATACTACGATTGAAGTCACAAGTTGTGCAAACAAAACGTACTAGATTTTTTCGATTCCATTTACAGAAAATCCGTTCATACACAATGTTGTATTTTATTTTTTTATCAGGAAACTATTGCTTTTACGGACACAACACAAGAGATAAAAAAGTTTTGCAATGAATAGTTATATTCAACACATATTTTAATTGAGGAATTTTGTTTTGTTAAAAAGTTCTGGTAAAAAATGGAATAGGGGTTGCATGTTTCACCCCTTTAAAAGAACACAACAAAATAAAGAAATATTCATAGGTAGACTTTTTATTGGTAGAACATGCCCAGAAAATGCCATTTCTTCAATTCTTCAGAAATTTTTTCTCATTTTTGGAAGCGTGTAAATTTTCAAGGGTAGGCCTAAGAGCTCTTGTTTACATGAAATACCCCCTTTCATTTTCGACGAGGAATCACACCCTAAAAACGTTCCCACTTATTTGTTAACATCCTGTATATGGCTAACTCGTGGGAAACAAGAAAAAATATTAATGACGAGAATTGTACACGAGTATTTGTAGGAGATTTTTTTTAAATGCATTGAAAATGTTGAATTTATTTTCTAAATGAACTACAAATCTTCAGAGGTAAGTAGGTATTTCATTGAAATAAATGTCGGAGAAGAGGTTGATGAAATTTGGTACCTGAGTTCAGAAATAGGAATGGATGCCATTAATCTTTTAATGATAATCTCTTCAATCTCAGACTTTATGGCAAAGCTATTAACCCTTCCATAATGCTTTAAGATCAAAGTGAATAACCCATTAAATGAAAAAAATGGAACAATGATTTACTTTTACCACAGAAGGTTTTTATGCTTAAGATCACTGGCTTTTTTATTTTTGATCAGTTGCAAGAATGACACTCGAGGTTTGGTAAGGACGGGGATCATTGATTTTTTGAATGGTCAAGGTTGGTTGCAGGTAGTTATGACGACACCGATGGGTGTTAATAAAGAGGGGTTGGTACAAGAAAAGAGGTAGAATTTCCAGATCAGTTCAACCCCAACCGCTGGCAAGTAGAGATGTCCTCCAAAGAGTCAGTGATTAATCTCAATTCGTGAATAAATAAATTCGTGATCGCGCGGTCAGATCAGCTCGTTTCCAAATATTGCCTTGAGACTAGAAAGTTTGGCAACATAGTGACACACAGGCTTGGCTTTTGAAACTGGTTTTCGTAACGACAAACTTCGAGAAGTGGCCGACAACCGAACTTGATGGGGAAAGCAAATCGTCCCACTTGCTGAAGCCACAGCCACTTGATCAGTTCTTCATGTGCGATAGAAGATTGAGTTTCAATCTCTCGAATTTTTTCATCTCGACTATAACCTTTAGTGCGGTGTGTGTATCACGTGTTTCGAAAATGTGCTCAAGCGGAATTCAGTAAGCTATTTGTTCTTTTGATTGCTCATTTTCATGGAACTGATATTTTCTTTGGTTATCTAGCTGTATGAGTTTTTTGACATCATAAAGCTAGGTTACCGGAGTTAAAACCAGTTTCCATACTGCGGCATATTCAACAAGTAGTCCTTCAGCAACCAGATTAGGTAAAAACCCATTTATTTTAAACGTTATATTCGTATTCTATTTTATGGAACGAGTATACAAACTTAAACATATATAAAATGTGTTAACAAATAATCAGTAGGAAATTAGATAGAGCAATTAACAATAAACTAGAAAGCGCTATAGATCCGGTTGCTGTGTATGTGTACCTGATGTCCATCCGTATTTGGTCAGGATATCTGCAGTCATTTTCTGAAAAAAAAAGAACATTCACCCATTATCCTACAAATAATTTTCTTGGAATGAAAATGTATTCAAACCATATTTATAGTAATTCGCAATATGTTGGTTTATTTGCAGTTCACTTTACGCATTTCAAGTATCTTTGTGTGAATTTTTATTGCCGAAGAGTAAATATTTATGATGCTTGGTCATAACTCCACACATAGTTGGAAACCAACGGTCAAAACTGTACTTTTTATCCGAATACTTCTTTGAATTTTTCCCCAATATTGTTCTACCTTGAGCAATGAATAAGTTCGGAAATAACTATTTTACTCTCATTTGCTCAACAAATTATCACCTTTTGTATAATTATAAATTACAGACTGGACTTAAATAGCGTTACAAATTCCCAGGCGGATCTAATTGGAATTCATTTCTAAGTTCCCCGGAATAACGTTTAAACATGTTTGAGGTTAGCCGGAACTAACTTAGTATTCACGAATTAGTTCCATTCTTTATCATACATCTTGTTCATGGAAAATAATTCAAGCTACATGCTTGGTGTGCAAATAACTTGTGGTTCCAGGAAAAAATCCGTGTTTGAATTTTTAATGGCTGTTAGTCAAGAATATCAAGTTTATTTACCCAAACAGAGATTGAATGAACGCAATGAATTTTAGGAAGATCTCGACAATATCCACAATGATTCATTGAGAAAAGTGGCATATCTTCTGCTGGACTATACGGGGTGTTATAAAAGTAACGGGATAAAGTTCATGAACGTTTTGAATAAATATAGACTTTGTTAGTATAATTATAGTATATAGTTTTGCAACGAAATAATTTCAATATCTTATTTTTTTTTCATTTAATACAAAAGAAAATTGGAAGAAACACGCGTATCCATCGCCACGCTTCATATTGATTTGCCGCTCAAAAACAAACACTATTTTTAATTTCGAATTCTGTTGTATCCAATATCTTATTAGTTACTTCTTTGTACTTTGCACTTTACGTTTTTGTTTATTTTAAGAAATTGTGCATTAATATAATATCATATAAGTATAATATAATTAATATATTTACACTCTGTATAAATTGCTGTCTATTTTCTTACTCATATTTTACAACATAAGAAAGTATTTCCAAAGTGTTGTTTATACTCAGCTTCTTATTAAAAAATGCATCAATTATATTCTGGATTTTCAAGTCAATATCGTGGTATTTTTTTTGTCTTTTTGGTGCCAACATGGTCATTTTTTCCCTCTCATTAATTATTTTGTAATAAACAGCTTCGTTGTACAAATTTTTTATATTTGAATGTGATTTGGTCGTACGAGGACACTTTCTAACATGTCTTCTGATTTTGTCGTCATCTCTGTAATCACTAACCAGTCCAGTTTCTTGAATCTTTCTCCATAGTGATTGGTTAAAGTGGAAGCTGCTACTTTTTATTTTTATATTTGGGTAGGTAAATATTTTTTATGCCATCAATGGCAGCTTTTTCATAGTCCACGTGAAACCCCTTAGGTTGAAATTTTGGTAAATTTCGAGGGCCTAATTGTGCTGGAGAAGATATCGAATATAAATTATAACAGAGCCAGAAAATATAGATCAATACATAAAAATTTGTTTTCGTGGCTTTACTATTTAATAACTCCCGCATAATCACTGAAAATAAACGGAAATGCTAGTAGAGATAGTCATGAAAACGAATTATGATGTATCAGTCGGCTCTATTATAATTTATATTCAAAAGATTTTCCTGTTCATTTCATGTGACTGTGTAGAAGTTAATGAATGGTAGAGTCACGAAAACTAATTTTGTTATGTCAATCTGCATTTTCCAGCTCTGTTATAATTTATTTTTGATATTATGATACACTAGGAAAATTATTGGAAGGTACAAAAAATATGGATTATGAAAAATGATAATGATGAAACACATTGATTAAATACAATAAAAAATATAGCACCACTTAAATTGTCAAATTAAAATATAAACACACAAAATTCCCCTAGGGTGGATCGTTGAATTATTTTGTGGTTAAATTATAATTCAGGTCAAAACATTATTGGATTTTTATTAAATTCTAAACTGATAAATAATTGTTAGATATTATTTTCCGAAGTAATATTGAGATTAAAACCCAGGTAGGTACTCTCTATATCCTTGTGTGCATCTGAATTTCTAGCTATCGTTAATCCTTTCATCAGCGTCCAATTCAAGGGTAGGATTAAAATGAGCCAGGTATTTAGAGTCCAATTAATGGCCGACTTTTGAGGTATATACGAAAATAGAAATGATGTTTTCCAATGGATTTTTTTAGCTTCAGAATCAATAAATAAGTTTACCTTTCCGACTGGCAGCGCCATGGGGATTTATACTTCATTCCGCCAGATGGCGATGCCAGATCAATAGTCTTTTTTTCTTTTTTTCATTATTTTATGAAAAGTATGGCCAAGATGCCTCATAAAGTATACATTATTGGAATCCTCATAAAATTTCCTATATTTTGGTTCTGGTTTGAAGACGATTTCGAGTTTCGATTTTCGTCGATTTTTAGGGGTCAATGATTTGTAGCACTAAATATTTTATTCGACTTTCAATTCTAAATTTTAATTTTTTCCTTCTCGAAATAGGGAATATTTTTTTGATAAGGTGGAAAATATAATAAGATTCGTATCTTCCCGATCTTTTATACTTAATTGATCGTAGTTCATCGCATGATTATTGTTAGTCTAACAGTTTTGGAAATACGTTATTTATTAACTCCAACACAATCATTCGAAATAAACCAATAATGCTTTAATGTTTCACGTTTTTCGGAAACAGTGAAGTTGTGCTGGAAAATATATTGAATGAAAATTAAAACAAAGCCAGAAACTGCAATTAATAAAAAACGTTTTTGTGACTACTATTCAATAACTCCAGCACAACCACTCAAAATGAACGGATAATGCCTTCTTGTTTATCATTGTCCAGAAAAAGTGAAGTTGTGCTGGAAAATATATCGAATAGAAATTATTAAATATCCAGAAATTGCAGATTAATACATACAAATGTGTTTTCCGGAATCTACTATTTAATATCTCCGGCACATTCACTCTAAATGGACGTAGAATGCATCTTTGTTTATCATTGTCCAGAAAAGTAAGTTGTGCTGAAAATATATCGAATAGTGGTTATAACATAGCCAGAAACTGCAGATTAATACATGAAAATTAGTTTTCGTGACTCTACAATTATATAACTCCAATATAATCACCCAAAATGAACGGATAATGTTTTGTTGTTCAGTCATTGTACAGAAATAGTGAAGTTGTGCTGGCAAATATATGGGATATAACATAGCCAGAAATTGCAAATAATTTTTTTTACTATTTAATCACTCGAAATGAACGGAGGATGCTTTGTTGTTTATCATTGTCCAGAACTAGTAATTGTGCTGGAAATATAATGGAAATATAACATAGTCAGAAATGCAAAATAATAATAAAATGGTTTTCTGGACTCTACTATTTATAACTCCAGCACAGTCACTCGAAATCAACGGATAATGCTTTGTTGTTTATCATTGTCCAGAAATAGTATAGTTGTGCTGGAAAATATATCGAATAGAAATCATAACATAGTCAGAAACTGCAGAATGATACATAAAAATGTAAAATGAGTTATCCGCACTCTACTATTTAATAACAATCATTCGAAATAAAGGGAAAATGCTTTGTTGTTTATCATTATCCAGAAATAGTGAAGTTGTGCTGGAAAATATTTCGAATAGAAATTATAACATAGCCATAGGAGTAATTCAATGGTAGAGTTCGAAAAACACATTTTTATGTATTAATCTGCAATTTTTGCCTATGTTATAATTTTTATTCAATACATCTTCCAGCACAATTTTACTATTTCTGTATTTTTTTTGTATTCTACGTTTTTTAGGTGGTTGTGCTGGAGTTATTGAATAGTAGAGTCCGAAAAATACATATTTATGTATTAATCTGCAATTTCTGGCCATATTATAATTTCTATTAGATATAGTTTCCAGCACAACCTTATTATATCTGTACAATGATGAACAGCGAAGAATTCTCCGTTCATTTTGAGTGATTTTGCTAGAGTTAATAAATAGTAGTCACGAAAACTAATTTTCATGTATTAAACTCTTTCAATTTCAATGAGAGTTATTAAAAAGTTAGGAATTTGGGCATTTAAATTATCTTCTGACTATTTTGTATAAAAAGTTATGGAACTGTTGTGTCAGCTTGAGAGTTAAGCTAGCACAACACCGTTTTTTCGCTAACCAGCTGAATTAGAAAACTTTGGTTTGTGTTAGATAATAGTTATTAAATACTGGATTATTTTCAGTAGATTGTGCCGAAACGGCTATGGCAGTTTTATATACGTACAAAAAAACATCGTGTTTATTTTCCTTGTTCCTTGAATTTGTTTCTGAATATTTCTGAAAGTTTCTTTGTGTTCCTTATTATTTGTGATTGCAAAAACAAATGTTCCCACAAGTTGCTTGTTATCATTTGATCGATTTTTTATGTAAAATAAAATGACCGTCGCAATCGTTAATTAGAATGATTTAAATAATTTTTTTTTCAAATATTTTCAATAATAATTACATTATTTTAGGCAAAGAAAAAAAGCTTGTAATATGTCATATTGGCAATAAGGATGTATTTCTTCAAGCTGGTTTGTGGGCGCTTGAATCTATAACTTCTGGCAATTGTAAACCAACACAAAATCAAATTTAATCAATATGTCATCGATGAACTGGCAAAAAATATAAATAGGATTGTTTGGAGATTTTGAGAATTTTGAATGAAAACTATTTAAACAAGCGATTTCAACCATCACTCCGGATAAGTGGAAGAAATGTATCGGCCATGTAAAAAACAAAATAGAAACACAAACATGGGATTTGGATAATATAATGCTAATATGTGGGATTTAGATAATATCTAGAGCCTGTTATAATTAATGTTGAGAGCAGCAACACCTCAAGCTCTGAATAGGAATAAAATAGTTTCTGTTTTAAATTTATTCTCTATTTTCAAATTTAGAATATAAGTAAACTATCAATCCCTTTACAGGTATTCAAAGCGACCCTGTACCAAGTGTAGTGTTGAAGTGCTATCAGCCTGTATTTGTTTTGAGCTCCTGAATTGCGGATTCGAATCGACTGTCATTTCGTTTTTGTTTCTGTTTCCTTAAACAGGTTACGACAAACAATGTTCCTCTGTGTTTCTTTGGAGTGGACATACCTCAAGAAGTTTATTTGTTCACCCCTGATAGCTGGAAATTATTTTCCCTCTGTTCTCTAGGATAATCTCTAGAAACAGCAGACACATACAATGCTTTTTTGAGTAACTGATTAATTTTTCATAATGTAGGAGGAAATTCTTCCGTATTATTCATATATTCATCATGGTAATTATGTCTTGGGTCAAGCGTAAAACGGCCTTGGACATCCTGCCATTCTTACATTCCACAATTTACAAAAGTCAGACAATGGAACGTAATTAATACGGTTCTTATATGACATTTTTACAGTTTTAAAGATGCGTTTCTGTTCCAGCTTTTCGCGGATGCATCATCTCCAATATTTTAGACTCGGATTGATTTTTCCACGCAAAACTAACGGAACCCCCATACAAACCTTCACCACCCATTTCACCTCTTTAAGGGTTGATTTTCCAAAAATACTAAAACGCGTATTCTTTTATTTTAACAAAGCCCTCAAAAACCAATTTCTTTAAACCCCAACTCAAAATCTAACCGTACTCCTATACAAACTTCCAACCCCCATTTTACCCTCTTAGGGTTGAATTTTCAAAAAACCCTGAAATATGTATTCTTTCATTCAAAAGGAAGAGCCCAAATGCCGATTTCCATGACTCTAACTAACGGAACCCCCATACCATCTTTCACCCCTCATTTTACCCTTTTATGGGTTGAATTTCCAAAAACACTGAAAGACGTATTTTGTTATTTGTAACATACCCCCAAATACCAATTTTTTTAACCCTAACTTCAAAACTAACCGTACTCCAATACAAACTTCCAACCCCTTATTTACCCCTTTAGGGTTGAATTTTCAAAAACCCCTAAATACATACTGATATTTGATACTGCAATTTTGGAAAGATCAAAATTGACCATGCATTGTTATTACATAAGCTTGCTGAGGTCGGTGTGACTGATTCACTGCTGAAATTGTCAGCAGGTTGTTTGTATTGGTAACTATCTTTCAAGAAGAGTTAGAACTACATCGGGTGTACCTCAAGGCTCTCATCGTGGCCCCCTACTATTCAATACTATCCCTGGGTTCATCAGATCTAATACAAAGTTCATGGAGCAGAGACAGAGAGAAAGATGTTATTGAGGTTACTAACCTCAATCAATCAATCAATATTTGTCAGGTTTTGCGGTTTCGGTATTATTGCCCTTCATCAAGCTACCCATCAAACTTACAGGCTGGAGGTAAAAATTTGTAATGCACAGTTCTACATGTGCTGAATGTAAGCTAACCCGTACTGTAGAGTAGGTCAGATATCCATTAGAAAACAACTACTTTCCTGGCGGATGCCTCGACATTTGATGAATGATCGTGCACAGCAAATGGCTAATGGAATTTGCTGGTTGTATTTTTTTATTCAGCATATATATATATATATATATATATATATATATATATATTGTTATGTTTAGAAGTACGTGTTAGATGTTCAAAGAGTTAAGATAAAAATTGAAAATTGAAAAAGCACAAAAATAAAAAAATGATCATATTTAGTAATTTATGCCATGTTATTTTACAGTTTTTCTGAGGATTCTACCGTTTTTCTGAAACCTTATATAATATTAGTCCATACCTATGTTTGAAATACACATGTTTTCAACATTACAAGCAATTGGCTTAGTTTATAAAATTATAGAAATCAAAATTTACTAATATATTTTTGAGCACAAGCAGACAACAAAATGTTAAAGTTGGAACATTCTGTATATGAAATTAGATCTGAACACAATAGCCAATGAGATGCCAGGAAAGAGCTTGATGCAAAATTATGAATATTGAAAATATGAAAAGCAGAAAACGTCAAAAATGATTTTTTATATATCATGTATATAGTATGTAAGGTATTTAGAAACGATTTGTGAATAAAAACTGTGAAATAAACGAAAATAATGAAAAGTGCAACGAAAAGTGCGTGTAAATCGAAAATTCGAGAAGAAAACAAAGGATGTGTGGTATCAAGGAAAAAAAATCAACAAGCAGGAGATTGGGAAAAAAAAAATTTTTGGAAGAACCAACTCAAGAAATTTGAATTCGAAAAATCAATCATATTTTCGTTACAAAAACAGTTATTTGCCAATACAACCCAAGGAAATACTAGAAAGAACTGTAGCTGATGCAGAACGAATCTTACCTTCTCATTTGAGACATATACCAGTACGAGGGTGAATTCACAGTCGACAAGGGGGCTGCAGACTGGAACGGCAGTTTCCAAGGAACGGGAGAGCGATCCGAAACACTGAACATTTTCGTTTCAAGAAGCCACAGGTACTTTGAACCATGAAAGTCACTAAACTCATTGTTTTTCAAAAATAAATCTTTTAAAAGAACCCTTTTGATAGAACACTTTCATGAATTAGTATATAGACCACATGACCTACAAAAATAGGTTACATTTCACTTTTTATTATCACATAACTTGACTTTTCATGAATATTTTGCTATGAAGCACTAATTTAAGTTAATTATCGCAGAATAGGTAACAGTAAGTCTTCCTGAATGAGGGAAATTATTATTTTGATGAATTTCTGCATTATTTTCAATGATTGAGCAATAACAAGTTGCCATTTTCTGAAACTGACATCAAGAACTACCAGAGGGCTCCTCAGTAGAACTGAGTCCTGAGATTCCATAGGCGTACCGATTGAGTTAGCTGAGGTAAAGAGAATAAGGTAAAAGAATCAATGGGAAATAGGTAAAATACATAGCCGGACATTTGAAATATTTATATGGGTATTTACATATTAAATTAAATTCAAAGGGCAACTAGCTAAAAAGATTTTGAAAATAGTAAACAATTTAGTAAAACAAAAAATATTTTTTTGTTATGATGTCTGGTTGTGAAAATAAATAAATGATACAGTGTGTCTCACTTCTCATGGAAACACCCCAGTATCATCCGTAATTATTGGAGTAGAATTCTGAAATTTTCACGATTGTTAGATGTACAAAAATTGAGTCAAAATCTCCTCTGGGGTTAACCTGAGTGACTCACTGCGCGCCAGGGGCGATGGATAGAACGATTTTTGCGAAGAATAATATGAGGATGCAAGATAGGCTCGAAATTCTTGCAGATCCGTGATTAGGACATCAAATTCAATAACATACCATATTTTCGCTGGAAAATTCGAATTTCTCTCACTTCACATGAAAACACCCCCGTATCTTCCGTAATTATTGGAGTGGAATTCTGAAATTTTCTCGATCGTTAGATATATCAACGACGAGTCTAAATATCCATCGCCCCTGGCGCGTAATGTATGTCACTCAGGTTGACCCCAGAAGAGATTTAGACTCAATTTCGGTATATGTAACGATCGTGAAAATTTCAGAATTCTACTACAATAATTACGGAAGATACGGGGGTGTTTCCATGAGAAGTGAGACACACTGTATATGTCCTGGATATTATCGCAGGACAGAAACATCATCCTCCTTTTTAATGAGAATGTATTATTAATTGTGCTGTTTTCAAAATAATTAAAAAAAATAGTAATTTACTGAAATTATGTGCCATATGTTGTCACCAAAAATATGAGCATTTTGTGTATATACTCACTGTTATGTTCTCGCATTTCTGTGTCGTGATCGACAGATGTGTATAGAGTTTATTTTTTCCCTCTTTTTGTATATATGTGTATAATAATACATACATATAAAGGTGGATGTGACTATTTATTATATATAATATTATTTGAAGAATCTATAAACAACCATCCCTTGGAAAATGAATGATATTCTGTGCCAAATTGAAATGAGAAATTTGCCCATAGACAGGTTTTTGGGTCTCCTGAATATTTGCTATGATTCGTTATTTTTTTTCTAATGTATATATATTGAATATTATCACCAAATAAAAATTATCCATGTTTTGAATATTGAATGAATGTGATTTTTTGTGGAGGAACAACGTTTCTTGACATGTTTTTTTGGGTAACCTTCCACAGTCTGAAAATATAATCAGGAAAATCTATACAAGTGTAGAAAGGGCAAACTAATTAGTTCACCTCGATAAGTTACTGCGTTCACCAAATTATATTTCCTCTAGAAAAATGACTCAATTTGTCAGTAACTTGTCGTTTCATGAATTTACCTATAAAAAATAGTAAAAATTCGAAAGATACTTCTCGATATAGTTTTTGATTGAGTTTCGGGGACAATATCTGCCCCCGTTCTCAAAATATTCTGAATATCATTTAATTGTTTGAATAAATTGGATTTTTCTTCCAGAGTTTTTTTCGCTTTTTCAAATGACGGATGTCGATTGAGATCTCCCAAAAAATTTGAGAGTGACGTATTGCTCATTTGATATATGGGGTGTGGTTCAGATCAGTTTATTAGCATTCTACCATATCTCACTTCCTCTCTGAGTAGAGGTAACCATGTATGGTATATTTCAACAGAATTTGTTGAAAAGCAGTTGTTATTGAAAAGAAGAATACAGGCCGTTTCTTTCATTTTCTCCTCTCTTGATGTGGTTCTTTCATCAAGACTTTCGTCTTATTCCATTCAATCGTATGATCGCCATTGGATGTGAGGATATGTTCTGCAATTTTTGATCCGGTTATTTGTCGATTTCTGATGTAACTCTGATGTTTACTTTGGCGCACTTCTAATGGTCTTGACGTTTAACCTATATAACTATCACCACACGAACAAGGTATGTTGTAAACACAGTTTTTGGTACCTTCTTCGGCGTTTTTTTGTTTTGTTTGTGTTAGAATAGATCTCAGTGTGTTCTCAAATCATACCTATGTCCAATCCGTTTGATCTTCTCAAATAATCCGGGGACATAAGGTATTATGTTGGTTGTGAAATGTGTAGGTGGTGGGAGTACTCCTGTTGGTTGTGTTAATTGGTTGTTTGGTGGATTTTTGTTTTCAATGTCAGTGATTGTTTTTTCCACAAACTAATCCGGATATGCATTTTCCTTGAGAACAGATTTTATGAGGTTTATTTCTTCCTGTAGATTCTAGTTGGAATTGCAAACTGTTTGTGCTCGATTATAGAGACATTTAACTATACCTTTTTTCATGCTGAATTTACCTTAATTGAGCTAGTTAATGAAAAAATATATTTCTTGTGTGTATACAGGTCTCCTATGGGTGATACTGATGTTTTTTTTGCGTGCACTAAACAAAATACTGGAAATGATACCATATAATTATCAAATTGTTGTGGTTGGCGACTTCAACTTAAATTTTAATATCGTTGATAACATAAATGTAAATGAATGTATAAACATTTTCTTGACATACAATTTAGAGGAAAAAGATAATGAAAATACAAGAGTAACTAGCACTAGTGCTACAAAAATAGATAATCTGTTTACTAACATAAACAACAACAACTTGATCGTGGAAGTAATTGAAGCACATATGTCGGACCATAAGGGTATTTTCTTCTCTATTGCGACAAGTCTCACATCAAAAGACAGGTATATTTCATGTAGACCTATGACTGAACATGGAAAACAACAGTTTATTGAATGTGTAAATAATGTAAATTGGCAAATATTTTATGAATGAAACAATCCTGATGAATCTGCGGATCTCCGGATCAATATGTTATCAACATTTTATAATCAATGTTTTGTGGAAAAACTTATAAAAATGTCCAAGCTAGAAAATAAAGACGTTGTTTTTGACAACGACATGCAACAATTAAAACGTACCTTGGATGACGTTCATGTAGTTGCTTGTTCATAACAAAATAATGAAGACTTTCAGGTATATAATACTCTAAAGGAGTATAAAAAGAAAATAAAACCAGGGAAATTAAACGCAAATAATAAACGACTTTTAACTTCTGATAATAAACAAAAAGCAGCATGGAATATTATCGATAAAAACAAAAAAAATAAAAATTCACATGTGACATCTGAATTGACAGCTAATGAATTTCCTTCTCTGATGTTATTAATAATTTAATGATCAACTTTAATAATGTAGATGACACAAAGTTTTCAATTTTTTTAAATAATGCACCTAATGCAAATAAATCATTTTTTTTATTTCCTGTTTGTGACATGGAAATCAAAACCATAATATCTCAATTAAAAAATAGTAAATCCAAAGATAATTACAACCTTAACAGTGAGGTTCTAAAACTGGTCAGCGATTCACTTGGTAGGCCTATTGCACATTTAATAAACATATGTATCGAGAGCGGGATTTATTCTCAAATATTTAAAATATCACAAGTTATCTCTACACATAAAAAAGGCGAGTTTAACAATACAAACAGTCATAGGCCTATATCTATCATACCTGTTATCTCAAAAATATTTGAAATCATCCCGAAAAACAGATTATTACAATACTTTGAAAAATACAAACTATTGAATAATGCTCAATTTTGGTACAGACAGAGAAGATCTACTATCAATGCAATCCGCGAAATGTATATAAATATTATAGAAGCTTTTGAGGAGCGTAAATTATGCTGTGCAAAATTTTATGACATGTCCAAGGCATTTGACACGGTTAACCATGGTCTATTATTACAAAAATTAGAATATTATGGGATCAGAGGAAACCCCTTAAATCTAATTACATCTTATCTTGCAGGCCGTCAGCAATGTGTTAAATTTAACGGTGACATGTCAAAACTTTTAAAAGTTAATTATGGAGTACCGCAGGGGTCAGTCCTTGGTCCATTATTAATTATCATCTACATTAATGATATGCCTTTCAATCTGACAGATGTGCTTCCGATAATGTATGCTGATGATGCCACTCTTTTGCTAAGTGACACTCTGTCTTCCAATCTAATTTCTAACGCTAAAGAATCTGAAAGCTTTATGACAAACGGGGCTACAAGCAATTATCTCACTATAAATGATGATAAAACCAAAACTTTAGATTTCTCAACAAAAATTAATTAAGAGAATAATGAACCAATTAAATTTCTCGGAGTGTATCTGGACTCGTCATTAAGTTTCGCATCTCATATTCACAAATTATCAAAGCGTATATCCACGTGTATATACATGATAAGACAACTTAGAAATAAAACAACAATATATTGTTTGAAAGTAGCTTATTTTGGCATATTTCACAGTATAATGACATATGGATTGATAGTATGGGGATCATCATGTCATTTAGAGATCATATTCAAATTACAGAAAAAAGTTGACAGAATAATGGCTAATGCTAAATATGATGACCATTGTAAACCCTTCTTCAAAAATCTCCATATGTTAACTCTGCGATCTTGCTTCTTATATGAATGTTTGTGTTATGTCAAAAATTTAAAAGGTGAAAATGAATTGACCAAGCAGGAAGACAACCACGATACTAGGGCTAAAACAAATTTAAGGCTACCCAAATATAGATTAAGTAAATCGCAAAACTCTTATTTATATCTATCTTCAAACATTTTTAATGTGTTACCAAACGAGTTTCAGACTCTTGACATGAGTTTGAACACTTTTAAAGTCAAAATTAAAAATATACTTTTACAAAATGCCATTTACACATTTGAAGAATATTTTAATTATTTCGACTCTTTATCCAATTCGTCGTCTGTTTAAAATGATATATTTTTGTATTATTATGTTCTGTATTTATGTTATGTTATTGACCATATATTTACCATATATTGTTTTAATATTTACTACTATGTGTTACCATTGACTTGACGTAAGCAAACATTATTTATGTATATACTGCATCAATAAATTCTATTCTTTTCTATTCTATTCTATTCACACATGATGGTTTGAGTTGTAGTGTAGATATCGATTGGTATGTGTCTTCTTTCTGTGTACAGATGTTTCCATTCGGGATGATGATTTTGGATCATGACATCTAAAAAGGGGAGTTGGTTGTTTTGTTCTGATTCTAACGTGAATTTGATCGTCGGTTCGTGACCGTTTATATGATCCAAGATATTTTTTCCTGATTATATTTTTATTTTCAGACTATGGAAGGTTACCCAAAAAAACATGTCAAGAAACCACGTTTTGAAGTTCATCAATTAAATCCAACAATAGTTTCACGTTTTAATTTGGTGATCGATACATGTCGCAATCTAACAAAGTGTTACCTTCAGTTGAATCTATAGCACACGTCATCAGTTACACCCGAACAGGGCCGGATTAAAAGGTGTGGAGGCCCTGGGGCAACAAAGGAGTGGAGGCCCCTAATTATTTTTCAAACAAGTTTTTTTTTTTATTTATTGCGGAACAAATCAAATTATTTTGACACGAGTATATGTAGGTATAATAAAATACAAGAAATAAATTAAATTACAGCGTGAACAAAGGGATTCTTGCGAGCTTTTTTCGACGAAAAATCATTGATGATTTCGGTCACATCCAGCATCCGAAGAAAATCATTCTCAGTGCTAAGAAGCGATAACTTTGATAGGCGGCTTTGTCTCATCGTAATTCGCCTATTTTTTTCATTTTGGAAAATGAGCGCTTTCCAGTGCAATTTGACATCATCACATTCTCAGTTGTAATATCACAAGAGAGTGAAAATAATTCGAAAGATTTTCGAAAACTTGTTGCCAGGCAATAGACAAGAGAGACCAACTGGCTCGAGTGGCTATTGCCAACAAGTTTGAGAAAGAAATCTAGATAATTATTTTCTACTATATCGAACTCTCGTGTGGTATTCTTTAGATTATTTTTTGATGTTACGATCATAAACACATTTCCTTGCAAAATTATATAATGTTCTAAACCGGATTTGATTCATTTCACACTTTTCATGCGAATTGATGACAGACGTCAAAATAAAAATATGGGTTGTCAGACAATAAAAACAAAATACATCAAATTATTCCCGCGACAATTTTCTAGGTAGAATATTCCCACTATTGATTGGCCAAAACGTATATGAATTATTTGAATTGAACGTTTCCATTGGTTTCTAGCAATGTCAAAAAATAATCACTGTAATTTCAATGTTTGAGAATGTAGCTCTGAAATTTTGGTTTTCAAGAATTTGATAGTAGAACATCTTAGATAGATAGATAGATAGTCCTTTTCAGAAGGATTTACATTTGTTGCGGAATGTCATCTTTCTCTTAGACTCACACTTTCAGATTTCGGGGATTTCTCTGTTACAAGCGCGCCACTCAGCGGACACTTGTCAACGCCAATAAATAGGAAAAACAGGTAAAGACGGGCAAAGTGTTTGTAGAATCGGCAGAAAAATAGTCAACAGAATTTGAACTTTTGTTCTATCATGGAATGCGCACAGGGCTCTTATAAATAATTTGATGCAATCATATTCATAAATTGAAATATTATTTTCTTTTGCTTATGATTATTGAATTTCATTGTGTATCTAGATCGCTTGTGTCATTCGAAGAATACATCGACAGAAAATCCTTCATTTAATAAAAAAAATGTATATTTTGTTTAAAATTCAATTGTTCTTGTTTTTACAGCTAATTTCGATACGATATAATATTTTGTATAATAGTATGATGTTTTACTTGGTGATTGTTTCTTGCATATACACATGATTCATCAGATCGAAGATTAATATTAACCATGGATTTTGACAAGAATACGAAACATGTTTTTGAATGTTCAAAACGAAAAATGAGAGGAAAAAGTGGGAGAACTGCTCTTTCGTTGTCAGATTTTTTATATATAATTTTGCATATCCTTCGGTATTTGTTAGGAAATTTTACCTAAAAATTTATATTGTGGAGGCCCCTGTCTTGTGGAGGCCCCGGGGCTGCAGCCCCGTTTGCCCCCCTCTTAATCCGGCTCTGCACCCGAAATTGGTCTTCGACTGTTGGATATAACCATCGAATAAAAAAATTAATGCTTAGAATGATGATAGCCAACAAAAATCACTGCAACGGCATTATACACAGTGTGGGAATAAATAATTCAGTAACCTCAGACATGAACGCGTTAGTATCGTTGCTGCCGGCAATACCGAGTAAAGATATTGTTGTGCCTATTTTGTAATTGATTTCCTAACCGTACTAGGTAGGTTCACAGTCAGTAGCAGATGCTATGTTTATTATCTAAAGTTACCACATGAATATCTTGATATATTCGGTGTAATTACTGTCGGTTATGAATTTTGCACAGTTCGTTGATGTCTGCTAAGCGGAAGGCACTTTACATATTCGCACCGCTATCAATACAAAAGAAACACCGACGGGTCTTGAAAATACGTACAGACTTTACTACTAGTTTCACGAAAATAGATCTGTGATATTTCTCTGCTTTTTTGGGTTTTTCCTCCGCTGGAAGTTAAAATAATTAATTTGTTTGAAAATATGAACAGATTGTTCATAAAATCAGATGTGGAATTATCTGCGACTGAAAAATAAACTTTAGTCATTATCTTCCATCGATCAAGATAATGTCTTGGAGGATAAAGAGCGAAACTTTCTCAATTTAATAGAAATATTTTTCTGAAAATTGAAAAATCTACGACAATAGTGAAGTTATTTTTTGTAATAACTACTTCCCCGGCTAAAGACACGCTGGATATTGAACTACATCTGATAAACATTGTGAAATGAATCTGAATGTCAGAATTTGTATCTTGCAGATAGTTATTTGAGTTTTAATCAGGAACTCATATAGATAAATGATGAGGATGTTTTCCAAACAGGAGTTCTCACCAGAAATTTGTAACATTGATGCAAGAGTGGCATCACATTCACTAGGTCTTCGATACATGTTTGTTCGCAAAAATCTATTTCACGCTTCCACGATTATTAGAATGAATGTTTCTCCTTTCGATAAAAATAATTATTTTGAGTTATTCGTGAAACTCTACTCCATTGGGATGATCCGTTGGAAAGTGTGCCACAGTTATTTTCCGATGTTGAGCAAAATAATTTCCCTTTCTGATTCATGTACTGATAAGATGACGTCACGTGCTTCTGGCTCATCGTCGGAGAAAATAAGAGATAGAGCTGATGGGATTGCACTTCAATTTTTCTTTGTTTTTTACTTTAGGCTGCTCCAATTTTTGCAGGTTTCCAAGCTTTTCGCTATTCTACATACTAGTTTTTTATGAATGGTGGAACTTAACAAATATATTTTTTTATCTTGACCAATTTTCAAAGCGATTCCAAATTTTTTATTCCTACTGATTTTCGTGTGCTGTTTACATTTCTGGCATTGAAAATGGCCCTGATTTTAGGGTTATTGCGTTAAAAACTATGCCAACTTTTTTGTGCGTAATTTCGGATAAAATCAAGAATTGTGGTTTCTAGTACATTTTTGGTATTTAGAGTCAAAATATATACTAAAAAATGTTGGGGTAGTTTTTCTCCAACCTCCTATAACTGCATTTAATAGATACAGGGGCATTTCTGATCCCAGAATCAGATTGACCATATCAAAATTAATAAAATTGGAAAAATATTAAATGAAAATTATTTTCATGGGATTTTTTTATGAAACAAATTTTCATAGATCTCGGAAATTCTGCTATTTTGTTGTGCCAAATTTGATTCTGGTATCACAAATGGGCATCTATAAAAATAAATGCGAGTTGAGGGGGAACTGCAAACAGCGCGCCATGATCGAAAAAAAAAAAAATATTTGAAAATGCTATTAAAATTTATTTTTGAGATATTGATAAAGGATTAGTGCATGTACGTCAAAAACTAAATGTTTTTCGGCCCCATATTTATAGGACATGTTTATTCTTAGTTTTGACCGCCTATCCTGCAAACAACATTTCAGAAACAGCCTGTATAAATTCATGACATCAGTATTTCATTAACTGACTAAACGCTTAATACATGCACCCTATTTCTTCAGGGTTTATTCGCTAGATATTTCAGGAGGGTAAACAAATTTGATTTTTTCATTGACTTTTTCTTTGAATTTTTTTTGAAGTGCACTTTTCTCGCGAATTCCACATTTTATTAGCTTCCATCGAGAACAGAAATAAAAAACATTTTTATAGGTTTTTGGAGACACTAAACTACATGTAGTTTTGACCCTTTCCATCAGTGTTCATGTGATTATACTCTCGCAATAATTTTTCAGGTTTCTGAGATTATTACTTTTACGGAATAGGCTAGTGAAACAATTAATTTTTCGTTAAAAATACTTTCTTATACTTTCTATATGAAATCTGATGTATGAAAACCCTAATTTTTTTGATATTGTTTATTTTTCAAATAATTAGTGTACTACATACAGGGTGGGGCACCCCATACGACATGGTCCCTGTAAACCAAACCATAAATTTTTTCGGGAATTTCTCCATTTCATTATATGTATATTGATTGGGGCTGCAAAAGGAAATCATTTTGAAGTCTACAGGGTGGCTCAAAAAAGTGTGACATATCTAAGTTGTGTTTTTTTAAATGGGACACCCTGTATTTATTTACACTTTGGAATAGGTCAGGAAAAAATAATATGATTTCATATAAGGTACTATATACCTAACTATAACCGTTCTCGAGTTATTGATTTTTTTATAAAAATTCTCGGTACAATTGGAAACTGAATAACATCGAAATGTATAGAAATCATCCCTTCGAATTCTGACCAAGCATAAAAGAGGTTTCGGGCTATTGATTTCGATAAAACCCGTTTCTTAATATTATACAGAATGTTAAAAAATCATTGTCACTTTTCTATAATTTCGGACAAAGATAACTTTGTTATTTCAAATAGAACACTCTGTATTTTTTTGGTCTGAACAATATAAAATTCAATTATCTTTCATTTCATATTGGGGTTCCCTATATCTAACCTAGATAGTATTTCAGATATTAGCTTTTTCAAATAGTAGTTCTTATTTCAATGCATTATTTGAATCAAGATAGCTTTGAAACGACATTTATTTGATTTGCTCACAGAGTTCTCATTGACAGTTGTCCTTCACTTCATCGAAAATATTTACTGTTCACTAAAATGAAGTTATCATTTACATTCATATTCTGGGAGTAGTTCAGTAGAAATTTGTGGAGTTTGCCTGGGACATATATATCCCCGCAGAATTGAAAGGGTTAAATAGACTATACAAACGTTTATTATTCAACTGAAACAACAACAAAATATGAAACACAAATGTATTTAATTCAAAGCAGGTTCTTGAAATGACGACCATCCTGTTGAATACAAAGAGCCACTCTCTCTATGAAATACTTCTTAACATTTAATAACATTTGAGGCGTCACTCTTCTAAAAGCAGCCCTTATTCTCTCCTTCATATTTTCCAGTGTGGTTGGAGGAGTGACGTAAACCTCATTCTTCAAGTATCCCCATAGGAAAAAATCGAGGCAAGTCAAATCTGGTGATCTCGCTGGCCAATTTTGTGTTCCTCCCCTACCAATCCATTTATTCGGAAAGCACATATTCAAAAAGTGTCTGACACTGAATTTGAAATGTGCCGGAGCTCCATCCAATTGTAACCACATACGTTGTCTGATATTCAGCGGCACATTCTCCAGAAGCTCAGGCAGATCATCTCGTAAAAATTGTAAAAAATGTTGACCATTCAAGTTTCCATCAAAAAAGTAATTCCTCCCCACACGTTAACAGACCATCTATTCTGGTGATCCAGAGTGCAGTAAAAATGAGGATTCACATCACTATAATAATGGAAGTTGTGTCTGTTCACTAAGCCATTGTTATGAAAAGTAGATTCATCAGAAAATAAAATGGAATCAAAAAAATGTTCATCTTCACTAAACTTGTCCAGAACCCATAGACAAAACTCGATTCGTTGAAGTCGAAGTCTATTTCATATAATTCCTGGTGCATCTGAATACGGTACGGGTGAAATTTGTATTTTTTTATTACCCTAGAAATGCTCCGTCTGCTTATCCCTGTATCTTTCTCGATCTTACGTTGACTCGTATGAGGGTTTTCTATGATTGGTCCCGTAATAAGAAATTCATTTTCCTCATTTCCAATGATCGATTTTGGTCTATTTGACTTTTCATAAGCTACACTTCCAGTCCTACGAAATTGATGAAGCAATCGTTTGAAAACCAACTTGTTTGGATGATTCCGGTCTGGATATTTTTGGGCATAGGTACACCCTCGACGCCAAAAGGCAATTCTCTAAACACTCGCCAATCGCTAAAATCATATCTATCCGCTCTTGAATGGGATAAGTTTTTATTTTCGACGCTAATAATTCAGTGAATGTTTTGAATAACGTAAAACACAATAACTGTCAATAATAATTCTTTCAACAAGTTGAATAAATGTCGTTTCAAAGCTAACTTGATTCAAAGAATGCATTGAAATAAGAAGTACTATTTGAAAAAGCCAATATCTGAAAAACTATTTAGGTTAGGTGTAGGGAACCCCAATATGAAATGATAATTGAATTCTATATTGTTCAAACCAAAAAAATACAGGGTGTTCTATTTGAATTAACAAAGTTATTTTTGTCCAAAATTATAAAAAAGTGACATTGATTTTTGAACATTCTGTATAATATTGAGAAACGGGTTTTATCGAAATCAATAGCCCAAAACCTCTTTTATCCATGGTCAGTATTCGAAGGGATGATTTCTATACATTTCGATGTTATTTAGTTTCCAATTGTACCTAGCATTTTCATAAAAAAATCAATAACTCGAGAACGGTTATAGTTAGGTACATAGTACCTTATATGAAATCATATTATTTTTTCCTGGCCTATTCAAAAGTGTAACGAAATACAGGGTGTTCTATTTAAAAAAACACAACTTTGCTATGTCACACCTTTTTGAGCTACCCTGTATACTCCAAAATAATTTCCTTTTGCAGCCTCAATCAATATACATATAATAAAATGGAGAAAATCCCGAAAAAATTAATGGTTTGGTTCACAGGGACCGTGTCGTATGGGGTGCCCCACCCTGTATATAACGTGAGTGAAACTTGTATTGTAATATTCAATAATTATGCGTGTCAATTTGACAAACTTTCGATATTATTTTAATGATGGTCAGTAAGAAGAAATTGTATAGAAATATTTTCAGTGAAAAAAAAAATTCCTGTGCGAATTTCTCGAAAAAATTCCTAGCCAGAATTCCATGAACCAGTAGACATCCTAATCCACTGACTCGATCTCAGTTAGCAATCAACATTCCTTGTGCCCAGCTGACATCCAACCATAAATTTCAATAGTCAATTGTTTTTCTTTTGACGGTGGAGCCACAAAAGCCGTGCCCATGCCACAAAAACCGATGTAGCACATTTCTTATTTTTTAAAACGTGATCAAGACTTCATTCAAGCAATTTATGGTCCGTGTATGATATATGACCTGCTCTCGAATATCCCAGACCCACCGGCTGGTCCTAGGCAGGTAAAAAAGATTCGAATAATTGAAGGATCTAAATTCGAAAAGGATATATAATTGCTTGGAGTGGTTGGAGTTTGTGTTTGTTAGTAGTATACATCGTATCTCACTTTTTATGGAAGCACCCCACCCAATTACTCGTACGCCATTCAAACATTATCGAAGGACATCTTTAGTCTCATTTGAGACTACAGACAAAATGAAATCGTGTACCAAATTTTTGAGTTCTTACTATCGGATCCTATCCAAATTTCAAATCTCTACGTCGAACAGTCTCTGAGATAAACGGCTGTGTCTGACAAACACACGCACACGTTTTTTTTTTAATTTCAATAATAATAAGATTATTCAATCTCAGAAAATAGACATGGCATTCAGTTACATATAAATGAACTAACATGTAAAAAGAATACCACAGAAGTAGTGGAAACTACTTGTATGTGGAGTATTGATTTTATCATGGTAGACTCACTCACATTATAGTGTCTAAAATGGTCTGCAGAAAGAATTCCATTGTATGAAACTTATCTTAGTATAAAAGTAATAATTATAAAATTCAAAATACGATATGGAAGTAGTTACAGTATGTGCATATAAAAAAGAATGTACGAGGAGATATGTATGTATATAAAATTAAATCAAATAACTATCATATAAATGTATATATAAAAAGAATGTACGAGGAGATATGTATGTATATAAAACTTAAATTAAATAACTATCATATAAATCTTTATACAGTGCTTCTCAAAAGTCCCCTCCCGTCCCTCTTATTTTTGGAACGATTATACATAAACAAGTGAAATTTGGAAACTGAATATTGAAGGTTGTAAACTTCCCTACTAGTGATGATAGATGACAAAATCGTCAAAGATGACGTCACAATGCCATTGTGACCAATAATTTTGAATGGAACCCTACGGCAAGCGACACCTCTTTTAAAAGGTATCGAAAAAACCTATTCAATGATACTAATTTTGTTTGTGTTTATGGCAGTTTTGGCAACTCGCTTTTAAAAAACGCAAAGCTGTGGTGAATTAAATCAGTTAATACTAAAATTCCAAATTCAAGCTCCGCCTCTGGATAGTAGTCAAATAAGCTGACGTTTTAGTTAGTCTCCCTAATTCGACGTTTTTGTAATTGTCCAAGTTTTTGTACATTTAATAATTTGTGTATTGTTGATCAAACGTTAAACTGTTTTAGCAGCTTTTGGTACTTTCAATATTTTTGTACATTTTAATAATTTGTTAAACTGTTGTGAGCCGAACGTTTAAGTGCTTCAAGAAGCGAAATGGTACGTGCTTTAGGTGATAAAGTAGCAGCGATCCTAATTCTTGGTGAAACTGGACAAAATATTCATGCAGCAGAACGCACATTTGCAAAAGTACGAGAAGAGTTTAAAAATAGGATATTTCACTGTCAGGAAGTAAATGGAGGTCACTTCTAGCAATTTCTTTAAGTGGATGCTGATTCTTGAATCTGTAATCAATATCATACTGAATGGAATTTAAATTTTAATGTTTACTAATGAGCCATTAAAAATGCCATAAACACAAACAAAATTAGTATCATTGAATAGGTTTTTTTGATACCTTTTTAAAGAGGTGTCGCTTGCCGTAGGGTTCCATTTAAAATTATTGGTCACAATGGCCTTGTGACGTCATCTTTGACGATTTAGTCATCTATCATCACTAGTAGGGAAGTTTACAACCTTTAATATTAAGTTTCAAAATTTCACTTGTTTATGTATAATCGTTCCAAAAATAAGAGGGGGGGGAGAGGACTTTTGAGAAGCACTGTATATATAATTCTACTGTACGTGTGTTGTCACTGAACTCCTCCTAAACGGCTGGACCAATTTGGATGAATTTTTTTGGATGCGTTTGGGTGGCGCCCTGGATGGTTTAGATCCACAAATCATCCCCCTAAATGTTAAGGGTGGTCCACACCTTGATTTTTATTTTCAGACAAAATGTTTTGTTTCTATTTTTTTATGATACAGCATTCAAAAATACATACAACCCTGAATTTTCACCCTTCTACGATCAACCCCTATTTTTTTGGCAAGATTTTTATTTTTATTTTGTCATGACTTAGAATAAAAAAATTTACCCTTCTACGATCAACCCCTATTTTTAATTTTTTTTTAGGAAAACGCGTTAACGGGATAACGAGAATGACGGGATAACGAAAAAACGGGAAAACGGGATGACAGGATAAGGGAATAACGAAAAAAAATCCGGGATAACAGGAAGACGGGATAACGGGAATAACGGGATAACGAAAAAACGGGATAACGGGATGACAGGATAAAGGAATAAGCGGAAAACGGGATAAAGAAAAAATGGGATAACAGGAAAACAGGATAACGGGATAACAAGAATAACGGGGTAACGGGATAAGAGGATAACGAGAAAACGGGATAACGGGGTAAAGACAAAGAGGAGTAACAGGAAAATGGGATAACGGGAAAATTTTCGGGAAAAACATTTTAGGGAATATAGAAATTTGGACAGGACAACGTCTGTCGGGTCCGCTAGTGTATATATAAAATGAAAAAGAAAAGAAAGGACATTGGGTATATACATGAAAAGGAATAAGAAAAGACTACAGTACAGAAAGATACACTAATCCTATCAAAACACATTGAATGATGATATAAATTCCTGAACAATCAGTACACTAAAAATAAATGCATAAAAAAAGGTAGGCACAAGAAGGTATATATATATATATATATATATATATATTAAACATTGAGTAAAAAAATTAAAATATTGGTATGAGTAAGAGGTAGAGCACAATAAATATACGAATCATATTCAAACCACATTAAAGATGAACAGATTGAATTGTATGTTTAAACGGACGTGATAAAATAATTTTAGGGTGATAAATAGTATGAAGATAAGATATTTCATAGGAAGCAACATCCTAGATTAGAAGGAGCTGCGAAATAATTGTATTCGCTTGCAGCCAATGCTTAATTTTTTTTTGAACATTGTAGGTGAATTTATTTCACGGATTTCTAAGGGTATTTTGTTTGTTTAATCTTGGAACAAGAAAGACATGACTTCTCAAGCTGAGAAATCTGTTAACTTTAGGAATATGTACGGCAAGAGGCTGATTTCTTGTGGAGTACTTATTCTTTGTAGGGTTTTTGTTTCTGGTGAATTTTTCTTTGTTTATTATACACTGTAAGTAGAGTTCTTTGATATCGAGGACTCGCGAAAGGTCAAAGAGTTCTACAGTGGAAAATTTTCTGTCTTTTCCATAAATGATTTTTAAAATCCATTTTTGTAGGATTATGATTGGGGATAGATAATTATTATATGCTATCAATCCATACCTGAGTTGTGATTCCACCAAGGCGTAGTAGATAGCCTTCAACTGGTCAATATTTACCATCGTTTTGAAATGCCTGAATAGGTAGAGCAAACTTCCTAGTTTCCCAGCTAGTTTTGTTATATGATGATCCCATTTCAGGTTGCAGTCGATAGTTAAGCCCAATAACTAGTTGAAGTAGCCGGTAGTATTGAAAAGGTTATTGTTAGGGATGTTTGCGAAATTGGGGGAAAGTTATCGAAATTAATTTTTTGTATACTGAAGGGCACGTAATGTGTTTTATCAAAGTTGATGGTCAGAAGCCTGGAGTCAAACCATTCTTTTATTTTTGAAAAATCTGTTTGGGTCTTATTGAATAAGTTGGTCCAATTATCTGCGTTGTAGAAAACAGCAGTATCATCCGCAAAGCTTACAATCTGGCCTTCGATTTCAAGGAAAAACAGATTATTAAGGTAAATATTGAAAAGGCAGGGACCTAACACAGTGCCTTGTGGTACACCATACTTGATGGTTTTGAATTCACTTAAAGTTCCTTGAATATCGACACATTGACTTATCTCAGCTAAGTAACTTTTCAATAACTCCAGGCATGGTCCTCTCATTCCCAGATCGTCTAGTGTCTCAGTCAGTTCGTCATGGCTCACGGTATCGAAAGCTTTAGCCAGGTCCACGAAGATACAAAGTGATGGTTTTCCTTCATCAAGAGATTTATAAATTTTTGAGGTGAGGGTTGCTATGGCATCTTGAGTGGACCTAGCCTCTCGGAAACCGTACTGCAGTTGAGAAAGGATATCATATTTTTCTAGAAATTTGCACAAACGTGTTTTAATTACAGTTTCTATTATCTTCGCAAGGCAGGAATTCGAAGATAAAGGTCTGTAGTTCAGACATTCCAATTTGTCACCTTTCTTATAAATTGGTTTAATTTTGTTTTTTTTTGAAAGAACTGGGAAACGTGCTTTTCCTCAAAACTGTATTCGAAAGACGACATATTGGTTTGCATATACTATCACATATTATTTTTAATGTGTCCGAGTTTATCGAGTCTAACCCGGGTGCCTTGTTTTTTTTGAGCTTGTGGATTATTTGTTTCATCTCTATTTTGGTGCATTCTTCTAAATATATGGTGTTCGAAATGCGTTTCCTCTTTTCTTTGAAGTTTTTTGGCTCCATAATTTGCTGGGCTAGATGTTCTCTAGGTTCATCAACGAAGTGATTCGCTATTTCCGAAGGATTATTTGTAACCACGTTACTAAATATTAATGATCCCAACCCACGGAACTCCAGTTTCCAACCATATTTTTGAAATGAATATTTCTCCGTTTTATGGATGGACAATAAGTTGTTATAGGAGTCAGTACGATCTACTATTAGAATGCCCACACGCGATTTATTGGATGATTTTATCGCCTGAGTCACTTCGCTGTTGTTGAGAACATTTTATTTGCGATTGTTGGTATACAAGATCTCGCCACTCCCAATAGACAGTAGGACATGCGTATTAGGCGATTGTGATACAGGACTTTCCGCCATTGCAGCCGATTCATTGGATATCATTGCGATGTGGATGAGTAACTCTCACTTGAATCACTATTCTTTAATCTACACGAAAATTGATGGGGATATGACCAATAACACAATATGTACACTTATTTGGCTATCGTATACTTTGTTTTATTTTTTTAATTCTGAAATTACACAAAAAGATGTGATTTTTATTTTCTGGGGACTGTGAAAAATTGAATTGACGTTAATCAGTGTTAGAAAACATACTAAATAAATGAATTTTCTGGGGTAATCTATACCCTCACCCAGACTTTTGATTAAGTCTCGCGTCTACTTCAGATTTCGAAGAGCTTCATTGATTGGCATGATTTTTGCTCTCGGAGCCTACTTCATGAAAATAAATAAATCGATGTATCCAAGTATTTCATGAAAAAAATATATTACACAAGTTATTTCAGAGTGTTCCAGACGCTCCATTTTCATCCCTTTTGCCGTATCCCATATCCAGCATTGGGAAGACGTTTGGAAGAGGTATTACAGGTCTGAAAAGATATAAGATGGGATATGTAATTCCATTTTTATGCGGGCCGAAAGACTTTAGAATTAGTCTCTTGGAGGTGAAATGGCTATCTTTAATAATGAAAGTAAGATATTTTTCGAAATATACACTGGTTTAAACTGGCAATTCGTTTAACTTCTGTTCTTGGCGTCTATCCTACTGTTATAAGTGAAGTGGAGTTTAGGGGTTTAGGTGTGGTTATTCTCTTTGTGGGATAATTTTTTTCGATTTAATTCCGAAAACATATAAGGAAATTAGAAATGAAGTGCATAAAGTACACAAAGTCGTCTTCACAAAGGATTCAATATAAATTGGAACACAATTGGTAGACCACAGGGGAAAAACAACTACTGTCTTAGCAAATACCACGCAAGACGTTGAATGATATTCACCTGACAATCCATGCAAACTTTCATATAAATGAAATATTGTTCGCAAATGTTTCTTTCTGATAAGCTCGATTACGTTTAATTCATGTCGTGTCCGCCTAACAATCCGCATACCGGTTTCAGGCTTTTTGGCCCTCATCAGTACGGAGTAGTCACCAGCCAGAGATCCGGAGAATATCACCTAGCGAAATGAATATCATTCACAACAATACTAATCTAAAATTTCGTCTGAACGAGAGATGTACAGATTCCAAAACGAGAGATAATAAACATCTGAAACTTCACTTCTGACAAGAAAAAAACAACCCCTGAAATTTCAGTATGTTACATGAAAAAAAGAACACCAAATTCACTTTTGAATAATTCATTCATCACCTTGCTGGATATTTTTTCGAAAAAGCTTCTAAGAAGTAAAAATCGCATACATGGAGAATATGTCTCGAAACAACGACCTAACAAACACTATAGGTAGGATTTACGTCATTTGAACCTCCGAATAGGTTGGCGCCCAATTTGGCGGAGATCACTTTCAGATTAACCAATATGGGAGATATGATTTAGAAGCGGAAAATTGATATATCAATACATTTTTCATAATTGGTCGAAGGTAGAAGGAACAAAATGCCCCAATATCGTTCACCTTTGACTATAAAAAAACAGAGGTTAGATCTACTAGATCTAGTACAGGGTACTGTTCTATTCATGAGAGCATTCCAATTTATACTATGAATATGGCGTTGGGAAAGGCATTGTCAGAGTAACTCACCCTAGAGGAAGATGACTATTTATGGCATTATTCCTATTCTTGTCGGTTTCTGCGATACAAATTTGTCTGTGATCAGTTCTCTGAAACACTTCAGAACTAATTTCAGAGGTGACGTAGAATAGAAGCAAAATAGAATTTCCCTAATAAAAATATTCTTCTGAAAAAATGCATGAAAAACCAGGTACTTGCTAATATTCGTTTGATACAAGACAAATACTCCGATGAAATTTTTGATGAAAAAGAATAAGATACTTGATTATAACGTCAAGTACAACTGATTGCATGCTGAGTATAAATCTCTTTGAAATTTAAATATATAAGCATGAAATATGTTAACGAAATCCACTTTCTGTCTATATACCTATATAATAAATATAATCATTTAAAACAAACAACAAAAAACGACAACTGAAATAAAAAATCGACGTGTTTAAGCATCATTTACAATTCCTAATAATAATGAAAATATTAAAAGTAGTCCAGACTTTTTTGGCACACTGTATGTGGCCGTAGGTATAGTATAGTACGTAATGCGTGTTGTAGAGCAATTACGTACTCGCCGCTACGCATTCGTGCGTAATATGCTTTTTATAACACTTGATACATAATATACTATTGCATGAATGCCATAATTTTCATTACTTGTCAATTGATAATTATTACTTGATAATTGTTAATTGGAGCTGCATTAATCCACCATACTTGCTACATGTCCTTTTTTAACAATAAATGTACCCGCCATTTCTAGGTTATAACTTTGAAGTGGCAGGTTATAATAGCCACGATGTGTTCGTCACTTCCAAGGGTATAAGAACTATTGTAATTTTTAGGTTATAACTTTGAAATGGTGAGTCATGGGCCTACGACGTGTGCGACACTTTCTAGTGGTGGAAAAGTTAATAAGTTAGTTTCACTGGCCACTTTATGATGAGAGAAACTTCAGAGTGGTATCTTTTCAGTTTCTGCCACTTTGAAGTTATATTCTCCAAAAGCCGCCATATTAACAGGAATATGCTGGGTCGCCATTATTAGAGAAATGAACGAAACATTCAATAAAGATTTATTTGTCGTCAGTACCGCATCAAACATAGTAATTTATTACGTAAGTATTGGTTTCAAGTTTGATAAATCTAAATAAGAATAATTCGCCATTTTTTCACTTTGCATCAGCTAGTGTGAAATAAATGAAAGAGTTTTGAAAAATAATAAAATAACAGCGAGGTAGAAAGAGAAATTTTCATGTGGGAATAATTATTTCCCGATTTTTTCAAGGCACTAAAGTTCACGGATCACCGTGTCATGATATTACTATTATAGGATATGAACGATGACAGGACTAATCAATTTTGGTTCAATTAGGGACCATATCAGAATTGGTAATGGAATATTACTGTTATAGGATTAATCCTCCAATTAATTATCGAAAATATCACGGAAACATTTCCCGTCCTCGATATAATTAGAACATCTAATTATTCCAGTGAATTAATTGCATTTATTGGGTAACAAAATGTTGGAAATGGAATATGCGTTGGCATTCATTTTATGATGTTATTCTAGGAATTGTATTGCGTGGAAAAGTGGTGATTACCAGTATTTGTTTTTTTGCAAATCGCAAAAAAGAACAGTGATAATGTAATAATCCCATACAAATATATTTCTGAGGTCGGTGACGGTTAAACATTGATTTAGTTCCAGCTGGCAATAACTTCAAGAATTCTTAACATACATTGAGTTTCAAAAAGTTTGCACCATATGGGAAACTTTTTTATTATACATTTGTCAGGAAATTTTATATTCGATGAAAATTGGTGCATTGCGGAAAACTTGCATTTGAGTTGTCAAAATTTTAAATTTCCAAACGGTGTACAGGAGAGAATAAAAAATAAAAATGTTGATCAGGAGTAAATTATCTTTATTTTCGACATTATCAAAAAGGTTTATTCAGAAAAGTTCTTAAGAATTGAAAACAATATTTGAATTTAAAATCACAGCCACGTACGCAACATATTTTTCCCCATTTTTAATGGTTTTAGCCTCATAAAGAGTATCTCATATACACCTTAGACGCCTTCTCCATATTACTTTAATAATATTTTAATGCAAACTTTGGTCCAATTTATTATTTGTTGAAAATTGTTCAAATTTTGACTAGTTTTTTGTGCAAATTTGATATTTCACTCTGTTTGTATGTCCATAATAACTATCAGTATGATTTAATACGAATACATCCGTGATTTTGAGGTAGAGAAAATAGAAACGTTCACTCTTCAAGATTACCTAGAATGCAAACATATTTTAGATGCCAACAAAAATTCTTGCTATTTCGAAATTATCTATAATAATATACGAAGTCTCAGTAGAAATATTGATGAATTCAAAATGTTCCTCAATAACCTGAAGTCAGAAATTGATTGCGTTTTGACAGAAACACACTCCAGAACTTCACTATATTCCGGGATACTGATATACAGTAAAGGAAACCTGAATCAAAACGATGGCGTGGTGATGCATATCAGCTCCAACCATAAATATACTCACGAAATAGTTATAATCAATCATATCAAAACAATTTCTATAAAAAATCACCCCTTATCGCTGGGGCTTCTTACTTCAATAGGCTTCCCGGCCACTTGAAAAACAGTCCGACATACGAAGTTTTCAAAGGTAGGTTCAAACATTTGTTAGCAAATAACTGTTTTTATAATTTGGGGAAAATTGATACTCTCCTCTCCAATAATTGATTGAAATGTTTTTTACTCTTTTATTTTGTATCAATGTATTTGTTCTGTCTTCAGTTCTTGGAAAGATACAGCTGTTATATCTGTTATATGCTTCTATGCTCTATTATTTTTATTTCTACACCTGTACTGACTCGTCCAATCTATTGTATTATAAGAAAAAGGATTTAATGAATTTGAATTTGAATTGAGTTAAGAGTTAAATTCTGGAATACTAACATAGCCCTAGCCGCCTTATATAGACCTCCTTCCACTAACCCATACGACTTCAATGGACATTACCAAAGCTATCTCGAATCACGTCATCTAAATACAGCTTCACAACTCATTTGTCTTATTGACAACGGACAGGAATGAGATATAAAACGCAATTACTAATTTAAAACCTAAAAAATCTAATGGTATTGATGGTATCAACTCTGATATATTGAAATCGATCTCTCAATTTACAGAAGAACCTCTCTTACATTTGTTCAATACATGCATGGAGGCTACTGGCCAACAGCTTTTAAACAAACAATTGTAGTACCGCTATATAAAAAGGGTGATGATGACATTATCACAAACACCTCACCAAGGTTTTCGAAAAAATCCTCAAAAAAACTAACAACTTATGTTTCCAAGTATAACTTAATTTCTGATCGCCAGTTCGGATTTCGTGAAAAACTGTCAACACAAGATTCAATATTATCACTAACATCTGAAGCCTCATCAGCTCTTGACGAAACAAATCGAGCCTATGCGTTTTCATAGACTTATCGAAGGCGTTCGACACACTAGACCACGAAATGCTACTACAGTCATTGGAAGATATTGGTGTAAGGGGTGTTCCACTACACTTATTCAGGAGTTACCTGACCAACAGACACCAAAGTGTTAAGGTAGATGAAGTATAAAACAGTATGCAAAAATTGATATTGGTGTTCCACAAGGTACGGTCCTTGGACCTATTTTATTCAATATATATATATATATAGGATTTGCAGATGCCAATATTCTTCAAGGCAAATAGTAGGCAGGAATCAAAAGATATTTTAGAACTTAAAATAAAAAATTTGGCTTGAACATAAATTACTAACTATTAATCTAGAAACAACCTTGTACCTTCCGTCCAGTTGTAATAGCTCAAATGAACATTCATTTTCACATATCATTCTCCCTGATAAAGAAGTGAAGTACCTTCGTGTGATTATAGACTCACACCTCAAATGGGATGCACAGATAAAATATATATGCAACAAGCTGCGGTACATCATTTATAAATTCAAATTCTTGACAAAAATATTGAACCCTCACCATCTGAAAACTATGTACCACTCCCTTGTAGAAAGCCACTTACGCTTTGGAATAGCTTGTTGAGGAGGAGCATTCAGAACACACCTTCATCGACTAGAGACGCTACAAAACAGATTCCTGAAATTTATTTCATCGAAACCTGAACACTTTTTCTACAAAAAAAACTGTTTTCCGACGCAAATATCCTTGACTTCCGCCAACTTTTTTGCTATCATCATAACTTATTAAAAAAAGGAAGAGTTATATATTACCGTCTCACAGTTATAACACACGGACAAAAGATCACCACGTCATCCCACTAACACAAAAATCACTCATCCAACACCCCAAAAAATTCCACATTTTCAAAAAGACACTTAAAACATTCAATTCATCAATCACGAACTCAATGGCTAACCTCATTGAAAATAACCCTTATTCCCACTCTTGTGAAAGATAAACAAATATCTCTTATTTCCTTCATAATGATACAATATTGATATCTTTTCGTATTTTGTTTATGTCCATTTTCAATCTCCTTTTACATTTATTTTTAACGATTTCATTTTATTGTATAGTTATTTGAATTAAAGTCATATGTGTCTCATTTAGCTTGTTTTTTTTTTAATCTCACTTTTCACCTTTATCTTTTTATTGCTGTATTTCACTCTCGTGTTTATACTTTTTATTTACAAGTTTTTATTTAGTTTCACCCATAGAGAAACTAAAAATAAAGAGAGTTGTCAAACCTGCAGAAAAAGTTGGCACCACGGTTAGACAGTGGCGACATATCTCGCAACTGGCCGAGCTAAGTTAGTACAGGCGGGTTTTTTAAAAGAATTACTTTTATATGGTTGATATGGTATATATTTTATAAGTGATCGATTTGCCATTCC
The DNA here is from genome assembly GCA_018342105.1 of Gonioctena quinquepunctata. NCBI lineage: Eukaryota > Metazoa > Arthropoda > Insecta > Coleoptera > Chrysomelidae > Gonioctena > Gonioctena quinquepunctata. The sequence continues at coordinate 617,586 of JAFIRS010000223.1, read as the reverse complement.
TGTATTCCATATGAATGGTTGTATCATATGAAATACAGGAATGGCAAATCGATCACTAATAAAATATTTATACAGTAATCGATTCGTAGTTCGTGGTTAAAATAAAGTTTCAAAATGGATCTTTGTTTCATGATATCAAGAACAAAATTAAAGTTCTTATAAAATAAGAATAATAAGTTAAACACCATAAAAAACACATTTTATTTTATCTAGGACAAGGTACAACTACAGACAAAACAATAATAAAACTCTGAAAAACAACAAAATTAAAAATATTCTTCAGTCTCATCATGAAATCAACCAAAATGAAAACAAATTACATTTACAACATACCTTCAATAATTTTGTTATTTATAGCACAAAGGAGAACGAGTAGGTATAACAAATACTCCAGTTTGATGATAATCATTAAGTAGACCATGTACTTCATACTTCCTCAAATGGTGATAGGAAATGGAAACTTTTGGATGGAAATAAGTACCAATTTGTGAAAAAAATTCTGCAACTGATGGATGAAATAAGTATCAGTTTGTGAAAAGCAGCTTATATTTTACTTTGTAAAAGAATGTTTCCAGGAATTTCAGCGTCTACTCGAATAACAAATCATTCTATTTTCGACGTTGGGTTCCGAATTGAAGTCCATAGTATAATTTCTATCATTAATTTTTCGATGACAATAACAGTAGACTTATTCTGAAATTATTACGTGGTTTGTCATTTTCTGACAAACGTCGAAATTGGAAAATAAACATGTCATCATTCGCCTATCGATTGCGGGCAGCGCCTCCATGCGCGACTGGCCGTACCAAAAACTTGGTGGTCAAGATCGCCAATGTTTCAAACAGTCTCTTTATTTTTAATTTGTCTATGGTTTCACCTGTCCCGATGTTTGTCATCAAATCTTGCAAGTCAAATTTGACCCACTTCTAGTTGTTCGATTAACGGGAAATTTGGCATGTGTTCATAGTTCCCGTGACAATACATTATGCATTCGTTAGAGAAAAAAAACAAAATGGCGGCTCCAAGATGGCAGACGAGATTTGTGTTTATGGTCCGATTCGATTCAAAATATATATATATATATATATATATATATATATATATATATATATATATATATATATATATATATATATATATAATATATATATATATATATATATATATATATAATATATATATATATATATATATATATAATATATACATATAATATATATATATATATATATATATATATATATATTGTTATGTTACGAAAAACCAGTTATATATATTAAAAGGAAAAAACCCACAAAAAGAATAATTACTTAATAGCTATTAGTTTCAAGAGATTGTTTTTACATATTTTGAAATTCTATTTCCTTTATTAAGCCTCTGTATAATATGAATAGATAAAAATATTCAAATACTATAATACAATCAATTTTATACACTGTCATAATGATTACAACCCATAATTATTCAAAAGACAACAAGAAAGGTCTAGATTTACAAAATCATCCTGAATAAAATGTGATAAACAGAATTATAAGCTTGAAACATACAGTATATGAAATTATATGTAACTAAAAATAGCCAATGGGAGAACAACAAACTTCTTGATGACAAAGCCAATCAGGGAACAGTATGGTCAAATGTAAGATTTGAAATTGTGAGAAAATAAGAACGGAAAAGTGTCAGAGACAATTATGATTGAATATTGTAAATAGTCTGTAAGAAAGGAAAAATAGATTCAGTTATAAGTTTTGACAAATAACCTTAAACAGTGAAAATGTGAGAACATAGTGCGCGAATTCAAAAATTCAAATAAAAAGGAATGAGGAAAAATGGTATCCAAGTAACGAAAAACAAGGCTACGAGGAGATCGAAAAGAATGAAAAAACGAATGCCACGTTTTATTTGAGAGAAAGAAAAATTCAATAATTTCAACATTATAAGCACAAAATCAACATTACCTTATTTGTACACCATATACAAATATTCCAAAGCTGATTGCTGAATTTGTATGGTTCCTTCTTTTGGTATTGGAGTTCCTGAGAGCATTGGATTGAGAGAGAATCCAAATTCTGGGTGTATATTGAACAGCGACAGTTCCAGCGACAGGTATAAACTTTCCTAGTGCACGTCACGAACTGAACAATTTCACCAATAACTCATATCCCATCAGAAGAACTTTATTTCACTTGATTATGAACTATTAAGGAAATTTTCACTTCCAAGGTAAAAGTGAGATTGTGTCTATTAATCCATAACCTGTTTCTCATGATTATTCATGAATATTTGTAGATTCACCTCAGAATAAGTTATCTATCGTAGGCCAGGTAAAATTAAGTTTTCCTGAATAAAGGAAATAATTGCTTTTTGATACTATCTCGTTTCTTTTCCACAATTATCAGCAATCGTATTTATAAACATTGAAAAGATTGAGATTTGACATCAAGCAGTGGTTAGTGGCTCAATTGCCTGAACCGGCTATCTGAGACAAGAGGCGTACCAACTGAGTTTAGCTGTGGTAAGGAAAGTGATAACAATTGGCAGCAACGTGACGAGAGAACAGTGACGTTAGCTAGCAATTATTATTATTACATCACAAAACATATTATACAGGGCGAAATAATAACAAAATAATTTGTTAAATCATCATTATATATATATATATATATATAAATATATATATATATATATATATATATATATATATATATATATATATATATATATATTACTTTTATATATTTTATTTATATTGTGATTTTATGAACATTTTGTCATGTTATTTATGTATATTTGATCATTTATGCAAATTTTAATTTACTGCCTATTTTCACGAAGTTCTTCTCTTTCGCACCAATTGTCCACTATGTTTAGGGCCCTTTGTGTTCTGTCTGGGATTATTCCCGTAAACCGGCCTCCGACGACTATTGCTAGGTCGTTTGCATATCCAAAGCAATGGAAGCCTTCTTGGATTAGTCTGTGTAGGAGATCGTCCATTAGGGTTGTCCACAGTGGCGGTGACAGGACTCCTCCTTGTGGGCAGCCTCCGCCTGCTTTCGCAATGATGGTGACCTCTCCTAGAGTGGATATGATTGTTCTTCTCTCTAGATTGGCCTTTATCCATCTGCATAGGCTTGGCGGAACTCTTCTTCTGGTCTGTACATTCACTAGCGCTTCTGTGGTGGCATGTTATAAATATTAGTAATTATCGCTTATACAGAGCTGATAGAAATTGTCATGGTAAGGGAGTATGTATATATGTTAGAAATAAGATACGTAGCGAGATACTTATTAGTAGATTGGACTATATTTGGGAACAACTATGGGTTAAGGTAGTTATTAATAAGAAATCATTTGCTGTAGGTATTATTTATAAACCACATGAACAAAATACGAATATTTTTTTAGATGAATTTGAAGATAGTCTTGCTTCAATATATCCTACTGTTGATGAAATTATTTGTATGGGAGATTTCAATTTAAATTTATTAGAGTGTGATAATACGAGCGTTAAAAAATTCAGTTCGATTTTAGAATCACTCAATCTATGTCAAGTAATTGATGAACCTACTAGAATCACTGCTACATCTGCAACACTTTTAGACTATGTAATAATTCCCGAAGGTACTAATTATAATAAAGGTATTATGCAACAAGTAATTTCAGATCATTCAATGGTATTTTGTGAGTTAAAAATGTCTAATGAACAGAGAGGTCCTAAACTTGTTACATACAGAAATTTCAAAAATTTTGATGATGATAATTTTCAACGTGATCTATTTGACACGTCATTTTTCAGGATATATGATCAGGAAACAGTAGATGGGAAGGTTTCTTACTTAGTCAATTGTCTTAATAATTTGCTTGATAGGCATGCTCCTATTGTTACCTCGAGGGTAACAAAACCTAAAGCACCGTGGATAACATTTCCTATTAAGAAAATGATGGATGAAAGAGACAAAGCTCTAAGAAAGTATAAAAGAACGAGAACTGAAGCAACTTTACAAACTTATAAAAATTTACGAAATTTTACATTTCAATCCATCAAAAGAGAGAAAAGAGCCTATTTTATCTATCAATTCAGTAACAGTAAACCAAAAGATATATGGCGAATTTTAAGAGCTAATAAATTTCTACCGGACAAATCACTTGATATACCAGAAAATCTGAGGGATCCAAATAAAGTTAATAGGTTTTTTATTGAATCAGTGCCGCAATCTGAACCATCGGAAGAATTAAAGTCTTTTTATAAATCAAATAAACTCAATAATTAAATCAAACGCTACCGGATGTGATGGATTAAGTATAAATTTCATCAAACTGTGTTGTCCATTTATTATCCTGTATATTACACATATTGTGAATTTTTGCATAACCGAAAATGTCATCCCGGAGGTATGGAAAAAAGCAGTTGTCAAAGTTTTACCTAAAAAACAAGATCCAACTGAGTTCAAAGACTTACGTCCAATAAGTATTCTACCTGCGTTGTCAAAAATCTTGGAAAAAACTTTAGAATCTCAAATTAAGAATTATTTACATATACATTCACTATTACTTTCAATACAGTCAGGTTTTCGTAAAGGTTACAGTTGTACTACTGCTTTAATTCATGTTATTGATGATATTTTCAAAGCTACTGATTCGGGTTATTCAACAGTGCTGGTTATGCTAGATTTTAGTCGCGCTTTTGATACGATAAATTACGATTTAATGATTTGTATTTTGGAATATATGGGTTTCTCTAATGATGCTTGTTCTTTAATAGAGAACTACCTTAAACTTAGGCAACAGCAAGTTTTCATGAATGGTATTAGTTCAGATTATCTCGTATTAGGATCTGGTGTACCTCAAGGGTCGATCCTTGGGCCACTACTATTTTCTATAAAAAAAATTCAGGACTGCAAAGTTCATTTATATGCTGATGATACTCAGCTGTATTATAGCTTTAGGCAGGCTGATGTGGATAACGCTTGTGTCGTTATCAATAAAAATCTAGAGGAATTTATCAGTTATGCAACTGAACACTGCCTACTTATAAACACAACAAAATCTAAAATCATGCTGTTTGGCACTAAGCAAAACAGAAAACATTTATTGAATTTAGTAAATATTACTATTGGTAATGAAGAATTAGAGGTGGTAAGTGAAGCAAAAAATTTAGGAGTTATATTAGACTCTGAACTGAGATTTGAAAGGCATATAAATAGGTTGTTACAACGGGCGTATTGTAATATTAAAATGATATACGGCAATCGACACCTTTTTCCTATTCATGTTAAAAATATCTCTGTGAAACACTTGTGCTATCATTATTCAATTACGCAGATGCTCTGTACGGACCTAATCTAACGCACCTATATAAAAATAAGATTCAGAAAGTTCAAAACTCATGCTTACGTATGATTTTTGGTATAAGAAGACGACAACGAGTATCTCATAAATTGAAGGAGATTGGATGGTTACATATGGAGAATAGAAGAAAGGTTCATTTTATTACCTTATGCCATAAAATAATTATTGATAAGAAACCTTCCTATCTACACCGCAAAATTACGTATCGTTCAGATGTCCATAATGTAAATATTAGAAAAAGAGGTTTACTCACTATACCTCACTTCACGACTGAGCTTTTCAGACGTTCGTTTACATACCAAATTTACTCTCAATACAATGCCATTCCATCCGAGTTTAAGATTTATAATATTTCAAAATTCAAAAGAAGCCTCAAAAAATATATATTGGACAATCAAATTTAGCATAAACGTAAAATATCTACCTGCTCATTTCTTACTTAAAAAAGTAAACTCGTAAGTTTGTTTCTCGCCTTGTATATCATCTATTATAGATTGTCTCGCTTTGTTGATCTTCTCTTATGTCATCAACTATAAAATGTTTAATGCTTATTTATATCTAATTTGTATCTAATATTGTACCTACTATGATACACTCATATTTTCATTTTCATTGAATTTTTCTTTTTTTTTTTCTTGTTTTGCAAATAGTGATTAATTTATTTAATTCTATGTTTTATCAGCTACTAACTATGAATTACACAAGATTTGTTAGGGTTGAGTGGAAGAATATTTTTTGTTGTGCAGCAATGTACAACTGAAAATAAACTCCGCCTTTTATTTTCAAATGTATTTGAGTTTAAGGAAATTATTTGTTGTTGTGCTTTATTGAAAATAATAAAGACGTTTATTATTATTATTATTATTATTGTTGAATGCTCCTTCTATGTCTAGGAACGTTGTCATGGCTATTTCTTTGTCCTCTATTGACTTTGAAATCAACTTGCTTAGGTCATCCAACGCGAAGTCTGTTGATTTTCCTGGTTGGTATGCGTATTGACGGGTACTTAGAGGGTTTTCTTTCAGTATTTTGTCTCTGATGTATCTGTCCAGCAGTCTCTCCAAAGTGTTTTGGAGATATGATGTTAGACTGATGGGTCTGTATGACTTTAGTGTCAGGTCTGTCACTCTGCCCACCTTGGGGAAGAAGAGTCGTCACTGTGCCTCGTATGAATACGATGGCTTTTGTTTTCACCTTTTTATTCTCATCGTTATACACAAATTGAGAGATAATATAATAATAACAAATATATAAGGTGAAGATGACGAAATTTGTCCTTTGTCCATTTGTTTATTTTATTTTAGGTGACCATTTGTTGAACTTTTTGTATTCGTGCTAATGCATACACTTTGGAAATAAAGTAAACTACATAGATATTGTTTTCGTGGAGATTGACTTGGAGTTTCCTCCCATTTGGATACGTAAAAATTTCTCGGAAATAAAAAGCAAATAAATTTTCTCGAGTTATTCAATAATTCACAAATTTGGAGACAAACGCCGCTCAGTGGAGTATTTGAGGCGAAAACCTGGCCAAAAGTGTGGAAGTGCATTTTATCATTACTCATTTCCAGGAGCATAAGTAACATCCAGGAGCTCCTAGCCGCAGTTAAAGAACAGGTTTATTTGTGAGTTTTTTTATGTTCTGGTTCCCACGAAAAGGGATATCCTGTAATGTTCAGAGAACATCGTGGGAACCAAAGGAAAGAAGGTAGGAGTTGGTGTTCTTCTTAAATTTCTGGAGGTTGTATGCCTCGGGGAACACCTCCCTAGGCAATGAGTTCCAAAGCCTCGCTGTTCGTTGGATGAACGAGTCTTTGGAAAGTGCTGTTCTGCAGGTCTCCAAAGTGACCACGAAGGGGTGTGATGACTGAACTTGACGGGTTAGTCTCCAAGAGACTGCCAAAGCAGGAACGATTGTTGATATTTCAGAAGAGCATCGCCCATGAAAATATCTATAAAATAGAGACAAATCGCCAACTTTTCTACAGTGTTCCAGACAAGAGAGCGAGTTTGTAAGCGAGGCATCACCGACGAGACGAATTGCCCATTTTTGGACAGAATCCAATAGCTTCAGGATATGTTTAGGTCCCGCGCTCCAAATATGGGAACAGTATTCCAGGACAGGTCGGATCTGTGCCTTATAGATCATAAGCAGCTGAGTGGGGGTAAAATAGCTCTTGGCACGAAACAAAAAACCAAGTTTTTGGGATGCACTTTTGGCAATGGACCTCACGTGATTTTCCCAGGAAAGGTTATTGCTGATAGTAATACCAAGCATCGATATGGATGACTTCAGTGGTATGGTTACTCCTGACAAAGTTATGTTAGGCACAGTGAGATCGGCTTTTCTAGAGAAAAGACATGCTTGTGTTTTGTTTGCATTGAATTCTACCAAGTTATTAGATCCCCACTCGAGAATTGTTGCTAAGTCCATATTTATATTATTAACATTTCTTCCTCGTTCATTTCTGGTTTCACGGGCTGATATAGGGGCCCTGGAAGAGAAAGCGGTATAGAGGGTACTATCATCGGCAAAGCTGTGTACTGGACATGAAGTTGCTTTCAACAAGTCGTTGATGTGAAGTAGAAATAGTGTTGGTGCGAGAATAGATCCTTGCGGAACACCAGCATTTATGAGTAGAGTGTCAGATGAAACTCCATCGACCACTACATGGAGAGACCTGTTTGAGAGAAAACTAGCAAGCAGAGAACACAGCTGAGGGGGCAAGCCATAAGACGGAAGCTTGGCGAGGAGTCCCTGGTGCCAAACTCGATCGAACGCCTTGGAGATATCTAATGCCACAGCTAAAGTTTCTCCATACTTTTCAATAGATAGCTGCCATATATGTGAGACGTAAGCGAGCAGGTCACCAGTTGATCTCTGATGGCGGAAGCCATATTGCCTATCTTGATGGCTTTTTCCATGACCTTTGAAATAATAGATAGCAGTGCGATAGATCTGTAGTTGCTAGGTAGGGCCTTTTTGCCTTTTTTAGGGACTGGCCTCTTTTAGGGACGGAAGTACCCCCAAATTGTAAGAGTGGTTGAACAACTTGCAAAGAACAGGTGTTAGTTCGGGGCACATTTCTTGAGAACAATCAGCGGGATTCCGTCAGATCCACAGGCTTTGTTGGTGTTGAGACCCAGCAAAATCTTTCTGATAGTACGTTGGCGAAAGGTGATCTCGGGCATGTGACTGTCAATAGGTGTAATGTTCGGGGGTTGTTTTCCCGATGAATCCAGAGTGGAATTTCCAGCAAATAGGTATGCAAAGATATGGGCTTTTTCCTGGGCAGTCGTTGCTAGTGTTCCATCTTCTTTGGTTAGAGGAGGAAATGAGCTGGAAGTGAAGTTTTTTCCCACAGCTTTGGCGAAAGACCAAAATGAACGGGATCCGTTAGGACATTCAGCAAGTTTTGATCTTATTTTGGCATTGTGGGCATCTTTTGAGCATTCTATTGTCTCTTTGCATATGCCTCTAGCCTCGACATATGCTGCTCTGGTCTCAGGGCCCGGATTTTTTAGCCATCGATGGTATGCTGCCTGTTTGGAAGCCACAGCTCTAGAGTAGTTCCTGTTAAACCAGGTCTTATCGGATGATGTTCTTCTTTCGGTATTCGGTATGTAAGTTTGCATCCCCAACATGATGATTTCAGAAATTGTCTCAGCACATCGTGTTGGATCTACTGAAGAGAAACAAACTCTCTTCCATGGAAACGCTGAGAAAAACATACGAAGACCTTCCCAGTCGGCCGAATTGTAATGCCACATGAGACGGGGTGGTATTGTGCAGCTCGATGGTAAATGGAAAGAGCATGTTGTGGAGATGAGGGTGTGATCAGAGTTTCCAAGTGGGGCACAAACTTCTATTCTATACGGGTCAGGATTGGTGGTGAGGAAAAGATCTAGTGTATTGGCAGACTGGTTGTTGACATCAGGGATGCGGGTTGGTAGCTCGACCAGTTGTTCTAGACCATGAGTGATGGCGAAGGCCTCGGCTTGACGACCCGCATCATCTGTTTTGTTAGAGAATTCGAGCCAGGCAGCGTTATGCACATTAAAGTCTCCCATGATTATGGTTTCAGCTGTTGGATGGTTCTCCTGAATGTAGTCCAGTTTGAGTGATAAAAACTCAAAGAGGTCGTTATATGAAGGTTCATTAGGTGATAGGTAAAGGCAGCAGAGGAACTTAGTCAGTTTGGTATCAGATAGCTTGAACCACATCACATCAAAGTCTTTCGGTTCCAAACTCTCTTCACGCTGGCATGAAAGGTTAGCCTTAGCGTAAAGGCAGACTCCACCTTTGAACCTGAATCGAGAATGGAGTTCGTAACCAGGACAAAGCATATGGACCTTGTTGGTGGACGAGTTTACTTGTGTTTCTGTTAGAGCCAGAATATCCGGTTTTTTCGTCTGTAGGTGATGGTGGACGTCATTGATGTTCTTGTTGAGTCCGCGGATGTTGCAAAAATTAATCTTTAATGTTGAGTCCCCTCGAGTACCTCTCGCCCGGAAATCCGAATGGAGAGGTGGACGTGCTATTTGATTACATTTCAGCACTTGGTATATTTTTACTGGCACATTGAAGGTTTTTCGTTTTTCAACTTCTGAAGATGGAAAAGGGATTAAGTAGAATTGTACGAATTGGTTGAGGAGTCTGCTGAAAAAATAAATGATGGAAAGCTCTTTGAAGAAGATGATGGAGATCAGAGTTCAGGAGAACCCTCCTGGGAACGTCCCTGCAACAAATCGAGAAACAGCAAAAGGTTAGGCATTCCCACTCATTACTGTTGATTTGAAAAAGTGGAGTTTTCGCTTTCAAAGATCAATCACAAATATAAAAGAAAGGAACACTCTTATTTATCGTTCAGGTATATCTAAAATTCCACGTCCTTTTGACATATGCTACAGTTCTGTAACAAGTACCCGAAAGCACCCAATGCCATCATTCGAAGTGTTTTTTTGCCTGGGAAACTTTTAACACGAGGGCTCACACTAAGCTAAGCTTGATTAATTCATCAAAACTTTCTGGAGACACAAAGGAATTCAATGCGAGTTGCGAATGAACAACAATTCAGAAGTTTGTAGGGATTCGAAAAGTGATTGAGAACTTGTGAAGGATGTAATTGTTTTTAAATTGAGTCAGGATCCACTAAGTGCGTCATCTGCAGGAATGAAAAGGATTGTAGAATACAATTCATTGAAATAACACCGGAATTTTGAATAATAATTTCGTTCAGAAATACAATGAATTGAGAACGTACAGCAGTTCTAGAACATATTTGATGGTTGAACTAGATTTTCAACCCTGCAAGAACCTCATGCTATGTTGGGTCTCACTGAAATGGTACATAGCTTGAAGGGCATTTCGTACCTAGGATATACAGGGTAAGCCAACTATCTCACTATATTTCAGAATTTACTTGCCATCAATCGTGTGTGAGCAAAAATGGAAAATTTTCATCGGAAACAAAAACGGCATTCCTATTTTTGTATAAGTCTTAATTTTTCCAATGAAAAGTTGGAAAAGGTTTCTAAATGTTTCCTAATATTTCTATGTGATCTAAATGGTAATTTTGAGCGTTTTTTTATTTGTGTGTACATCTTATGGAATAATAGAATAAAATTGATTTGTTGAAAATATGAACAGGATCTTCATAAAATCAGATGAGGAATCATCTGCGACTGAAAGATGAACTTTAGTTACTTATCTTCCATCGTAAAGATAACCTCTTGTGGGGTATTCATGTTGAAAAGGGAAACATTCTCAATTGAATATTGATAGAAATATTTTTCTGTGAATTGAAAAATCCACGATAAAAATGAAATTATTTTTTGTGAATGTCTAACAGAAAACAACTACTTCCTCGGCTGAAGCCACGCTTGGCATTGAACTACATCTGATAGATATTCTGAAAAGGCCCTAACTTAAAAGAAAAAATCTGAAATTGAAAATTTGCATTTTCATTCACATAGTTATTTGATTTTCTATTCCAGTCTTAATTAAGAACTCATAAAGATGAATGAGACAAAGAAGAATGTTTTCCAAAAGAGAATACTCTGTTTTGGAAAACATTCTTCTTTGCCTCATTCATCTTTATACAAACAAGAGGCAGGAGAACACCACAAAGGAAAAATAACAAGGTTGAAAAGGGAAACATTCTCAATTGAATATTGATAGAAAGATTTTTCTGTGAATTGAAAAATCCACGATTAAAATGAAGTAAGTTTTTGTGAATGTCTAACAGAAAACAACTACTTCCCCGGCTCAAGCCAATCTGGACATTGAACTACATCTGATAGATATTCTGAAAAGGCCCTAACTCAAAAGATAAAATCTGAAGTTGAAAATTTGCATTTTCATTCAGATAGTTATTTGATTTTCCATTCCAGTCTTAATTAAGAACTCATAAAGATGAATGAGGCAAAGAAGAATGTTTTCCAAAAGAGAGTACTCACCAGAAATCATTCGTAACATTGACGCAGGAGAGACATCGCATTCACTAGGTCTTCAATACATTTTTGTCGACGAAAATCTATTTCACGCTTCCACGATCATCAATTGAGAATGTTTCCCTTTTCAACATGAATACCCCACAAGAGGTTATCTTGACGATGGAAGATAGTGACTAAAGTTTATCTTTCAGTCGCAGATGATTCCACATCTGATTTTATGAACATCCTGTTTATATTTTCAACAAATCAATAACAAGGTATTTCATAAGCAGAACTAACTAAAGTGCAATGTATCAGGCCAGAAACTCATATTGGTTATTCGATCACTTGTGTCCTTTCTTTGAAACATTCAATGATTTTTTATGCTCACAGACTTTTTCATAACAATCAAATGTTAATTTAACTAGTATTTATCACACATCAACAAGTTTTACCATTTCATATTGCTGTTCTTAGTTAGATAAGTTAGATTTCGCAGAGTAGGTCAATCTTAATTTCAATAAAAACAGCTATTTGACGATTTGTCTGCATCTGTGTTTTATCTATCGGGCACCTAACCATATTTTTCCGCACAAAACAGCATATTTAACATCAAGCATTGTGCCAAGTTGGCACTACTGAACCTGCTGCTGAGATAAGAGATGACTCATTCTCCATAGGCGTACCGACTGAGATGGGATAAGGTAAAAAGAGTGTTGAAAAGGGGTAAGACAACATAGCCGGAGTTTCATTTTTGTTATGATAGGTATTCATTCTTGAAATTATAAAAAAAAAAGGAAATCAATGAAACAAATTTTAGCATAAAAAAATATTTATGATGACTAGTTGTTATTAATGAAAGAAAGTAAGTAACAATAACAATAATTATTATAATAACGATTAATTAATACAAATACAAAGATAAATATAATCAATAACAAAAATATAAATATAAATAATAAATCATATCACTACAATATATATATATATATATATATATATATATATATACGAAGGAAAAAATTGTGGCAGGATTCGAACCCACGACCTCTAAATTTCTAGTTAGATGCTCTACCAACTGAGCTATTGAAGACATACGTCTAAATATTTGTGTACCGCTCTTTCTCTTAATTCAGTGGTCGATCACCAACCACTGACAAGATTTTGCCAAATATATAATATGAACTGAAAAATTGCGCCTGTGAAAAATGGATGAAAGGAAAAATTGTGACATATCAAACAAATCAATAAATTAAAGAACAAAACCATTTTCAAGCAGGATTCAAACCCACGACCTCTAAATCTCTTGTCAATTCAATTCATTATATTCTCTGTTCAGGACGGTTACATCTCAAAAACTGCTAATTACAATACATTTCATTCGTAAAATATAATTCTTCTCCCAGAAGGACCAGTGATCTCAGAAGAAAATGAGGTTGGGTGGGAAGAGTAGGAGTATTGGCGACCCCGTATTAGCGACCCCGGACCGGAACCCTGAGGATCACCATGATGTAATTTTTTGTGTCTACAACGAACATTACATATTTCCATGAAGCACGGTAAATGATGAAATCATTGACATATTAGATAAAATACAGATAAAATTAAAGTCTATTCGAATGAAGTATTTGAATACTATCCCAGAACGAAGACTTATTAGTTGTTCTTATTGATGAGGACTTCACCATGACCAAATGTTATGATTTACTAACCATTTCGTTCTGATTTGCATTCAAGGTATCTGTGTGACTTTGAAAAAGATAATATTTCCCGAGAAATAGAGAGTTAAAGCACTAGGGTTGTGGGAATTCCAAGTTGAAGCGTGTCATATGTCGCAGGGAATTTGGGAGATTTAACAAGCTTAATCCAGGTTAACTCAAACTTCTTTGAGGTATCAGCTTCTATTTATCCCGTCAACTCCGTACAATATGAGACAAGTTCGGTTTGTTCTAAACAACTTTGTTCAACATTTCAACAACGTTCTGCTTTCTGCTGTAGTTTACGTAATATAATGTTCATTATGGACCCCCAACTCCATTTGATGTTATTTCATATACAGGGTGTTTCAAAATTCAGTATCAAGATTTCAAGAGCGTATATTCCAGGTCAAAATGAGACTTTTAATTGCCCGCATACGCTTCGTTTCCGATCTACAGAGCGTTAAAGTTTCAAGATTTTTTTATTTGTTTCTTCATAGCTCCTTCAGTTTTTGCGATATCGAGATCCAATTTGAAATATAGGTTACGTTTTAGGGTTTACATCATCCAGTATGCCAAGTGATTGTAAGAATCTACAAGGAGATATTTTTTCAGGAGTCAAGCTCTTTTTCGCACCATAAATTTTTTTGTAGTGCGTTGCTGGTGGATTCTAATATATGAAATCAATTCTTTGTATTGTTCATAATTTTCTTTGTCACCTGTAATTTTTACGCATCTGCGACCGTTATTGAGAAAAAAATCTTTTTTTGTAATTAAATATTTCAACGAAACAATGAAAAAGAGGAATTAGTGGGCTTTGACTGCTATTTCCATTATAACGTGTAGGTTTGTTTTGAAGCATGTGACATCATTTGAAAGTTGGTGGATGTCTCATCGTGTATTTGTTGAACATTAAAATGGACAATGAGCCATATTCATTGGAACAACTGGCTGACATCCATTTCGTTTATGGTCTGGCTAATGGTAACGGACTTGAAGCTCAGAGGTTGTACGAGCTTAGATTTCCTAATCGCCGGCTTCCCAACTATAGAACTTTTATAAATTCCCTCGGGAGTACGGCAGATTTCAGACTCCAAGGTATGATGCTAGCATACCGCGACAAGCACGAGTGAGTACTCGACAAATAGCACGGGATTCGAATGTTTGCCATTCAACTGTCTGGAGGGTTTTACACGAAAACATGCTATACCCATATCATATCCAGCGCGTCCAAGGTTTGCTTCCGCGAGATTTTCCACGGCGCTTGCAGATCTCCTGATTGATACTGCGCAACTGTACTAGGGACCCTGCATTTTTATCTCGTAACCTTTTTACCGACGTAGCTCACTTTACACGCGACGGAGTAGTGAATTCCCACAAGGTTCATATTTGGGCACTAGAAAATCCACACATGGTCAGACAATCTCGACATCAGGAACAGTTCAGCGTAAACATATGGGCAGGAATAGTAGGAGATACTTTAATTGGTCCTTTTATTTCACCGCGAGTTTTAAATGGTGCCACATATTTAAACTTCCTACAGAACGAATTGCCTGCATTAGTGGAGGACGTGTCTTCATAAATTCGTCAACAAATGTGGTTCATGCACGATGCCCCTCCTCATTTTCGAGTCATCGTCCGCGATTATTTAGATTCAGTGTTTCCTAATCGGTGGATTGGCAGAGCAGGTTCTATTGCTTGGCCACCACGGTCCCCAGATTGCAACCTGCTGGACTTCTTTTTATGAAGACATGTGAAGGGCCTAGTTTATGGTGCAGAACCAGTGCCTTCCATCGAAGTTCTTACTGAACGAATTATGGATGCCTTCCACACCGTAAGAAACACTCCCGGAATTTTAGAACGCGTACGGCAGTCTATGAGAAAAAGAGTGGAAGGTTGTATCGCAGAAGGAGGAGGGCATTTCCAGCACCTTTTATAAAAAGTCAAGGTTCGTTAGGATTCTTATTTTTTTAGGTAATGTTCAAGAAAACTTGTAATTTAGATCACAAACCAAATAAGAATCGTTTTTTTATTTCATTGTGATAATAGGTTCCCCCATTTTGTTAAAAATTTTAATTAAATATAGCGAATTACAAACAAATATTTTGTTTTTTTCCTTGATAACGGTCGCAGATGCGTAAAAATTACAGGAGACAATTTTCTTAAACAAAACAAAGAATTCATTGCATAAGTTAGAATCCACCAGCGGCGCACTACAAAAAAGTTTATAGGGCGGAAAATGGCTTGAACCCTGAAAAAATATCTCCCTGTGGATTCTTACAGTCACTAGGCATACTGGATGATGTAAATCCTAAAACGTAATCTATGTTCCAAATTTGATCTCGGAATCGCAAAATCTGAAAGAGCTATGAAAGAAAAAATAAAAAAATCTTGAAACTTTAACGCTCTGTAGATCGGTAATGAAGCGTTTGCGGACACATGTTTATGAAAAAAAAGACCTGTACACCAGACCAGAAAATTGATTCACCAATGGAATTCAAGATTCGAACGAATATGTGGGTATCATGATTATTTATGAACGCTGTCTGGTATTGAACGGTCACTCATCCAAAGGTGAAGTCAAACGCTCTTCAATTTCGAAGTTCAGAATCAAGTTATATACACTTCCAGCTCACTTCTTGAATTCACTATTCAATTGATTGATTCCAGAGTATTACATCATAGAAGGAAAATTAAATATATTATTTGATCTTCTTAGACGCAATACACAGTAATGATAAATTATTTTTTTTAATTTTTTTTTTTTTTAATAAAATAATATATTTCAAAAAATATATAAAATAATATGAATAAAAAATAATATAAAAAAAATAAGTAAGAGGTAAATACAGGTAACCCACAAAGGGATGAATCCCTGTGCGTGGGTATATAGATATCTTAACATACACATATATTACACACTATAGTATAGTATATACACCTATACAAATATATACTTACATTCATTCACACATACGTTATTCATATATAAAACAATCTCTCAGAAGTTTATGTAACAAACGAAAAAAGTTCACCCAAACTTGAGTGTGACTAAATAAAGAGTTCTACAAGGGGTCGTGTTGGGTCCCATACTGAGCCTCTTGTATACACGTGATTTTTCAATGGATATAATGATGGTGCATTGATCTGAATGGAACCAAATCCACGTATATCATATGCACCAATGAACGATACAATAAATGGTAATGTTCACTCTATCATAGCTATCAAGTAGAAACCGATAGACAAATTAACCGAAAAACACGCGAATGTTCCAACTGATCGAAAAACATCCAAAAAGTTTTTTTGTAGAGATGTTTAGAACTGAACATTGGGTGGTGGTGTATGAATTATATGTGTGAAAGTAAATATAAAATTGTATGAATACGGGAAGTCAGTAGCCTCACATTGACATTAATTGCAACAACGACAATAACAATTCCTGTAGAGTATTATTTATAGCAAATGAAATTTTAACACTATATGGAAACGTCTGCTCAATCAATAAACGGAAGAATAATGTTCTTCCGCAACTTGCAATTACACCACCCGTCAAATCAATCATTTCGAACTGCCTATAGCCACTTCGAACCACGTTGAAGATTCATTTATTTACAATGTACGCGAGATGTATAATCTTTACTCGGTCATTGAACATTTTATAAAATAACATTTATATGACGAGGCAATGGAATGCTTTCTACCCTACTATTTATCGAGAAAGTGTAATAAAATAGTTTTTGGATATTTTCAAAATACTTTGTAAATATCTTAGATGTTGAAAATTATATTGTATTTACAGATTTTGTGAGTTTTGTGTTCTGTATATAAATAACTATGTTTTTATATATACATATAGAAACACCACACATACTTTTTGATAATCACTCCTTGGACAATCAAGCATATTATTATTGGGGTAAGGTAACGTGTTCTTCTGGAACCTCGACTTGTCAAGGAATCCCGGTACTTCAGCCAGCAGTTGTAGGCTATGTGAAAGACAACAACTTCACTTGCCTTAATTATATATACGACAGCTAACAATTTGTGTTCCTTTCAATCGCTTTTCCAAGTCAATACCAATCTACTCTAATATCTTGAAATA